>CM039682.1:12767344-12807344 GCA_022537955.1 Schmidtea mediterranea | reverse complement strand
AAGTGATCCATAGGTAATGATGTTTAAGAAATACAAACTAATAAATTAATTGATAAAATAAATCAATTTAATTTAAAAATAAAATCACCGAGCTTAGCAGGCATGGCAGCAGGAATGAGTTTCGTTAAAGAAGCATAAAACGGTCGAAAAGAGAAACCAGCCAAACGATCAAGCGAAAGCTTTTATTGATTGAATGAAAATTGGAACAATTGTGATATTGTGGTATATATGAAATTATGAATGATAAATATTTGACTACCGACGAATAATATAATTATGAAAAACATTTATGACGACACTAATAATCTAAGTTTTAGGGAGAATTTAATCGTAGATAAACCGAGTAAATATTAGTAAGTAATAACCAACTCTGCCAAAGTAAATTTTTTCTCAGAAAATCTAAATTGTATCGTTCTAATTTGTGATTTGCACTTATTTTAATCCTTTCTAAGGTGGTGGCAATATACTGTACACCATTTTAAACTAATAAAAATATCTAAGTGTAACGCTGTCGGTAATCATTTTTACTTTTGGTACAACTACTCACATATGTTTTTATTTTTTTGTGATCATTTGTAACTATATAATTGTTATCAATAAACTTTGAGTTTTACATCACTTTTAGTTTCCTTTGCCGTAGAAAGGGTTAAAATAAATGCTCGTTAATAAGAATGACTAACTATTTGGACTTAGTTATCATTTCCCAGGGTTTACAATATTTTCTAAAAATTACTAAAAAATCTCAAAATATTATTTATTTTATTTCGTAAACAATTATTATTGAAAGGAAATTTTAGTTTGTTGCTTTGAATACAGAGTTTTGTATTTGATTATCATGGGTAATCAACATTTATTATGAATGCGTATACCTTTGTTGACAAAAATTATTATCTACGGATACTGGGAATAACATGATTTTATTAATGGAATATTATTTTTATTTTTATCAGATCGTTTTTATATTCATTTTTTTTCATATAAGAGCTTAAATCAAGAGTTGAAAAATTTGAAAGAAAAAATCAAACATTTGGAAGCCGATAAAATGTGCCAAGAAGAAACTGTCAAACAACTGAAAGATGCAATCAAAAGTCTGACATTTATCAAAGACCAGCTAACTGAACGAATAGCTAATTTAGAACCGTTTGAAAGTCGCGTAGATCAAGTTACGCAGGAAAACGATCGGTATTTGAAAATCAGTCTTTATAATGTTTTATAATAAAAATAAATAGATAATAATCATAATTATCATAAGAAACATAAATTTTAACAAATAGCTGTGTAAGCAGTTTCCGCAATGTTTATTCATAAAATATGAAATATTTCGATCTTCACAAGATCCTAATCACGAATAATACAAAATTCACAAAGTCTTTCTCTTTCTGGTCCTTCTCTGTTTGATCTTCGTGGGAAAGAAAGATCAAACGGAGAAAAACCAGAAAGAGAAAAGCTTTGTGAATATTTTGTTATTATGAGTGATCAGGATCTTATGAAGATCGAAATATTTCATATTTTATTGCATATACAGTTATTTATTAAATTTATGTTTATATAAACGATTCCAACATCGACAAAAAAGTATTTTTAAGGTTATAATTATCATAATAATAATATTAATAATATATATTAATTATTTTTATTATTACTTTTCTAATTTTTTTAATATAAATTTTTATTTGGTGCTTTCGTTTCAGATGAGTTTTACATTATATAGTTTTTAATTTGTCCTATCTAACTTAAATGATGATCGGTTTATAGATATATAATAAATAGAGTAAAATATATTTTTAACCTTTAATCTGTTTTCATTCACGACTTAATTTTTCTTAATTTCATTTTCGAATATAAATAAAAATAAAAAACTTGAAAATGTAGTGCCAAATATTTCTGTTAAATATGATACGTTGATCTATAGTCGAAAATTAAATGAAGATAAATGAAATCAATCAATAATAATTAAATTTATCAATTTTCGATTTCAATAAATTTTGAAATCTCATATATTTAAATGAGTTATTTAATATTTTTTTAGCTAGTATTTTTATTTAGTCTTATTGTGACAAATACTGAACTGAGAAAAATCAGTGAAGATAACGAAGGAGTTCTTTCTACATTAAGACAAAAAGAATCAGAACTACTAGAATTTATTCAGTCTTTATCAAATAAAAATGCTGAATTACAGACTGAAAAACAAGAATTGTCAGAAGCAAAAGAAAAATCTCATACACAAATTTTGAAAGTCGATTTACAATATAAAGAGGCTGTTAAAAAAATTAATTTCTGGGAAAATAAATCTAAAGCCGAGTCAAAGAGCTGGTTAGAGGAACGAGAAGAATTATTAAAGCAGGTACTTCTGTCTTTCATTCTCATGTTTGCTGAATTGATAATTCACAAGATTTAACGTAGAATTTGGTTTTTACATTTTGATAATAAACCGAAATGAACTTTTAATGAATATTCAAAAAAAACATTTTATTATTATTATTATTATTATTATTATTATTATCATTAAATAAATAATTAAATAAATTTGGCAACGACTTAATTAAAAGATAACGTCAAAAAAAGACTCTTCGTACGATATATTTCGACATCATAACTCTCATTTTCAGGTACAAAAAACCAAATAAAAATATTATGAATTAACTTTTAATTTAAACAAATTATTTTTTTATATTAATTTAATATTTTTATAAATAAACACTTAAAAAAATATTTAAATATTTTTAACTAATTTTTAAAATTTTTTTAAATAAATAATAAAAATGAAATATTTTATAAATTAAATTAAATTATATTAAGAATATTAAAAATTAAAACATTTTTTAAAACAAAACACAAGCATGAATTTATGATTTAACATACTCAAGCTATTTAAAAATGAGTGTGAATTGAGTGTTGATCTAAATAATAGTAAAAAATTGAGCCTAAATATGTGTTAGTAATGTCGTACTCTGAAGGTTTTACAAATTATAAAAGGAAGTTAAGTAAACAGATGGGAAATTTAGAATATAAGATCGTCTCTAATTCGTGTAAGGTACGCAATATGTTTATTAATAAATCAAAAACTCCGGTTGGATTGTGTTCTGATCTCGTTTATCAATTGACATGTAATGGGTGTAATGCCACATACATTGGAGAGACTTCCCGTCATCTCTGTACTCGAGTTCTAGAGCATTGTCGATTGAAGGGTTTGATCAATATTAGTGAGCACAATAGAGACTGTAAAAGTGAAATAGGAATGTGCGATTTTAGAATTTTGTTGAAAAGTTTTAATAATCATTGGAAACGCGTGATATGTGAAGCGTTGCTGATAAGGTCATTGGATCCAAAGATTAATGTGCAAAGTGCTGTGACTACGAATGTTTTGAATGTTTTTAAATAGTTTACGTATAAATTCATGCTTGTGTTTTGTTTTTAAAAATATATCGTACGAAGAGTCTTTTATTAGCGTTTTCTTTTAACTATTATTATTATTATTATTATTATTATTATTATTATTATTATTATTATTATTATTATTATTATTATTATTATTTATTATTATTATTTATTATTATGATTATTATTATTGTCATTATTATTATTATTATTATTATTATTATTATTATTATTATTATTATTATTATTATTATTATTATTATTATTATTTATTATTATTATTATTATTATTATTATTATTATATTATTATTTTTATTATTATTATTATTATTATTATTATTTATTATTATTATTATTATTATTATTATTATTATTATTATTATTATTATTATTATTATTTATTATTATTATTATTATTATTATTATATTATTATTATTATATTATTATTAGTATTATTATTATTATTATTATTATTATTATGATTATTATTATTATTTGTATTTATTATTATTATTATTATTATTATTATTATTATTATTATTATTATTATTATTATTATTATTATTTATTAATATTATTATTATTATAATTATTATTATTATTATTATTATTATTATTATTATTATTATTATTATTATTATTTATTAATATTATTATTATTATAATTATTATTATTATTATTACTCACTATTATTACCACACAATATTCTAGATTGATTATTTAACTGATAATCTAAAACGTACCAATAATAAGTTATCAGATTCCAACGATCAAATTTATTCATTGCAGAAAAAACACAAGGCCCACATTAAAGATCTCATCAGACAATTGACAAAGTCAAATATGCCAGACATAAATAAAATAAATGAGAAAAAAGACATTGTCAATCCCGTGTCGGGGAAATCAACACAGATGTCTTGCTCTGCCTCTGATGAGGTTAGGCTTTTTCTTTTGAACCATTTAAATTTCCATTATATTTATATTAGTATTTGATTTTATTAATACTTTATTATTATTTTCCTACTCGATGAGATATATTTCATATATTATATATTATATTTATATTTTCTCATTATTGTGATCCGTTTTAATATATTGAAGTTCAGTTTCACTGAAAGTTAAAGATTTATTTCCAGTAATTTTAATGGCCATGACTAATTAACTTTCGGTAATTATATTTATCACTCTCCAAATATATATATATATATATTTATAATTTGCCGCCAATGAATAAAGGACAATAATTGAATTCCCGCCTCACATTGAACAACCGCAAACCTTTCACAGTATTTATCATCAAATCACAAAGCGGATGTAAGGTTTTCTTGAAGAGCAATCTGTGAATGAGAAACCCAACTGTAAAAGCACAAAATTTCTACTAATCTTTTCATTTTAGAAAATAGGGAGATTAGAATATGATTTTTGGAGGAATTTCGATTTTTTTGAGTTTTACAATGATTTGGTAATTAGTTAAATTTTTTATTCTAATTACCATTGGTGTGTTTCAAATAGGGCTTCCAATTCCGGTCATAAATTCCAATCCCGGGATTTCGGGATTGCATTTTATAAATCCCGAGATCCCGGGATTGACTTTCACTGCTGAAAAAAATATAAAGTAAAAACTAACAAAAACTAGTATAACATTAATATTTTTATTTAAATTATTAATAAAATTCTCGATTAAGTTTTTTGTTGTTGGAAGTGGCATATTAGGAAACAGAGCTCTTCTAGAACCTTATCACCCAAAGAACTTCGTAACTTATTAAAAAATAAAACCTGTCGAAGAAAAGTCTCTTTCTGATGCTGGTTGGTTTTCATCGATTTTAAATATTTATATGCACGCTTCAAATGATCGCCATGTGAGCCTCCATTTTCAAATAGAGCCATCTCTTCTTGATGTTTGGAGACTAACGATTGACATCGATGTTCATTTAACTTTTCTACTAATAATACAATACACTTTTCTGGAGGTATTGTACCACTAATACGAACTAGACCCAAACTCCAGAATTTTGATTCTTTAGCATGTACCGCCGATTTATTCATGTACCGCCGATTTATTCATGTACCGCCGATTCAGTAACGATGCCAATTCATTCAATGACAGTGAATATCGTTCTCCTGATTTTAGTTGGACAGCAATTTCAGCTTTAACATAATTTCTTATTTCCATTATCTTAGTCTAAAACAATTCTACAAATCGTGCTTGGTGACTACGGCAGTTTTCCAAATCCAATCGCAGTTAAGGCAGCACGCAGATCCAAAGAATGGTATAAATTATTAAATGAAAGTCCATATAGTGCAGTTAAACGGGAAAGAGTTGCAGTAAGAGATTTTTGTTAACGCATTCCGCGGGACAAGACGCATATACCGACATTTAACAAATCAGCTATTAGGACAAGACAGGAATTCCCTACAGCTAATGCATTACAATATATATATATATATAACAATTATACATGTGTCCATATTATATTCCTGCTTAATTTATGGTTAAAACTATGTCCGGGAATGGGTTAACGCTCCAAAGCAGGTGTTTCGGTCAAATGACTGTTTTTGTGCATCTGTGTATACACTGAAATTTTATCTAATTATCCTCGCGTCTGTGTGCGCATAGATAATTATTGATTTAAATTAGTTTTTTGGAATTATCGATATTGTGGAATTAATTGGTTTGCAGTTTTTTGGGACTTTAAATGAGTAATTGAATTGTTGTTTTGTCGGATCAATCGAAATCAATTTGCCTTGGAGTTTTTGAATTTGTTGAGGAAGTTTATTCGAATTGTTGTGAATTTAATTTGAAATAAATAATTTTTACAAGTCTTGAACTTTTTGTTCGTCAATATCCTTAATGTATTACTTGTCAACGCAAGATTGTGAATTTGTCAAAATCAGGATTTATAATGAAATTAACGTAGTTAATGATCAACTATTAAACAGAATATTTGGAAATCTCGGTCAATGTATAAGTTATCATGTTATAAGAGATTTTAGTTGTCAAACAAACCAATATGCGTTTATCGAATATACTTACCAAGCTTCTGCAATGGATGAACCGATGCTGAAAGAAGGATTTGTATAAGTTGTCATATTATAAGAGATTTTAGTTGTCAAACAAACCAATATGCGTTTATCGAATATACTTACCAAGCTTCTGCAATGGATAAACCGATGCTGAAAGAAGGATTTAGTCAATTTGGGAAATTGATTGATGTGAAAGTCTTTAGATTTCCTGATGGTCAATCCAGAGGACTTGCATTTGTTTCATTTTCAAATCCTTAACTCAATCGACAATTAGTCGAAGAAAACAATTAGTTAATTTCGCAACTCTTTTCTTAAGAGGTTCACTTGATATACTTGCGTCATCAGAGTCGTTCTTATTCTTCAGTTGAATTTCGTGTATCGAAAATAAGTGAGTGTGCAAACCTCTCGTCGTTCCACTACCAATTTTTTAAACCTTTTTGCAATAGCTCACTTTACATATTGCAGTCTCACCTTTCTCATTCGCATGGAAATTTTTCCATACTGCTGAATTACTTCCTGTGAAATATTCTTGGTAGACAGCCATTTTTATTTTAAATAAAGGCATAAATATAAAACAATATTAATTAAAAATACCGCATTCAACTAACATCATTTTTTCAATATACTTACAGCGTATGCAATTTAGAAATATACGATTAATTGTAAAATAGTAAGCAATATTTTAATTTAAAACACTGAAGAAGGCACTGTAAATATAAAATATTAATTCAAAAAATATTAAATTAATATTTTTACTTACTGGGCTTACTAGTCGATGATAATTCTGATTTAACGATAAAAATTTTATATATACAATATTTTAATTTCTGTAAAATAATCCCGGTATCCCAGGATTTCAAAAAACCCCAATATCCCGGGATCTTGGTACTGAAAGCCCTAGTTTCAATGTTCTTTATCCTTGTTTCTCTTTAAGTTTTGTTTTATTTACCACGAATTCTCGTCCCAACATTTCTTAAAGTGTTTTTATCAAAACCAGGAATTCTATCAATAAGAATTGGTCAATTTTAATAAATTCTTCAGCAGTTTTGGGTTTCTTGAAATACTGATTTCTTTAATCTTAAATGAGCATTTTAGTTTGAAAGTCACTTTTATGGTGTTTTGAGATGCTAAATGTTTTGTATTTTAGTGTACATTAAAATAAGCATAAAAAAAAATTTCGAAAAATGAAATTATAATAATTTTGAAAGAAATTGGAAGTAAAATCTTTAAAAATAAATTATATTGATCATACAATTCAAATATAATTCTATTTATGATAAAAATAATATTAATATATAAATCGATTAATAAATTATAATTCAATTAGGAAATATGGGTTATTAGAATTTTTTATTATTACCCAAATTCTATGGTCATTTTTTATAAACAAATAATTTATTACTCTTAGGATAATTGATTTATATGGAAGACTCTTAGACTTAAATACATAAGGACAATTTCATATCAAAAAGAAATATGAAATTGTGATATAATAATAAAAATATTACTTTTGAAAAGAACATTTTTTTTAAATTTACTCGAAATTTTTATTTTAACATAGTCAATATGAAGAAGGATGAATGTGGAAATGCATTTAATAAATAAAAGTCAATAAGAACTTGTTTTCAGCTCACATAAAGTCTGATGCCAGAGGTACTAGATTTATGTTTAAATAAAAAATGAACACAAATTATGCAACGATTTAGCAATATCTCACAATTCAAAGCTGCATATCTATTAAAAAAATACATTAAAAATACATTCATTCCTACATAATACATACCAATCCAAATTCAATCAAATTAGCGATAATGCCTTTATGACCAAACTTCTGAATACCAATATCTAGGTATATGATTGATTTATGTGGCACTTTCTATTATGCCTTGTCATTTACTTTATTAAGGGATGACGTGTGGAGATTTTAAGGATATTTTATTTATAGTTTTATCTATAGTACGAAATGATATTTGCAGAATTTGTAAGAATCCAGCCGAGTCTCCGGTAAAAAAATGTGTCGGGACGGTTTGGGATGAATGTTATATAATTGTGAGTAAATTTGCAATAATATAATAAAATACAAAAATAAACACTTTAATAAATTCAATTAGAACACAAACTATTAATTAAAAAATCACCTGGAAAATTGTAAAACTACGGAGAATTGGATCTTAGGATATCTCGTTGTTTTCTTTTGATTAGTTGATGGTAGATGTGAATAATGAAATAATTTCTATTTCTATTTCTTTACTGATAGGTGCTCCCTCGTAGCAACAAATAAATCCTGATTTTGATAATCGTTTTTTATTAGCAAGGAATAGTTCGATGATGGTAAAGGAGTCTTGATCAATTTCTTATTTTAGTTATGAATTTTATTAATTTTGATCTCTTCTATATTATCTAGGCAATTGCAGGAAAACTTCCTCAAATTTCTGATTTTTCTTCTGGTTTTTATTGTTGTTTTATTTTCAATTTAATATTTCTCATTAATCAATTTTTAATTTTAATTTCTTTCCCATAGTAAGTTGTTTGTATAGTTACTATGAAAAATTGATTATTTATTGCTTTGACTAAAAAATATAATTAAGGATACAGGGAACGAAACAAAGGGGGGAATCACAAACAAATAAAAATAAAACTATAGTCCATAACATACCAGTTTCAAATAAATAACAAATCTATAATTACAGAAAAAATCAATAAACTTATATTATAGGACATACATACCTGTATTATTATACAATTTATTCGAATGAATAACAAAATTTCTTTTATAAAGTCAGAAAGTAAAAAAAATATATTTTACATACAACACATTAAAAAAGCATACACACTTTCAAAACTTTAAAATGTTCAGATTATCATATTAAATTTTAGTTTAAAATTAATAAATAAAACCAAAAAATTTGATATTTGTATTCCTAAAAAGCTAAATATTCATTAAATTGGCTGATGAATAAATTTCATTGAATTTTCAGTTATTCTTTATTTTTTATCAAGTTGAATTTGTGCGCCACTTGTATTCAGAAGAAACTGAAGAGGATTATTTAATAATCGAAACTTTTTTAAAAAATTTAATTATTACTTCGCAGCAAGGGTTTATTTTGTTACTCACTTATCTGATTTATTAATCACCGTGTAATACTTATATTATATAAAGTTGTTATTCAGCTGAAAAAGATGTAGAAGCAAATGATTTTTCTTACAATTCAATTCATTATAAATATGAAAAATTACTAAATTACTAAATAAAAATTGTTTATTTAACAAATTATTAAATTTAACAAATCAAATGTTTTCTATTCAATCATTAAATTGATGAATTCATTAAAAGTTTATCATAATGACGTATGCACTTTTTATTTAACTCCAATTTATTTTTCTAAATCTTGTAAATATAATATTAAAATAAAATACTATTTTCCCATTTCTTTTAATAATTACGATGCGGTTTTTCAAATCATTTTTCTTACAATTATTTTATTTAATTAATTATCAATATGAAAATTTCTAAATTTTAAATAAAAATTAAAATATTATTCAAGATTTAAATTTAAACAAATTATTTAACCAGGCCATTATGACTTTGATGTGTTGATGACTGATGTGGGAATGTTTGTGTGCAATGAAATGAAGTAAGTATGTATGTGCTCTGTATCAATTATTTCACTAACTGACTGAAAAGATATTTAAACTCCCATTTTTGCATTATGCAATTGAAAATTTTAAAAATAATATTATAAATAAATATTATTATGCAACAATATCTTCTAACAAAATCATTAACACGTTAACCGCCGTATTTCATTTCTCTTGTTTTTACTTGTTAATATTGCATGAATTATTTATTCAATACTCACATGCAACACAATTTTATTGATTTTTTATTTATTCGTTCGAAATATTTACATGTTTAATTATTGACTTTAGTAATCGTTTTATTTGCTTATTAAATCGTTATCAGTTTATTCCACGAAAATTTACCACCGACAAGTTCTGTAAGTACGTTGTCAGCTTTGTCACAGGTGCCACCATTTGATAGTTGCAAATCGATAGTTAATGGAACTTAACGCTTGATATATGCTAATGAAATGAATTAATTTATTTTATATTATATTATATACTTATCTATGATTCTTTCATTTTTGCAAGGAATCCGTCGGTTTATCGACTTTATGAAAATAAAAAAGTTAGCATGTCACACCAGAAGGGTCCATACAAAAAAGTATGAGAAAATTAGAGATTTCCTAAATGATCTTACACAATGAAAATTTATTATTGAATGAAAGTCATTTTGCAAATTAAGGATATTTAAAGTGCTTCGAAAATGTATACAATTATGATTGAAGTCCCAATTTTGTTTTTTTGGACGAAATTAAAAATCATCTGAGTTTTCTATTGAGTCGTAACATATATTCATATGACTTTTTTCTCACGGTGTCGGAACACTACTTTTTTTTAATAAAATGTTATTATGACCAGTTATTCGTAGCGGATTATGTAAAATTTAAGACATTTCATGAAATTAAAAGCATTTTAACTATATTATGATATTTTACTACAGAAAAGGTAAAATCGGGTTGCAAAATTGAAAAAATATTTGTGTTGATACGGATGATGCAGATAACTCAATTACATTGAAATGTTTCCAAAGATTTAGAAAGAAAATTTGGATATAAAAATACATTCACGCAAGACATACGCGGATAAAAAAACCCACAAAATAATCACTGCTACAAATCTGGAGTACAATTTTCGAATCACACAATTTTCATAATAGTACACTAATTCTGCGTTCTTCATGTACGATTTCTACTAATTTTTCTGTAATATTTTCAGGAATTTCAACTCCACTCGTAAACCGGACTTTTCCTCATCAAAAACTGACTTTCGGCCACCTTGAAATTCGCACACCCAACTTTTAACTGTGCTATATGATGGGGAATCCTTAACATATGTATCCTTTAATTTCTTGAAAATTTCTTTTCTGGTTTTCTTCTTTAAAAAACTAAAAATTTTATTATACTTTGTATTCAACTGCTTCCATGCCTTTTTTCAAAAAATTGTGAAAATAGTTATAATTAATTAATACACGAAAACAAGGTCTTTATATTTACCTATATATATAGTCAAAAATTCGTTAATATTTGACTACTGTTTCCATGTCAAACCGAGTACTTCATGAACCAACCACGCAAATAATCATAAAAAACCCTGTGAAACAAGATGAATAAATGTTTCACAAATTCAAAATGGCAAATAAATCAGCATATCATCAAACTATTGCAATGGGTTCGAGAAAAAAAATTAGTTCAGTTTCATTTTAAAGACCAAAAAATATTATACATATTAGAAGGACAATACCCTATATGATAATACTGTATGAGACAATACCGAATAAGACAATACTGACTAAGACAATACCATCTAAAGAAATTCGATATTCTTTCTATTGAGAATGAGGTGAAAACTTGCATTGCTTTTATTGACCGAATTAATGACTAAACACATGAAATCTCGAATGTTGCATCGTGTATAATATCTGCTACATTGAAGGCTTTCAAGTGCAATAATTGCCACCTATTATTTTGGTTGAAAACTCTTATTCAAATTTATAGGAGAAATTATTTAAATAGGATATTAAGCTTATTTTTTACAAGTTCAATTTAAAAAAAATTGACCAAAATGTATATATTTTTTGAAATTGGTGCATTTTTTTCGCTCATTTACACATGTTTTTAATTCAGGGGGCGCAAAATTTTCACAATGTTCTATATTTTTTCTTCCAGATAAAAACTTGAGACCCCTTCTATGCCTTGCATGGCTATGACATGTCGATAATAATTTTTAAAAAATAGTTACAAAAAATTATGAAATCAACACAAATTTCTGAATTAAATTAAATAATGACAGATACGTTCACAATGAAAGCTTCAAAAATACTGAATTGCAAATACAGATATATCAAAACTTTACAATAAGAGCATTCATTTCAAAGAAAAGTAATAATATATTTTCTTTGAAAAGTCGATTTTTCGTTTGTATTGTTGTTTATAAACAGATCTTTTTTACAAACGCACATTAATTTAATGACATTCGAGCGGCTTAAATAGTATTGAAATACCGAAACCTACAAATTTACAGGTAAAAGGTAATAATCAGAGATAAAATAGTTCATGTAAATACAATTTGCAGAAACTGCTTTACGTATTTATTTGGAATACATTTTAACACGTTCACGACCGAGGTGCTCAGGATAGAGTAGCCATAAAACCAGATGATAAATTTACACCAAAAATAACAACTTCGTACTTTTTATAAACCGAAAAGAAATTCGATAGAAACTGTAAAACACTATAGAAACTAAAATATTTATCTTAACTGGAAAAATACTACGTATATATGCGTTAATGGTCGTCAGCAGGTTAATATTTTTATTAATTCTTTTACATTTAAAGCATTAATTTTTACATATTTTTCAAGTATGTTAATTGTTGTGCTCCCCAGTTTGCGCATTTCTGGTCTAATTCTATTAATTGGGTGCATTATTATGAATTTTTAATGTTATAATATTAACATAATCATAATAATATTTTGTAGAACGGGGGCACACACACACACACACATATATATATCATATTTTTCTATTTCTGAATATCTAAAAAGATTTAACTTTAATATTATTATATTTTCTATATTTTCAAAATTTCTTAAAAAGTTTTAAATTAGATTTTATTAAATAAATTGTAATTTACATTGCTTCTCTTTGCTCGTTTACTACTCATGGAATGTGGTGAAGCTCTTGAAATATCCTAAAAAATATAGATTTTTTTAATTAACTGCTGCCCATAATTATTGTCCTTTTTTTAAATATTTTTTTACTTATTGAAAATGTTGTCCAGTTTCTTATAATATAAATTAGTTACTTTTAGTTATATTATTGAAGCTTTTAAGAGACTAAATGCATTGTATGAAAATGTACAATTTCTAGTATTGCAATTGTTACTTTACAATTAAATTCAAATTTTTCAATTTTTTTTTCAATTTTTGTCTTTTTAGATGGTTTTATGATTTAGTTTTTTGAGTTACAAGTTTTACTAGGTTATTTCGGAATTTGTTTTAAGGTTTTTGCTACTCTCATTTTTAATTCTCCATTTATTAAGTCTGGAAATTCAAATCAAAATCTCACTGAAAAAGACGATTACAATGATTACAGTTTAAATCCAATTAAATCTCAATTTACTCCATTCACCAATGGGAAAACTGAATATTATTCTAATTGCCAACCAATAACAAGTCCAATCCTATCCACCAGTCAACCCTTAGAGGTTCAGATGATTGAACCCCACAATCAAGTTTTTATAGATAAAATTATTAGACTCCAACAATTCAATGCCAAATTACAAGAAAAAATTGAATTCCTTACCGAGCATACTATTCAACTTACCCAAGATATTCAGAGAAAATCATTACTAATACGGGTAGATTTTTTATAATAAAAAAATTTATTTAATTTAAAAAACAAATTTAAAATAAGAAAAAGTTATAGATTATTTCTAAAAATATATTAACAATTTTTTAAAGTTTTAGCAATATTTGATAATATTTGCAATTTTAATTCAGAGTTTTCTATTAAGCCTTGAACTTGTTTCATTAGATCTTTTTTTATTTGGCAATATCCATTTGCTTTATTGATATTTTTCAACGAATTTAAGGCACTGTCTGGTGCTAGTTGATTATTTACGATGGAGGGTGTAATTTTAGGATTATTATGATCTGCATTAATCTGATCACCCACCATCAAAGTTTCAGTTTCATCACTTTTAGATGTTAAATCTATAATGAAAATTTTATTGGGATCTGCATTAATCTGATCATCCACCATTAAAGTTTCAGTTTCATCACTTTTAGATGGTAAATCTATGATGCCAATTTTGATAGGATCTGCATTAATCTGATCATCCACCATCAAAGTTTCAGTTTCATCACTTTTAGATGTTAAATCAATAATGACAATTTTATTGGGATCTTTATTATTTGGATAATCTACCAAATTGGGTTGATCGTGTAACAATAAATTCAACATATTATTATTATCAAAATGATCTGTATCTATGATTTCTTTGTAACCGGGCTCTTTTGCCTTGAGTACTTTTGAATTTTTGAATTTTTTTGATGAAAGTGAATTTTTCACTTTTTGAGTTTTGAATTTCTGAGCATTGATCCAATGCATGACCTTCGATTCATTTATATTGAGCTCTTTGGATATTTCCTCAAATGATTTACCGTTTTTATATAAGTTAAACACTTCAGCTTTGCTGAGTATTTTTGAATTTTTTGGAATTTTCTTTGTCATATTTAAATTTGTTTTTCTACTGTTACAAATATTTCGATTTGATATTATTTTCAATACTTTTAATAATTATAAAGATTGAACTTTCAATTTTGACAATTTTTAAATCAAATTTATTTTCCAGCGATTTTATTGGATCAAATTTAAGTTTATTAATTTTGCCATTCAAATATGTTAAATGGTATTTTTTCAAACTGATCAGTAACAAATTGATAATTCTTTTAAATTTTACTAAATTTTATTAGATTTTTTGATGATTATCAAAAATAACAATTAATTATATATTATTATAAATTTTAAGGTCACTGAAAATAATTAAAAAGTAAATAATTCTTTAAATTCTATTTATACGAAATATCATATAGTTAAATATATTAAAGTAATTTATTTATAAAAACACGAGAAAGCCAAATAAACGAAATATATTTCGAGGAAATTATACATCATCAGTCTGACTTCATAATCTTTATCAAATGATATATACGGAAACAATAATGATGTAATTATTATGATTTAATGATTTAATTAAATAATATCAATAAATTAGTTACTGATTGAATGTTAATTGTAAAAGATTGTTATTTAATCATCAATGCCTCACATAAAATTCTTTCCCACTTATTATTAATTTATTTACATGCATGAAATTTTGTCATGATCTGATAAAGTTGTATAAAAAAGAAGAAAATTTTAATTTTTTAATTAACTTGTACTTCTGATTCCACGTGCTCATAAATATCATTGAACCAATTTCCAGCAATAGATAAGAGCTATTGATACCAATGCTATGATGATATTTGCCGACATACCTCTTCCTCTTGCCTGACACAATAATGACTTCAAATATTAATTTCATTTTAAAGACAAGGTCATTTAAAGACCGAAGTTATATTAGGGTCAAGATTTAAGGTCAATGTCAGCAAAGGTCAAGAGGTAGCTAGATTTAAAGTTATTTAAGTGTCGACAACTTTTGTTAAGGGTTAGTTTAAGGGTTTTTAATTTGGTGACATAATAAATTTGTTGAATTCCTGAACCCATGGCGTGTTCATCAATATCAGTGAATTAACTTCTAGTAATATGTATATATAGGATGTGTTGACACAAAAACTTAACCCTTGAGTACTCATATTAAAAATCATCATCTCAGTACTCGTATTGGGCGGAATCGACTATGTACACCAAATCCTAAGAAATTATTATATTTCCGGATTATATTTTAAAAATAATTAGAGATGATAATGGTTTTAATAGAAAAAGTGAAAACAATTAATTATATCCATTATATCCCATTTTTTTATATCCATTTTTACTATTATTTAGATCAACACTCAATTCACACTCATTTGACAAATTACACTCAGACATTCCAAAACATGGATCCTTAGGATTTTTAATCAATTTGTAAACAGTCTCTTTTATCATCAACAATAAAAATGATTTAGAATACCCATTCTTTATCAACAACTCGACCAATTTATCAACACTTTTTACCGAATTAGCAAAAGTAGAAGATAAAGACCATGAACGATAAATCAATCCTTTCACCATATTTCTCTTATACTTAAATTCACAAACGACCATGAGGATATAAAAAAATTGAGCCTAAATATGTGTTAGTATTGTTGTACTCTGAAGGTTTTACAAATTATAAAAGGAAGTTAAGTAAACAGATGGGAAATTTAGAGTATAAGATCGCCTCTAATTCGTGTAAGGTTCGCAATATGTTTATTAATAAATCAAAAACTCCGGTTGGATTGTGTTCTGATTTCGTTTATCAATTGACATGTAATGGGTGTAATGCCACATAAATTGGAGAGACTTCCCGTCATCTCTGTACTCGAGTTCTAGAGCATTGTAGATTGAAGGGTTTGACCAATATTAGTGAGCACAATAGAGGCTGTAAAAGTGAAATAGGAATGTCTGATTTTATAATTTTGTTGAAAAGTTTTAATAATTATTGGAAACGCGTGATATGTGAAGCATTGCTGATAAGGTCATTGGATCCAAAGATTAATGTGCAAAGTGCTGTGACTACGAATGTTTTGAATGTTTTTAAATAGTTTACGTATGTTAAATCATGTTTATGTATTGTTTTTTAAAAAAAACTTTCTTTTTAATATTATTAAAATAATTGAATTTTTAAATTACATTATTTTTAAAAAAATTATAATATAATTAAAAGTTATTTGAATATATTTTTAAAATATTTATTACAAAATTAAATTAATAAAAAATAATTTGTTTAAATTAAATGTTAATTCATAATATTTTTTGTTGGTTTTGTGTACATGAAGTTGACAGTTATGCTGTCGAAATATATCGTACGAAAAGTTTTTTATTGGCGTTATCTTTTAATTAATTAAAAAATTTACATAAATTCGAAAGTAGTATCGATCGGGGGAAATTGGTATGGTTGAACGCCAAATTGAGAGACGAGTCTAGAAATAATAATAAAAATTTAGTGAGGGTCCCTAAAAAATAATTTAAGACAAAAAACAAATTAATTTAAAAAAATGAATTACTAATGGGAAGCCCGAGTCAATGGGAATTTCGAGGCAATGGGAAACCCGAGAGATAAGAAAAACCCGGCGTGTTAAAAAAACAATAAAAAAGGGTAAATTGGCCTAAATAATAATTAATGGGCGCTACTGATCTATGGGGAGGTATTTATTTCCTAATTTGTAATTTAGTAATGCAGAAAACGTTGTTGACAAATGTCGGATAATGTGATCTGTGGGAAGTAATTATTTTTAATAATTTAGTATGGCAGCAAATTTTGTTGACAATTGTGTGAAAACAGTCTGAGCAGGAGTATAAAAGGAAAAGGGAAAAACACGAAATGGCCAGTGGTCGAAGCAAACGAGTAGTCTAGTCAGGCCAGTAAAATAGTCTAAACCCAAGTAAAGCCAAAAGTTATCTATCAGAAAAGGAGGTGATTATCCATTGGATAACCTACCTTAAGATAATCAAATTTATTCGGTGGTTGAAGGGTGCAAATAAATCACAAATTGTAATTACAAAACGTTGAAATAAATCGGATTGAGCTGTAACTGTGGTAAAGTGCAAATAAAATTATTCTGTGTTGGGTTTACTTATTTGATTTGAAAAGGACACGAGGAGTCAGAGGGAACCGACTTTCAATAATAATAACCCAACACATGTATGAACCACAACTCACAAATTTTCTTTAATTTTTATCTATTTAGTTTTCCTGTTTTTTGGATACAAATATTAATTTGTTTTACTAATTTCAAGTTTCATCAACTTCTCAACAGCAGTATGTCACAAATCAAAATCAAGCAAAAGCAAACCTCATTTATATAAGAGCAATATTGCTTATGGAATTCTTCGGCCTATCCCGACTCATCACCCCTTTCTCTTTTTCAAACACCATCAAATTATCAGTAGTATATTTTATCAACATTATTCGACTATTTGAGATTTTTTCTCTTCATTTTCCCAAAACTGTCAAGAGATTCTAGAAATTCTAATTAGAGTTTTTCATTTATTAGAGTAACAGTGAAATATAATGATATTAATTTCACAATTTAACACTTTGACCAGCGCTTGACTAATTTCTCCCAGTTTATATTTAGATTTCCAAACAATTTTTTATTTATAATATGCGTAAATTTTACGTAAAGTACATAAATTAAATAACCTATAAATGATTAAGTGAAATATTAAAAGATCTTCGAAAACTGATTTGTAAAAACAGAAATATAGTTTGGTTGATGTTATTTATTTACATTTTTAATTACATTTGTAATTATTGACATTTATTCTTCAAATCTATATTTGCCACGTAACAATTTTATATGATGCGTGAATCAAGTTTAATTACTAATTTCAAATATTTCATTTTTAAACGAAATTTAATAATAAAAAATTTCAAGCAAAAAAAGGAGAATTCTCGACTAAGGTAGTTCTCAAATTGAAATGGATTATTTCATAGTCGGAAATTCTCATTTTTTGTTTTGAATAAACTTAAAGCTTGCAGCAAATGCTTTTCATAACTTTTTGTAATTATCTAAATAATTTTTAATTTAGTTTGATTAATCGCCATTTTTCAATGATACATTATGTTATTTTTATTGATGTCTCATTGAATATTCTCTTAATTCGATTTTTTATTCAGTATTTATTCAGTCAAACTGAAGAAAAAGGTTCAGTGAAATCAGATTTAATTGACGACAATCATTCTATGATTGCTAGAAAAGGAGGTATTATGGCGTCGGTATTTTCCAGTCGACAAGCAGATGAAAACATGACGCTTGAATTATCGTTGGAAATAAATCGTCGTCTTCAAAGTGTATTGGAAGACACTACGATTAAAAATTTTACTTTGAAAGTAGGGATTTTTATTTTTTTTGGATAAATTTTTTAAAAATTTGTTAAATTTGTTGTTAATTTTATTTATTGAATATATTAATTAATTTTATTTATTGAATTTTTCAATTGAATTTTTCAATTGATTTTCTCAATTGAATTTTTGTATTGAAATGTATTGAAATTATTAATTGATTTAATTTATTGAATTTATTAATTGAATTTATTTATTGAATTTATTTATTGAATTTATTTATTGATTTTGTTTATTGATTTTATTTATTGAAATTATTAGTTGAAATTATCGATTGATTTTATTTATTGAATTTATTAATTGAATTTATTTATTGATTTAATTTATTGAAATTATTAGTTGAAATTATTTATTGATTTTATTTATTGAATTTATTAATTGAATTTATTTATTGAATTTATTTATTGAAATTATTAGTTGAATTTATCAATTGATTTTATTTATAGTATTTATCTTTTTTGAAATTATTAGTTGATTTTATTAAAATTCTTGAATTTATTAATTGATTTTATTTATTAAATTTCTTTATTGAATTTATAATTATTTCATAATTTGTTATTTTTTTAATTATTCACCAAATCGATTCGAAAATTACTCCAAACTTTTGCACGCCATTGTAATAGTTATAATAAGTTTAAAAATTTTCACGCTGACATTTGTACATATGTGAAACACTTCATTCAAACAAATAAAAATATAAAACAACGAGTAGTGATTTACAAAAGATGTACCATTGGATGGTCTAAATATCGACATTCAAGTCTCTGGGATCGAAATTTTTAATTTTCACGATGACATTAACGTTATTGATCATAAAATACACTAAATTGATCAAAAGATACACTAAATTTAAATACAATATTCAAATTTGCAGTTTATTATAACAAAATGTTAATAAATTCATTGACATTCCCTTATACGGTTTCAAAATTCACTTTATTTATATAAAACATTAAAAAACTTGCTATAAATAAAATATTTAAAAATTTCCTTAATTTAAATGAACAATTAAAAATAAAATTGTTGGATATTTAGCATTATTTTCTCGAACGAGATTCGAGAAATTCTCTTTACGAAATTTTCCATTAGAGGATATTAAGGTCATTTTATATTTTTAAAAAATCGTTAATATTAAATTTGGATACAAATTTGAAATAAATCAGCTAAGAAAACATTTTATTAGACTGTAAAATATAATTTACATAAATTTAATAAAATATTGCATAATTAATTATGAAATATAAAATCAAGTTTTTCATGTTTTTTGGAGTTATATAAACGAGTAAACAAATTTAAGTGCAAAAATTAATTAAAAAATTGAAAAATCAATATTTCCTGGTAGAAAGTATGGACGAAAAGTAATATACAAACTATAAATCGACTGGAGGTTCCTAGTAACGTAATTACAAAAAAATAATACGAAATTTCCCCCCACCATAAAAAAATCTGATTAAAAACAAGAGTCGTCTTTTTTAGGATTGTCTATGTAAACTTTCTTTTAAAATCTGTTTTTAGAAGTAAAAACTAAGATTGGTAAGTCAATTTTTGAACCATGTAAAATTAATCTGACTGTTTAGTTTCATCTTTGCATCTTACGTTTTTCATAGTCATAACTTGTCCATCTGGAAGTTCATAGTTTTTTTCAAGTGACGATGATGAGGCCGTAGTTTGCATTACTTGCTCAAAATCAAGAACAGTATAACATAAATTTTCTGTAATATCTCGGACAATTTCTCTTTCGACTGTAGTTGGAAAAAAGGAACCTCTTTCTGTTAAAATTTTCATTAGATAAACGGTCAAAACTCTTCCAGCCAAAGCCATTCTGTAAATTGCATGAGGCAGCGCATATACTGTCGAACGCATATACTGTTACTTTGCAGCCATTTCAGAAATGGCTAAAATCCATTAAATTTTCACAAAAAATAAATTCCAATAAGTTGATTTATGTTTCAACTTGATTTATAGCGGAATTTATCTCAACTTCGCTTGGTGTATTATAGGAAGGAAGGAATTTGAAGAAAATTTTTTTTTAACATAGAAAAATAATGCATAATAAACAATGCATGTAAACTTTCAAAATGTAGAAATTTTCAGATCAATAAAAACTCTATATATTACTATTTTTAGTAATTTTTTAGACAATTTTTTTAAAATTAGAGCCGAAAACTTTTGAAAAATAATCCAATAACTCTACTTTGAGTTGTAGAGAAAATTATGAAATAATTTCGTAAGATTTTTCATGAAATTCAATCAATTTAATATTTTTACAAAATTTCAGATATTTCAGCAATATCAATCGAAACTCTAGGTTTTTGCAGAGATAAAGAAAATAAAACGTAAAACCTAAGTTTTCCGATAACTTAAGTTTAAAAATAATATTTTTTATAGAAGTATAAAAAATCCGAATCATTAATACCATTGAAAATGGTGAAGATTGGGAAATTAACGGAAATTTCCAAAGTCTCAATAAAATCAATAAATATCAAAAATTTGGATTTGTCAAAAAGTAAAAAAGATGACAGCCAATACGAAGATAGATTATGGGAAATCATGAGCAATGTATTAAAATATTTCAAAAAACCTCTAAAAGAACTGTAAATTTATTGAAAAATATAACTTTTATATTATCACTTGCCAGTAATAGTTGCCCTCATCGTACATAGAGAAAACAAGAAACGTCCCTGATAGAATCCATGCAGCCTTCATTTATTCACAAAAAAACTTTTTATCTAATTTTTTTCTTGGTTATAAAAAATGCAATTATTATTTGTATTTATTAATTAATTATACAAATTAAGGACAGCATAAATACTTTGGGAGAAGAAATCTCTAAATTGAGTTCAGAAAATCTCAGATTAAAGAATAATTTGAATGTGTCATGATAATAATTTATCTTATTGAATGTACATAAATATAAATTTCATTGATAGATTATTATAATTCCTCTCCTGTGATCTATTTCCGTTTATGAAATTAACGGATGGAAGCAATATCCTAATTTTATAATCACCTGTGACTTTTTTCTGTGATAATGCTGAGGATCTGTTTCAAACAAAAGCATTTTTATTGTGTTAATTGGTAATAAAGGTGATCGATTCAATTTCTTTATTTTTATATGCAATTGATAATAGTTGGTTTTATCATTTATAAAAATAATAACAAAATAGCTTGAATAATTAATTTAGAATATAGACCAATGGATATTTAATAGGACCTACGAGGACAATAAAGTGAGTAAGATTTTATTTTCTTTACGTAAAATTTATTGGAAATTAATTTAAAGATAAATTTTATTAATCTATCATTTTTTAAATGAATTTTAAAAATGATTGATTTATTGAAATATAAAATAGATTTATTTATTGAAATATAAAATATCTACAATTCACTTTTTTTTATTAGACAGCTTGTGAATAATCTTTTTGTTGAGTTATAATTTTATTTGGTTCGGTAGAACTGTTTGCTCTGACTCCAAGTGCTCTTTAAATGATACTGGAATAACTCAACTCAGGAAAAACTTTTATTCGATACCAATAATTTCACAATGATTCCAATTGTTACTTTTACAATATTGGCAGGAATCCCCACGGCAAGCCGCCTTTTCAATTAACTACTAAAATATCCTTGACAAGTCTGATTAGTTTTCTTTTCCGATCTCACAAATCTTTTTCAATTTTCTTTTAATCGCGATTTTTCTAAACTATTTTGTGTCCCCGTTGTTGATTTGAGACTTCCTTATATAGGGAATCTCTCCTCAAACAACTAATCCGATTGACGGCAATTTACATTGGACTCCCGGGGAACTAGTTAAACAATTTACTTTCATCTTTTGGCCGCTTCAGCCGTTCTCTGGGAGCAGACTGTGAAATAAATCACATTAGGGAATAATTAGTTCCCTTCGTAATTAAATTTATCCAAATTGGAGAATTTCTCCCTAATTTAATTTATTTGTTTTCGTCATTTTAATTAATTATTTAATTTGTATTTCCTTAATAACTTTTTCTGGGGGTCCCAAATTAATTATATATTATTATTTTCGTACTCGTCTCGTCAAATGGCATCGGCACATACCAATTTCCCCCCCGGAAAATATTGATTTTAATTTTTTGATTATTTTTAATTATTTTATTTTTTCAAATTTTTATTTATTATAATTTTTTTGCAAATCACCTAACCCCAACGTTTTCAAATGGTAGTAATATTTTCTGAAATTACCATATTTGGACTCCTGGAGCCGGCTGTCAAGGTGGGTCTAGATGGGTACCGTAGGTTAAGGGAGTATCATCTAGGTTAACTGAAAAAATTATAAAGAATTTAAAAAATAAAGGTAATTTAATCCAATAAATTCGATTGAAAATGAATTTAATTCAATTAGAATTACAATTACAAATTTTATATTAATAATTATTAAAAATTTGGAAAATGAAGCTTAATAAAAATATTTCAATAAGTAAAATTGAAGAACATATAAAAATACATCATAATACAATTAGAAAATCAAATTTAAATGTGACGAAGAAAACATCAAAAAGACAATCAACAGTTACAAATAAAACTAAAGCAATAAATTTATTTGAAAACGGTAAAAGCTTTGAAGAAATATCGAAAGAAATCAATGTTAATCAATCAAACGTCAGGCATTGGATCAATGCTCTAAAACTGAAAAATCGAATAAAAATTCCTTTTACAGATGAACGTAAGAACTCAAATGATGTCATTAGCAAACCTTCAAATGAATTCATATCAGAGCATAATGACAGTGACATGAAACCTTTAATTACTTATGATCAAGTTGATAGATATCCCAATGCCATTAGAATTATAAATCCAGTCACAATTGACCGATCTAATATAGAACCCAATGATGACGCAACTGGCCCTTTAACTGGCCCATTTACAAGGGAGAATTGTAATTATACAAATCCCAAAAATATAAAAAATGAACATTTTGTTACCAATATCAAAAGTGAAGCACTATTTATTCACATAATAAAAGAATTCTCTGTAACGAGTTCCTTGAATTCTTTGGAAAACCTATCGACCAATATCAATAAATTAGTTAAAGATAAACCGAATGGCAGTGCCGAAATAAAAAAAAATCTTCTTAAACAAATTGAAAGTCTACTAGAAAATAACGAATTAAAATTGCAAATACTTTATAATATTTCTAACATTTTACATAGTAATTAATATATTTTAATAAAATTATGTAATTAAATATTTGTAATTTTTTGAGCAATTAGATATTTTTTACAAACATTTTATAACAAAACTTTTAAAGAATTTTATCTACAATTTTATTAACAAAATAAATTTTTAAAATATTTTTAAATAAACGATTTAAATAATTGCGTACTTTTATTATTAATTTATTTGACTATCTTTCAATACTTTGATTATTTTTAAACACTTTTAACTTAGTGCGCTTTTTAACAAAATTATATTTGTCTTTGAACTTTTTGAATGCTCTTTTAATGTTAAAATTTTAGCTAACCATGATTTTTATATTTTCGTTAAATAATTGTCAAAATTAGCAAAAATATTTTTAAGTTAGAGATTCTTTGTGCTGCAGCAGGATAAACTTTTAGATTTCTAAAATTTTCTTTTGGAAAATAAACACGAACTTTTTGTATCACAATTTTTAATCTATTAATAGCTATTGAGCGCCTTTTGAAAACAAAATTTTTTATAAGTTATTCAGAAATTTGTCAGATTTTGGAAAATAAATATTTTTAATTTTGTTTAATATATGGAAAATCTACTTTAAATATTAATATTGATTTTTTTGTGATAAACCGTGATTACCTTTTTTAAGCATTTAGTTTTCTTATAAGCCCTTCTTTATTAAATTTATCATGAAAAAATATATTTATATTAAATTCATAAAATTAAATATTTGATTAATATATTGTAAATATAAAAATAACATGAAATATATTTAAACAATATTTTTAAATATTTACAATTATTGAATAAATTAATATTACCTTTTCAATAAAATAATAATCAATAAATAATAATTATAAATTTAAAAATACTTTTTTTGTCGTTAGCGGAATCATTTATATTAACATAAATATAATAAATAACTGTGTAAATATCTTGCCGCAATGTTTATTCATAAAAAATAAAATATTTCGATCTTAACAAGATCCTAAACACTCTAAATTCATAAAATCTTTCTTGTTCTGCTACTCTGTTTAATCTTCTTTTCCCACAAATGATTTTCATAAATGACAAAATTTAAACAAATTTTTAACATTTTAAAATTTAATTTACTAACAGTTAAAAATGAATAAATCCAAATAAAACATTTTTAAAAAGTTCTTAACATAGTTAAAAAAATTTTAGAATATAACTTTTTATATTTAAATTTGAATGAAATCAGTCATTCAAAATTTTTTTGCTGAATTTTGATTTTTTGACATTTGCCTTGCTTTGGTTATTTTAGATAAACTTAAAAATATCAGGAATCAGTTTTATAAACATAAATTTATTAAATAACTTCCGCTATCGACAACACATTAACCAATCAGAATTGAGTATTATTTGCAAAAAATTGTAAAAACTTTAGAAAGTCCAAGACATTAATTTGATATTTGAATTTGGTTATAATTTCATTAACCAATTCGTGATAGTCTAATGTTTTATTTACCAAAAATGATTCCTTTACAACTTGCAAATATATTCACATATAAAGGGCTTTACTTGACATACATCACAGCTGAGAATGTCTCTAATAAATTAACAGATGTTTTAATATCGACAATAACTGTAACGGATTGTAAATCTAAATCTCTGATTTTATATTGAAAATCCGAGTTAATGTCGATAAAAACTGCCGTAAAAAATCATCAATAATTTATATTGTAAGAAGCACAGAAACTTACCTGTGTGTTGAAAATTTATTACCAGTTACATTTACGATTTCATTAAAGGCTTCAAAATACGATAGATAAAGTTAATGGAACATAAAACACGGCACACGTAATTCCTATAACTGAAAGAGCATGAAATGAACCCATAACACGCAATTGCTGTAGAAAATATTTATATTTTTTTGCAAACAAGTTTTTTAAAAATGAGCCGAAAATATTTTAAAAACTAGCAATTCAAGTATACTTTTCTTTTAGTAAACAAAAGAAGTTCATGAATTAAAACTGTTAAATTATTGTTAAAAATAGCTTTCACTATTTTACAAAATCATTTTCTAAATCTTTGATAAAGTGTAAAAAATGGTCATTTGAATTCAAATCTTTACAGCATTTATTATATTATTTAATAACTTTTGAATTTGTAATCATGGATTTGAATAACATCTGTTTAAACTTAAGGTTTCTGAGAATTTGTTTTAATATTACAATTTAATTAACTTAGTAATATTAATTGAATTCAAACATATTAAAAATTTATTTGTTATGATTTTAGAATTTACGGATTGCGATGTCAATGCAGCTGACAGAACATATTTAATATATTTTAATCATAAAAGACATCTAATATAAATTTATTTCTTTATTATTATACAATATATATACATATTACGCAATATGCTTATTTATAAAGCAAAATTATATCATATATGCTCATTGTCAAATAATGGAATCAGACAGAAATTTATTAAGTTCCACTAATTCAATTATTTCCGAAATTCATGTAGATGAATCCTTAGACCCAGTTGAATGTTCTATTTGCCTCGAGCCCATCATTCTAAACTCCGCAGTGACACCAAATACATGTTCTCATGAATTTCATTACGAATGTCTACTCAAAACCGCGATTTACGGCTCACCTTCAAACTGTCCAATGTGCAGACAGCAATGGTCGTTTATCCAATCAAAACACGATTCCGGCAATTATACTACTACCGAAATTAAATTTCATATCTATGGAATATCGGTTTGGCAACTTTATTTTAACACATTGGGAGAGGTTGATGCCGCCTATTGTGTCCATTCAACAAAGTTTGAAAGATTTCCACTAAAACTTACTGTCAAATTACTGAAAACCAATTACAAAAAGCGCTTCTTCATTAGTAAACTGACAAAAATAATAAATCTAGACCACAATTTCAATTTCTTTAACTGGATATTGTCGAAATTAGATTTTTTTTATGAAAATCTCAAAGTTTCTATACAGTTTTATAGCGATGTGAAAGTGAGCAAATTTATTAGTAAAATATTTGTGAAGAAAAATAAAATTGCAGTGGTAAGTTGTATAATTGCCAATGAAGATTTGGATATTTCCCAATTGCAATTTACAAAGCAGTTAGAGGACATAGCTAAACATATAATAATAGAAAGTTAAAATATTTATAATAAATATCTTTGCAATTACGACCGATTCAATAGTGGGAGCGCAGAGGAGTCAGCGGACAACAGAAAAGGAAAATGACGTGTAGTAGCCTTTATTCAGCGTTTTAATTGTTCAATTAACTTATTGGTTCTGAATTTTGATTTTGCAAATTATTATTTTTATGTAAATTAAGTTAAGATTGTTTAAATAACATGTGGAAAATAAAATTTTAAAAATAATATTTGAGTATTAACGAAATTTTTGGATTTTAATTTATAAATTATAATAATGTTTCATTAGATCAAGTTAATTTACTTTTCCTTAATTCTTGAATTTAGTGATTGTTTTCCGAAACATCTATTTTTAAATATGACCTCGAAGACCTTCTGCAAAAATGAATCGCTATCCGACCACCAAAGGACGCTAAATAATAATCATTAATTATTAAAACTTAATTATTATGAGTATTATTATTATTGTTAAATTTTGAATTTTGTCCTGTGCGCAGTATGTTGTTTATATTTTATATTTCGCGTCTGAGTGCGCAATTTAGATTTTTGAGTTTTATGGTTGAAATTGAATTTTGGAACTTTTAATTATTTACAAAAAAGTTTTTTGTTTATTCAAATCAAACATTTATGAACTTTGGTGGAATTTGTAATATTAGAAATTTGAAATGCTAGAAATTATCGTAATGCACAATAAAATAAACGTTTTGGAATTATATTTTTTTCTTTGATTTAATTCATTTGGAAGATATGTTTCTGTCAATTGTTGGTCTAACAAGACATCAAGTTGTTATGATTGCAATGGATCAATAAGATAGCTGTATTTGTGATTTTCTTTGTGATTGAAGTGCATCATTCTCATTTATTTTATTAGAAATTCATTACAATAATTTTGATGATATTTTAAAAATTCTATTTTTATACTAGTAAAAGTAATGATTTTCACTACTGGACTTGTTCTAAAGAATCAGAGTAGCGGCAGCTGTGAAACGGCAATTAAGCGACCCAGTTCATTTCCCCCAATAACCCCGACATCAGACTTTCGGTAGATTAGAGCAGGCTATGGAGAAGAGTTAAATAAATTATATATGCAGAAAGGGTTGCCAATTTCCACAACCTCGAACACTAGAGATTATATAAAGGGAGACATTATGCCACCTAATAAATATAACAAGGGTTTTTTGATCTTCACATATTAACCGTATCAATCACAGAGTCCGACTCACATTCACTGTTAGTCATTTGACCGATTTCAGTATTTCTCCGTTTGCTGTTCTTCATGATGGTGATTCAATTTTTTTTATAAATTATGATTGTATATTTATTTTAATCTATATTGTTTCAATAAATTTTTAGGCCAATAAATTGTAAACAGCTGGAAAATGTGACAGTAAACTAACAACTTGGGTAAGAAGGAAACATAAAATCTCTTGCCACGAACAACATTTTAAAATTCCTAATAAATAAAATTAAATTCAAAGTACAATGCTACATAGCAGCTTTTTGTTGTTTTATGAAAATATAAAATAAAAGTTAAACTTCGAAAACTGAAACTTTTACATGGGAAATTGTGAAATATTGTAAAAACGGAAAACCGGGAGAATGCAATCTCCTGGGTCATAGTTAACCGGGAGATGGGAGATTAATGCCAATTCCAGGAGACTCTCGGCAAAAACGGAAGAGTCAGTAAGCCTATATGTAGAATAACATTATAATGAGTATATCAGCAGAAGAGCACGAATGAAATAAAATTCAAGAAATCAGAAGAAAGTATTTAGACTACGTATTAATAAAATCTAGATTGAATAAAAGAGAAATCAAGAACAAAAAAGAAAATCCAAAAAAATTAAGGACAATAACGTCAAAGCTAAAGATACCTTTCATCAGGGGAGGCGCAAAGCGGTAATTGTATTAAGCATCGCATATGGGCATATACTAGGATGGGGCGCCAACGTTGAGACGAATGTTAAAAATTATTATGAATAAAAACATGAAAAATAAAAACATACCCTGACTTTCATCAAATAAAATTTCTAGTAAGTAGTTGTGTTTTATTCGAAATCCATTTTCTTCATAATCCTCCAAATTACTGATTATTTCGAACCAAAAGTTTATCGTTTAATTCAACAAATCACAGATGAGCATTCGCAATTAGAAATTTTATTTTCCACATGTTATTTAAACAATCTTAACTTAATTTACATGAAAATAATAATTTGCAAAATCAAAATTCAGAACCAATAAGTTAATTGAACAATTAAAACGCTGAATAAAGGTTACTACACGTCATTTTCCATTTCTGTTGTCCGCTGACTCCTCTGCGCTCCCACTATTGAATCGGTCGTAATTGCAAAGATATTTATTATAAATATTTTAACTTTCTATTATTATATGTTTAGCTATGTCCTCTAACTGCTTTGTAAATTGCAATTGGGAAATATCCAAATCTTCATTGGCAATTATACAACTTACCACTGCAATTTTATTTTTCTTCACAAATATTTTACTAATAAATTTGCTCACTTTCACATCGCTATAAAACTGTATAGAAACTTTGAGATTTTCATAAAAAAAATCTAATTTCGACAATATCCAGTTAAAGAAATTGAAATTGTGGTCTAGATTTATTATTTTTGTCAGTTTACTAATGAAGAAGCGCTTTTTGTAATTGGTTTTCAGTAATTTGACAGTAAGTTTTAGTGGAAATGCTTTAAACTTTGTCGACTGGACACAATAGGCGGCATAAACCTCTCCCAATGAGTTAAAATAAAGTTGCCAAACCGATATTCCATAGATATGAAATTTAATTTCGGTAGTAGTATAATTGCCGGAATCGTGTTTTGATTGGATAAACGACCATTGCTGTCTGCACATTGGACAGTTTGAAGGTGAGCCGTAAATCGCGGTTTTGAGTAGACATTCGTAATGAAATTCATGAGAACATGTATTTGGTGTCACTGCGGAGTTTAGAATGATGGGCTCGAGGCAAATAGAACATTCAACGGGGTCTAAGGATTCATCTACATGAATTTCGGAAATAATTGAATTAGTGGAACTTAATAAATTTCTGTCTGATTCCATTATTTAACAATGAACATATTTGATATAATTTTGCTTTATAAATAAGCATATTGCGTAATATGTATATAAATATTATATAATAATAAAGAAATAAATTTATATTAGATGTCTTTTATGATTAAAATATATTAAATATGTTCTTTGTCAGCTGCATTGACATCGCAATCCGTAAATTCTAAAATCATAACTAATAAATTTTTAATATGTTTGAATTCAATTAATATTACTAAGTTAATTAAATTGAAGTATTAAAACAAATTTTCAGAAACCTTAAGTTTAAGCAGATGTTATTCAAATCCATGATTACAAATGACCATTTGTTATATTTTGATCAAAGATTCAGAAAATGATTTTGTTAAATAGTGAAAGCTATTTTTAGCAATAATTTAACAGTTTTAACTCACGAACTTCTTTTTTGTTTTCTAAAAGAAAAGTATACTTAAATTGCTAGTTTTTAAAATATTTTCTGCTCATTTTTTAAAAAATTGTTTGCAAAAAAATATAAATATTTTCTACAGCAATTGCGTGTTATCGGTTCTTTTCATGCTCTTTCAGTTATTGGAATTGTGTGTGGCGTGTTATATGTTCCATTAACTTTATCAACCGTGATTTGAAGCCTTTAATAAAATCGTAAATGTAACTGGTAATGAATTTTCAACACACAGGTAAGTTTCTGTGCTTCTTACAATATAAATGATTGAAGATTTTTTACGGCAGTTTTTATCGACATCAACGTGGTGTATAATACGGTATACAAACACGTTCAAAAACATTAAAATTTACAATTCACAACAAATAGTAAAATGTTACAAACAAATGTAAAGAAAAATAAAATAAAGAAAAATTAAAAAAAATTTTTGTACAAAAAAAATATAAAAATTTAAATCTAAATCAAATGGAATTAAAAAATTATAATTTTGGAATAGTCTGGAAAATTCCTTGTTTTACCGTATCAAAACACACACACGAACAATCGTGATATATAAGGCGATGGTGGTAGAGCAAAAATCACCTTCTTATTACTCTCGTTTTATTGTTACTCTCTTTACTTCGCTAGTTACTTGAATTTGAAAACTATTTTACATTTTTGGAACGAAAGGAAACAAAGTAAAATTTTTTCTTTATTATTATAATGTTATTATTTTTATTTGTTATTATGGGGAACCTTATTTGATTTTTATATAACAGTGTTTTAATTTGAAAAATAAAGTTTAGCATAAAATATGTTTTTTTATGTTACGGTTATTCTATTTATTATGTTTTTTAATTTCGAACCTCCATCATGAGGAATAAACTTAAAAAATGATACCTAAATTTTTACCTTACATACCATAACTTACATGCACGCAAGTGTGTAAAATGAGATTTTGTTACCCCGGAATCAAACCGGTGGTTAGCGGGGAACCCGTGGTGAAGGCAGTAGCTAGAACCGCTCAGTATTCTCCCTTCCTAAATCCTATCGCCCAACCCTCGAAAGAGTAGTGCTGATGTCCTGGGAAAGGTCTAAATATAAAGGCTAACAATATGACGATGAAAAACATATAGAAGTTCATTTAGACGAAATAAATCAAAAACCAACTATAGGATGAACTACAAACGAAAACAACTCACTAGTCTACACGAATCTAAGTTAAAGAAATAATCGAATAATTGTGAATTTTAGCAGACATCTTTAATTGGTACCTCATGACTGACCACAAACAGCCGTATTTGATAAAGATCAGCTTAAAGTAAGACTTAGAATACATATTCGTTCAGACTCATATTCAGATTTTATATCATTATTATTGTTATTGATTACCAATTTTTGATATTACTACCCTTAATGACCGAAATAAATGTTAAAGTTGAAATTTTATATTTACCTTTGAAACGGGGGTCGAAATACAAACCGCATCATTAATACCCGTCTTATTTCAATTTTATAACAGCATTAAAGCGTTATCTAAAATTTTCATAAAATTATTATTGTTATCATTATTATTATTATTATTAGTATTGTTATTATTACTATTGTCATTGATATTACTATTATTATTCATATCATTTCATAATTGCCCTTAATAGTATTAATACCACGAATATTACAGTCAAGCCCTATATAGTTCTTATAAACCCAATTTATCTTTATTAGGATCCTTTGAAGACATTATTATCATTAATGTTGTTAATATTAATAACATCATTGTTAATATTATTATTGTCATTATTATTATTAATATTAGTATTGTTATTTTATTACTATCATTAATATGATTATTACTAATATTATTAATATTATTATCATTATTAGTATTATTATTACTATTATTATTGTCAACATTATTATAAATGTTGTTATCGTTATCATTATTATTAATATTATTATTACTGTTATCATTATTACCAATGATTATTATTGTTAGCATATTGTCAAATCCATTCACCATTAACATTATTGTTATCATTTTTATTATTAATATTATTATTATTAGTATTATCGCTATTGCTATTATCATTAATGATTGTTACTGTCATTGTCCTATTTATTTTATTATCAGTATGATTGTTGTTATTAATCCTAATATCGGTATAATACTATTATCATTATTATTACTAGGATTATTAGATTATTAATCTTCTTATTATTATTATTACTATTAATATAGTTAATAAAATATTACAATTGTCATTATCATTATATGACTAATATCAATATGCAAAAATTTCTTCAAATCTAAAGGACTATAAATAGCAAAAATAAATGTTACCACTAAAAAATTTATTTCAAGAAAAAAAATTGCAAAACCATAAATAAGAGTAAAAATTCCAGTTGCACGAAATACCAACTAGAGGGTAAAACTGAGAGCTCTACAATTTAAAGTTAATAAAAAATTGGAAAAATGAACAAACATACCTTGTTGAGAATGTCAGTGGAGTAGATGTAGCCGAGTGGGGTTGATCGTCCAGAAAATTCCTAAAATATATTTAAAAATATTAGTTACAAGTATCTAAAAATCGATACTTACTGTTATTATAGGAATTGAAAATCTTTTAATAAGTTGCCACGGCAATATATGGCAAGCAAAATGAAATAAATTTAGGTAATATAGCATATATTGAAATATCTTCTAAATCCTTGATTTTTAAGGGTTAGGGTGAGAACTGGTAATGTAAAATAAGAAGTTCGTACTGGTACTGATGTTAATTACATTATATGAATTAAAATTTTATGATTTACTATATAGTTAATTAAATTAATTAATCCTATTTTTGACACCAATAAATTATTGGGCCAGAACAGAGTTTTGTTTAAATGGTATAGTAATAGCACGCAAACATAACACGCATATTTAAAATCAGACCCATAAAACATCAAATAACCACTTTAAAATACAAGGAAGAATAATTAAAATATAAAATCGAAAACATAAAAAGAAATTAAAATAATAACAAGATGCACCAAGATCCGTTAGAAATAAACATAGAAATAACAAGAAAACGCCGAAATTTGACCGAAAATTGACAATTTATTTAAAAGAAGAAGAGTTAATGAAAAGTGGAAGTAGAATCAAATAATTTTAATGGGAAGTAATTCAATTAAAAATGAAAGAAATGAATTGTCGAATTAAATCATGAAAATAATAAAATTAGATTTAGGTTACACAGATAATCTCAAGGTCAAATTTTGTTTTACTGCACTAAATTTTACAAGCAAGGTTAAGGTCACAGAACAGGTATATATACCAATTCATTTTCACAGAATTTTAACACACTATTTTACTAGTTGAAAAACTCGTTTTTAACGACAAAACTCTCGTAACTTTATTAGTCAAGCCAGTTTTACTACGCAAGAGTACGATTTGAAACTTTTTCATACAGCGTATAAGCACCTTCGAAATAAGCACTACTTAACGCTTGTGTGCGAAAACGTTATTTATGCGATGTATGAAGATATTATGCCAATTATGATATGCAAACCTGTCATAGCAGAATAGATGCTTCAATAATAATATATCTTTAAGAAGGACGGTAGTCGAAAAGGAACTACATAATTGTTAAAAACTACGACACTGAATTGAGGCTATAAGTAACGATTAGACCGATTATAATTCCTGGAATTAATAACCAAAAATTAAAATTATCCAGTTAATAATCCTGATTTCAATTATATTTCACGACTAACGCGAACTAAGAAATTTATTAAACTAATACTGTAACACACTAAACACTTAACAAATCGACGTCCGAACTTCGACATAAAATAAGCCAGCCCGTGCTATTCATCCTAAATTCGATGACAGACCTTCACCCAAAAATCCAATCATCTCGAGGCGACAATGAGTGGATAGTTTGTAATTATATTGGGGAATCTACACACATGTAAGTTATTAGATCATCCACGAGGAAGAACATCAGGATCGCCCCTGTCCGACCCAATACTGATGAAGCATGATTATTGATTATGTTCTGAAAAACTGAGTGTGGAGACGTGCCAACGATAATAATACCAAGCCATCCTACCAACAAAGCTTAACGACTAAAATTAATAATCAAATGAAATAACTCACCTACTGAAATTGCCCTGTAAAATAAATGATTAGGAGAATAAGATATCTTGTTTATAGTAGAAAAGATCCATAAAAAATCTGTATTAATATAACTCGTTAGATCTACACCAGTAAATATGACTTAGTATGTCAATAATGAGAATTGAACAAGACATGCATACCCACACCAACGGTGAATAAAAACCAGCTAACATGCCACGTTGTCAGAATAGAAGAGAAAATTATAAAAATCAATTGAGACATAACTGAAGAATACAATAGTCACGTCACCAGGTACAGAAATTCATTGCCACAATACACGCACTGACATGTGACAGTGCATATGTATATAAATTTCAGAAGCGAGTATTATTGGTATAATATTCAATTAGCCAAACTATGCAAGCACAAGATCAATCATCGACGATTTCAAGGAGACAAAATCGCTACAGTCCACGACGAGAGGGACATCAGACTAAAGAGCAATCGGAGAATAGAAGTCACCAATCGGAAGGTATGACCCTAATATTATTAAACTCATTATTAATCGTTAACCAAAACGAGATACTGTAATTCGATTGGACCCAGAATATATCTCGACATATATGAAAGTGACTCCAGAGCGAAAGGACAAAGGCCAGTGATAATAGAAATTTCGCATCCGCTGACAGATTTATGCTCCAACTCCCCATGAACCGCGAGACGAAAGAATTCTGGTCTTTATAAAATGATAGCGGCGATAGCCAATGCCCAATTAAGGAAACGAGTTATGCTGGACGTCTATGTGATTCTATTTGATCATTTTTATTCGAGCTAATCTGTTATTAAAATTTTAATGTGACATCCTTGTTATTGTTATTGATGGAGAAGGCAAACCGAGGATTTGTCAATAGCTACCACAACACTAGTAAACGAATGGATCAGCACCTTTACTCATGACCGAATTCCAACCAATAGTAAACAGGAGACAATTGACTAGTCATTTAAAATCAATTATTAAAAGGTAGACATAATAAATATATATTTTCTATAATTCACCTTCAACATCAAAATAAAACGCAAAATCGCCAGTAATGACTGAAGGATAAAGAGAGAGACTAAATAGGTAGAACCCTTTGATCAGGAATTTTCACTCAAATATAACTGAGGTAACGTTCGGGCCATAACAATTATTAAAACAACTCAAGAAATTTAACGAGATGCACCGAGAATTTCTAAATTAACGATTAAGAATTTTTAACGATACCACGCCTATTATGATTTGTTTTGCAGAAGGATCCTGGACTGATGCATCCCGGGTCACAGTGCACTTCCCAGCACGATCCGCCGCCAGGTGTGGGCAGGTGATGTTGGATGCCGGGTTCACGGTCTCCCCGGTAAGAGAATACAGAACTGGAAGCGAAGACAAACACGAAGAGATCGATTTTTCTTATGTTGCCATCAAACGGGAGCCGGGCCGAAACCCAACCCGGGAAAGCAGACAACGTGCTGAGTATATCCTAGCTAGAATCGAGCAAAGACAGCAGCAAACGAACTGGCAGGTCGAAATAGCGAAACGACACTTAGTCAAGGTCAACATGAATATTGCTGCGGTAGGATCCCCAGTACAGATGGGTACGCCCCACCATACGGCGTATCGTACGAGATGGATGATCCGAGACTCGCAGAATCTACTCGCGAAATGAATGTGGTGACAACCAAGAAAATTAATACCAAGAGAAACTAGATATTCACGCAGAAGTCCAACCGGAATGCACGAACACTCATACGCTCGAAGGCAACGCGGGTTTGATATGAATTCTTATCGCCGGAATCTAAATCGCCAATAGAAATGTTATTATTAATAAATATTTGAATTAATTCCTTAATTTTAACTGCTGATTATATCCATAGTAGTAATTTTAGACGAAAACGATGTAATAAGGTAAATAAATTTAAACCCTTCTTAGAAGGTACCGCAGCCTACTACTCAATAGATTTCTATTCAATGGATTAAATGTTAAGGGTGTCATGAGAGCGACAATTGTAGAAAACACCATAATTAGAAAGATGAGATTTACTAATGAGCAGTTTAATTTTAGATATGAACATAATCGGTACTCTGACCAAGGAATTAACGAAATCAAGCCGAGAAAATGAGAAGCTTCACTCTCAGTTACTCCAACTGAACCGAGAGATTCAACAAATCCGAGCTTCCTGGATTGAACCAGCGAGGGCCAAGAGAATTTATCAGAGACTGACGCCGCCCAACGCGGGTGGGCAGACGAGAAACATCTCGGACAATCCCAGAAAATTCAAATCCGCAGCTTGGAAGTGGCGTTATCGGCTTGTCAGGAGGGCAATGCCGTAACGTACCCACTTGTTTATGTGCCAGCTCAATTGGCCTTTAGGGAAACAACTGACGCAACCAAACCAGCAACGAAACCTGCTCAGCGACGTCCAGGAAAGGCAGAACGCGCGAAGCGTTGAGCATTACAAATTAAGGAGCATTCTAAGATCTAATCACGTTAATTCAATAAATGATCGTTGTTAATTTTGTTTGTTTTATCGATAATAGTAGGTTTAAGTTCGTTAAATTGAAATTATAACGGGGTTCGGATGAAAATTAATGGTTATTTTCCATACAGTTATAAATGGATTTAAAAATATATTTTAATAAAATTCTGGTAATTAATTATCAATGGAAGTAGGAATTATCAATTCGTTTTCGTTTAGTGGAATCGAACCGACACTTAATAGAGAAATTCAGAAGGGATTTCGCTCAATACCACCATGAAGCGATAGTCCAGAATCAACGAGCAGAAGCAATGGTGCGCAAGCGCCGGCACCTAGAGCAAACATGGCTCCGTCCAGAAGGAGTGTCAAAGTTGAAGGCAGAACTAGAAATGTTGAAAAACAAACTAACACAAAAGGATGAGGTCCTGAGGCAAGCCGAACAGAAGGCCGAGGAGTTAGAGAAGGCAGTCAACGAGCTGAAATTTAAAGATGAGATCCACACTGGACTCGTCCAAAGTGGGGCAAATCTATCGGCCGAGCAAGAGGCGATAGTAATTCGTAATGTAATCAGGAAAGACATCGGGTGAAGATTCTCACTCCGGGATCCTCACGTCAGCTCGGATGGTAGGGCAAATTTAAACTTGAACGGTTTTTGAACGCCGCGCGAACTGACACTGTGATAGTCATAAAATTGTTTTATTTATCTGATTTATCGAATAATAATTGTATTTGTGTTTAATTTTGATTTTGGCGATTAAAAATTTTGAAACAGTTAAATATTTAAAACTTTTAAAAATAGTTAAATAGATGAGACTGGGACCGATAGAATTAGAGCATGATGTCTTCTACGACAGCTCGTGAACCCATATGAAAATTAGGCATTGGCAGTCTTTGAAAAGAGGCTCACCCTTTGCAAATATTCAACCCACTAGCTCAGAGTACCAACGTCAATTTTTGACTGGTGACTAGTGGTTAAACTTCTTATGCAGGTGCTGGGTGGGAAGCAGTTACCCTTATTCAGGTTTGACGTTTTAGTTATGCATCAGTGCCCAGCACATTTTTAAATTACAATCTCTTAGTATTTAGTATTAGTATTAGTATTTGATTTTATTTATTTATTATTTATTTATTATTTGATTTCATTAAATTTAATTCTAAAAAATGAAACGAATTTTAAATAAACTTTATTCATTGTTTCAAGTATTGAATCTGTTGGATGATGAAGACAGTAATTGTGTTATAAATGAGCAATCTGTTGATTATGATTAATGGGATGAATCACCTGACGATGAATGTGAAGAGTCAAATTATTCATCCTTGTCAGATTATGATTAAGAAGATAAGTTAGTTTCACATGCAAAACCAAGTATTGTCTTCGGGCATTTGTTTATGAAATCCAGAGATAATAAAAGGACATGGTCAACTGTTTCTATAAGAAAGAAAACTGGAAGGTTGCAGCAACATAATATCGTAAATATTCCTACAGGATTGATCAATTTAACTCAAAGAAACAGTGGTATTTAGACATCAGTTTTCCTACTTCATTATCGTTCAAAATTGATAGATGAAATATGTGATTGGACAAATAAAGACGGAGAAAATGTTATTCCACACTGGAAAGTACTTGATAGGCATTAATTTCAAAAATGGATTTATAAAATAATATTGATAGGAGTTTATAAGTTTAAAAAGGAGTCAGTTTTTAACATTTGGAATATGGAAAATGGCAGACCGATGTTCATTAAAATAATGAGTAGAAACATATTTTACAAATTTTACAAGTTCTTTAATTTGATGATGCTGTTGCTAGAAGAAAGAAGAGATTTGAAGATAAACTACAGTCCATTAATCTGTTTTTGAAAACTGGAGCAGTACACAAAAAGATGCATATAATCTTGGAAACAACGTTACTATTGATGAACACTCGGTCATCTTTCAAGGGATGTGTTCATTCAAACAATATATCTCATCCAAGCCAAGTAAATTTGGAGTTAAAATCTGGGCATTGTGTGATAGTGTTTAGATTAATATCATGATAGACAACTAAATACGGTTGGGTCTCAACCTGCAAAATTATATGACATATCAAATACTCACAAAAATATGTTCTAATGCGCCTGATTCTTTCCATGATAAGTTCAGCACACTAAAAGATTACTAAAATTCTTGATTCATTGCTAAAACATTTGATTTCTAAAGAATATGAGCGTCTGGATTCAATTGAATTTGTTGATTTTATAAAAAAAAAGCTATTGATTTTTTTATTAGATAGTGTATTTCGATGTAAATAGTTTGTTTAAAAATGTTCCATTAAATGAATGAATGATTTTTGTTGTGATTTTTGGAAAGGAAATATGTTAGAGAATCAGACATTAGATGAAATTTCGATTCGTGAATTGTTGATGTTAGATTTATTTTCAAGGATAATTGGTATTAACAGATTGATGGAGTATCCATGGGATCACCTGCA
>CM039682.1:12729844-12762344 GCA_022537955.1 Schmidtea mediterranea | reverse complement strand
TTGAAATATTATTAAAAACGAAAATATAAAATATTTGATAAATATTCAAATTAATTATTCATCTCATAGATCTGGACATAATTTATACTTTTGACTTCTGATGAAACATCAGAGAATTCCATCTTGGTGATCCTTTGGTCATTGGCATTGTACCATTGGTCCCCAATCTTCACATACGCAACATAATGTCCCTTATTTGCTTGTCCATAATGGCCAATTATTGATACTAAATTATATTTCACTGGTTCCCCCCCCATCAACATTACTCGGTAGCTCAATATTCTCTTTCACATCGACAACATCTTGAATCTTGCATGGCTGATATGATGAATCCCATGAAAACCTTTTAATGCTCGTAATCAAGTACTTCGGCAAATGAATAATCTTTGCTTTCGATTGAGCTATGCCAGATTTTATTCCGCAATTTTCACAGTTGTAACATTCGATTTTCTGCACCAGAGAATTTGATAACATTGTCTGAAAATCGTCCGAGATTTCCAACAGTAAGCCAAACTCTTCAGCAATTACTGGATTTTCATTGTTGGATTTATGACAATTATCGCAATATGCTCGACTGTCGAATCTGATTTGATAATGAGATTGGATAAGATTTTCTAATTGCGAATGCTCATCTGTGATTTGTTGAAATTCTTCCGCTAATTTATTAATGAACGAATGCAAAAATTCATGCGCATCTTCTTGCTTGTGAAGAGTGAGTTCAGATCCAAAATATTTAATGTTCGTGAATGAATTCAAATGATCTATAATTGAGAATCGGGATCGAGTAACAAAGGATTGATGGAAAGCATGGAGAAGTTTCCAAGCAGGTTGATTTTGTTTATGTTCATTGAGTAAATGTTTTGTGATGGAAACATCAAATGTCGGTAACAAAGCTTGGAAAGCGGAATTCATGTAACAGTTGTATCCGTTATTTGTCATTGGAATCGGTCCATCATTTTCAACAGTGACGGACGGCCGTTCCATGTTCATAGCGTTTATTCTGAAGAGGTTCCTTCTCCATTCGTACATTGAAGATTTTTTATGTTTATTATAATCATTATTATTATCATCATTTGATTGTTTGAACATGCTTCCAAGGACTGATTCCATTTTTCTTTGCTTACTTGCAAATCTACTGATGAGAGAAAATATGTCCTCTTCATGTGAATCTTTTGTCCGCTCGTTTCTTGTAGAGGTTTCCAATACAGAATCATCATGAGAATCAAATTCGTCTTCTGAATCCATTAAAGGAATTTCATTGGAATCCGATTCGGAATTCAAAACGGCCTGCTCTTGATTTAGTTCTTGGATGTTTGCCATAAGTTTGTTTAAGTTTTCAAAAAAATTTTCAGACATTGATATATGATTTTATGATAAATTATAATTTATATATAAACAAGTTAAATCAAATAAATAATATGTTTCTTTCAGATGAGGAAATGTTGAATAATTACGGAACTATTTCTGAACATTTAATTACATTTATATATATATATATATATATATTTTGAAATGTCATTTAATTATTTAATTCTTAGTTATTTATTATTCCAACGCAGAAATGCTTTTAATTGGAATCTTTGATTGGTTAAAAGTAAAAGTATTTGTTGGAAAACACAATGTCATGAAGCCTTTGATAAAATAAAACATATTTTGACCAAAACTCCAATTAAATCTTTTAAATCAGTTGTTCCTATACACATTTTGTTATAGTGAATCATATTGCTAACGCCTCTCAATCGGTGGTTTCTGAACCCGTGTGATTAGATGGCGGGAAGTCTCTCCAATATATGTAGCATTGCACACATTACAGAAAACATAATACACTGGATCAGACACTAAATCCATTAGAGTTTGAGACTTATTATTAAACATCTTTATTCATTTTAAAGGTTTTGACACTATTTTAAATACATCCGAATTGTATAATAACGTTTTAACAGAAAACTTAATATTTTTACCACCTCTTGAATATGGAATAACTAAAGCATGAGATTTGTAGGTTCGCCGTCAATAAATGGGCTATAATTTCTATTTTTTAGTAGTTGTGTGTTGACTTTCTATATAATTCCGTTTCAAAACCCTTGGCCGTTTTTTATTAACAAACCTAAAAATAAGAGAAAAGAATTAACTTTTTCAAATGTGAACTTTTATGACAACATTTTATGAACTAGAAAATACTAGAAAATACTAAAGCAGAAATCTTTTTCTCTAATTTTGAAAGAAAAATTTATGCAGGAGTTAGAACTGCAGGTGATCCCATGGATACTCCATCAATCTGTTAATACCAATTATCCTTGAAAATAAATCTAACATCAACAATTCACGAATCGAAATTTCATCTAATGTCTGATTCTCTAACATATTTCCTTTCCAAAAATCACAACAAAAATCATTCATTCATTTAATGGAACATTTTTAAACAAACTATTTACATCGAAATACACTATCTAATAAAAAAATCAATAGCTTTTTTTTTATAAAATCAACAAATTCAATTGAATCCAAACGCTCATATTCTTTAGAAATCAAATGTTTTAGCAATGAATCAAGAATTTTAGTAATCTTTTAGTGTGCTGAACTTATCATGGAAAGAATCAGGCGCATTAGAACATATTTTTGTGAGTATTTGATATGTCATATAATTTTGCAGGTTGAGACCCAACCGTATTTAGTTGTCTATCATGATATTAATCTAAACACTATCACACAATGCCCAGATTTTAACTCCAAATTTACTTGGCTTGGATGAGATATATTGTTTGAATGAACACATCCCTTGAAAGATGACCGAGTCTAGTTGTCTATCAAGATATTAATATAAATGCTTTCATCAGATGAACAACAAGTTTATTAAGAATTTCGTTATTTGTTTTAGGAGAAATTTGAGGTTTTTACATAAATTAGCCATTTTAACCAATTGTGGATCTCCAAGTACCTCATACAAGTTGTTGAAATAATCAACTTCATTTTAAACTACAAATCCATTTCCTTTACTAAACTTACAACCCCAAAATATATAATATTTTGTAATTTATTTTTTCCAAGATACTCAAAAGCACCTGTTTGTAACCTGTGTTTAACTTAATCTATAATTAATTACTTAATCTATTTAATTTTTATATTATGAAAAATATGATTCAATCTTGGTCAAAAACGTTTGTAATAAATTTGAAACGTTTACAAAATTGAAGGTTTCTGCCACAAAATCGATAAGCAATTCCAGTGTATTTAAAATAGTGCCACAACTTTTAAAATAATTAAATAGTTTTAGTAATAATTCTCAAAGTTTAATAGGTTTAGTATCTGAACTAAATTGGAGAGAACTCTCGTTATCTCTGCACATGAGTTCAGGAACTTAGCCGAACCAAACTATTGAGATAATTTAATGAAATCATAACTATTAGATCAATAATGTTTCCGTCTATAGCATTTGACACACAGCATGATGGTAAACTAATGATGATGATATTTTCCTAGAAATATATTTCGTTCATTTTGCGTTTTCGGTTATTATTATTATTATTATTATTATTATTTGAGAGAAGTGAATAACAAAATATGCCCTATCTGCGAAGTAATATTTATGTTGTTATTCACTTATCTGATATATTAATTTATGCTGCTACCTAGGAATCATCGTTTTATAGTTATATTATTATCATTATTATTATTATTATTATTATTATTATAAATTCATAGTTTCTTAGTAGCAAAATTTTGTAAATGATATATTGTAATTTATTAATGAATTTTGTTATGGTTGTACCGGATATTTGATGATTTGTTGACTGATTTCAAGGCCATGTAAATTAATCAAAAATCAATTAATTAATAACAATCGTAAAAATCCATATTTTTAAAAATTATATATTTAACTAATAATTTTAAATTTATGAGGGGTCCTCATTGGTATAAATACACGAGTTTAAGCAAATTAATTAATTAATTAAGGATTTTTTTGCATCATCATGCGTCGGTTTATTGTAAACCTCTATTAAAACACAAAAATATTAAATATTTGTGAAGCAAAAATTATTTCTTTATAGCGGATTCAAATTGGAAATAATGTTAGATACATAAATAAAGATATTTAACTTTTCTGAGATCACATGGACATATATGTTCACCTCGATGTTTGATATGCTTTACTGTTTCAATTTTAACCCACTCAGAAATACCAAGGAGTATAAATGTTCAAGGGTTCAAAGGGTCCTTAAGATACAGGAAATGTTATAAATCAGAAATATATCTCCTAATGCTATTATTAGTAACATCAAACCATCAAAACCTATTTTTGTTTATTACGTAAAAGTGGTCATGAAAAGGTTAAGGCATGTGAAATGAGGTGATGTTAATAATAGAATATAATTTATATGATAAGAATTTAAAATTTAAATAAAAGTTAAATGAGTATTTTCGTAATATATTTCTGCCCTTTTCAATACACTTTGTTTTAACTATCAAGTAAAGTTCTTTTTTGTTTTCAAAAGTTATTAATTTTTTTTACGAAGATCTGCGCTTCTTGACCAAAATAAGAGGTAAATTAAAGTCAATTAAAATTGCCGCATGTTTTTATAATACATCTTATTAAATAGAATATACATTAATTTTAAGAAATTTTGAAAATTTATTGTTTTTATGGGAAAAATTTTAAAAAATTTGTTTTTATTTTTCTTTGAAATGTTTTTATTTTTATAAAAAAAATTTTGATTTAAGATTCGGCATGGTCCACAGGGAAACTCTTAATAGCCAGCTTTGTCTATATTATAAAGAAAACATAAGAAAATTTAATAAAACATGCAAGCAAGACTCACGTGTATCATATATAATATTTTAGACTTTGTATATTAGTAGTTTTATTTTAATCTTATTTTTTTAAACAATATTTAATGACTACAGATCAAAAAATTTTATTTTCTATGTAACAAATTTTCTGAACTGAGTTTATTAAGTGAATTGTTGATGTATAGTCACAATGAAAATAAATGAAATATTTTAAGTAAACAGAAGATAAGGTAATCAAAAAATAAATGATTTTACTGATTTGATTTATCTTCATTAAGGTTTCGATTATTTATCGAGGTTAAATATTTTTATAAAAAAAATTCGGGACTACATTTTTCAGATGTCATTGTAATTTTATTAACGATAATAGTTAAATTAATTTCATTTATCACTATGTTTGATTATATTCAAAGAATATACGATACATTTCCCAATAGTATACTAGTTTCGAGCTAATGGCTCTCATCAGTACTATGTCGGGAGGCGCTCAGAGAAATCTGAGCGTTTCCCGCATACTACTGATGAGAGCCACTAGCTCGAAACTAGTATACTATTGGGAAATGTACTGGATATCACTTAATGTATCGGATAATAGTTAAATTAATATTGTTTTATTCAATTTGATTATTTAATAATTTAATTATTATTACTTAAATTTTGAAAAATATTAAACTATTACTCGAGTAAACGTTATATAATCATTTTAATGTATTAATATGTAAATATATATGTTAAACTTTGTTAAACAAGTAATTTTTAATTTGTAAAACTCAAAATAAACAAATCCACCAATTTCTAATAAATTTTTTAACAATCAAATTTTTGTTTTTGTTTAAGTTAATCGTTTTCCTATATTAAATAATATTTTTAAAAATTTAAATAAAAAAATGGTCATTTGTAGAGGCGATGAATTTTTGCAATATTTAGGTTACAAAAAAGACAGTTCAAATAAAAATTATTTGAATTTTGAAAATAAAATTTTAAGTAATAACAAAATTACTCCATTAAAAGTCTTGTTTAACTACCCATTCAGACATCAACCAGCAAAATAGATATGGAGAATCGCTGATATTTGTGGCAGCTTATTTTTGCGAATTTGAAATGGTCATCCATTTATTAAGCATTGGCGCAGACCCGAATATGTGAGAATTGGAAATTTATTTATTACAATTATATATATATATATATATATATATATATATATATATATATATATTTATATTACAGAGCAAACCACGAAGGCAACACAGCTCTCCACGCGGCTGCTTACTTTGACAATTTGCGGCTGTTGCAGATTCTTGTGGAAAGTGGCGGAGATTTGCGATTGGTCAATAATGATGGGCTGAGGCCCTGTCAAATGATGAAAAACACAAAAAACTCTGAGAAAATCAAAGATTTCGAACAGAACCTGTTTAAAAATTTTAAGCTTCATCTATCCATTCCGAACAATCCGATTTCTTTACCACATCGGAAAAATTCTATTTTGAATAATCTACAGAAAATTAACCGAAACAACCAGCATAAAATCGTTTCACCATATTTTACCTTTCAAAGCGGCTTTGGAGTATGAATACCATTGTCATTATCATGATCGTTTTTATTTCGTAAATACTTTTTTAAATGGTGACTAAAGTCTTAATTCAGAAAACGGTACGGGAGCTTTAAGTGCAGTATGTCCTTATGCCCATAAAGTTCGTTGATTTAGGATTCAGGGTAAAATTCATTGAAAATGCGGGTGGTTAAAGATACGTTTGGTGTCTAACGTATTTATGGGATAGTTTGTTTTAACGTACGAAAGAGAAATTAAGTTTTTTTGAGAATTTATTATTATTTACAACGATAAACAAGTAATCATTTGTATGAAGAATAAATCTGCATTTCCCCTTATATATACATGACAAAGAGTCCTACTTTATATATACAAATATCGAAGTCATATAATATTCATCGTGTTTAAAAAGTATATTCTATTATATTATTGGATTTATAAACATTTTCCTATAAAAAATAGTAAGACCCCCGACATACTTTTTTTCCAGAAAAGAAATTCAAAAACCTAGCGCCCTGTGCCGTATCCGTTTATATAGGAAATCTCTCCTCGACAGCTTTTTGGATTTTTTCAAAAATTAATTGGGTTCCTGGGGAACTAATAGAACTAATTTGCTTCAACCTGAGCTGCTTCGGCCGTTCCTCAGGAAAATTATCTAAAATAAATTGAATTTAGGGATCATTAGTTCCCAAATTAGTTTTATATTATTATTTTCATAATCGCTTCGTCAGTCGGCATCGGTATACCTATTTCCACAGGAAAATATTGATTTTAATTATTAATATTTATCAATTTAGTGCATAAATCTTATAATTTTTTGTGAAATTGTACAAGCCCCAACATATGTAATGCGTTGCATTGAGATCCACATTTATTAAAAATTATTATATTCGTCTTTGACCTTTTGTTCTTCTCCTTGAAAAAAATATTGGTTTTAGAATTTTAAAATATTTGTACTTGAATTTTGCGCATTTAAATCTTTACTTACCTTCTTTTACATAATTACAAAAATTTTTATTAATATTTTAACTTTGAAAAAATTTTTTAATTATACTTTGTGTGCCAAATAAGTACTTGTACGCGACAAGAAATTAGCAACTGATTTTATTCAAGCTTTCAGCAACAAATAAGCAATTTATTATCAGTGTAAGCTCTGCCAACTTCTACGCATTTCGCCAAGTCTGAAACACCCTTTTCATAGAAGGTTTTGGGTTATAAATTCAACAAATCCTTGAAAACGTTTGGAAATCATTGAAATAAGTTTTCTCACAATTTTTTTTCAGGTGTCGGAAGAGGTGAAAGTCTCTAGAGTTGAGGTCGGGACTTTATTTTTGTTTTGAGAGGATGGGGGCACATTGCAATCTACGCGAGTCAATTGTAGCTGTTGTCAGATTAGATGTGTGAATTGAACCATTCTCATGATATAGCCACAGTTTATTATTTCCTGTTTTCTTATGCTTTGTTCTTGCTTCCTTTACCAGTTGAACATCATAGATGTTTTCGACTTTGATAACTAATGCATCAAAATCTATTCTGATAAAACCTTTCATGTGCCAAAAGACTGTGAACATCAAGAAGTTTTGGTGAGATGTACCAGTTCTCATTTTCATAGTGGTTTTTCTTCTGGCATTTTCCATTCGGCAAATTCAAGTTGAATTTCATGTATGTATAAGCTCAGAGGAATCTCATCTTCTCTGATTGTGTTTCAGAAAGATAACACCAATAGTTTCAAGGATTTCCAATTTTTTCTGGAAACACTCGAATCCCGTTTGTTACATGACACCTGTTAGAAACTGTGGTACAAATCGTGAACACATATTCCAGATAGGGACTTGCCGAACTTTGATTTTTGATTTGATTCAGTCCGAAGTTTAGAAACCTCGGAACTATTTGGACTTCGGCAATGTACATTTTACTATCTAAATAATAAGTAATTCGAGTGCCATACAACAGCGCTTGTGCAAATTCGAAATCTTGTACTATTTTATAATTATTTAATGACACATCGTATAATAAAAATCAAATAACCTGTCTTTGTTGTTTTCCTTGAGACTGCTAACTCGTTTATCCACAGTGAAGTAGTCTATAACTGGTGCGATAAACAATTTATAGGCAATTACAATTTTTATGGTTCCCTCCCGTTCCTTCGACTCGTCATACTATACAATAAACATTTGTAATTTTTCATAATTTTTTCTTTCTACTTATTTTAGTCGCTCTACGTTATATCTATGTTTCAAAAGACAACAAAATGAACACGTGATGGTGATAATGATCTTGTTGTTTTAGTGGCTTTTATTGATTTTATTTTAGTAATGATGAAAACACATTTAATAGCAATATTATTATAATTTTTAGCGAATCATATTACAAATTATTTATTTCGGTATTAGTATTATTTTTGTTAGTTTGTTTTTTTCTTGGTATTTGCATAGGATTGATCACCATTATTTCTCTCCAGAAGTCCGGTGTATAGTAGGTAACCTTCATCCTTGTAGGGACTATAAAACATAAAAAAGTTTAATCATTTTGATTCGACTTCGGATTTGCCAAATAGTAATTTTAAATATTTGGACTTTGGATTTCGGCAGAAATGTCACTTCGGCAGGCCCCTAATTAATGATTCAGCAAGTTATGATACATACCTTTGGAGATGTTTAGACTTGTTCCAGGTCTTTTGTTACAGTGCGACAGTCTGTTATAATGATTTTCTTCAAAAGTAGAAACTTCATAACGCTTAGATTGTCTGACAGAAAAATGGAATGGTGCAATATTTTTCCAAACAAAAATATCTTAAAAAAGCAAAATCATTTCAATTTATATTTATGTATAATAGCCTGAAATATCTATTTTGTAAATTAGGTATTCTTGTTGAGGTTAAGTACATATTGGACGCACCACCTATGTAATTATGTATTAAATATGAATTTTGGAACATTAATTATGAATTATTTTTGAAGAAATGCAAACCTTTGATATCAAATGCTCCTTGACAAACTGCCCAACACACGAATACAAAGTTCAACTGATCAAATCAGCTTATTAGATTTATTTGGAAGATATTTTTGATATTTTTGTGTCCCTACAAAAAGTTAAAGGATTTTAAACATGTATTTAAGACAAATAAAGTTTTTCAGATTTCAGTGATTTAAAAAAGAATACAAAGTTTGATTTCCATAATTTCATGTTTTAAATATTTTTACTCGCAATATTTTTAATTAATTTGATAATTTAAATGTTTTTTTAAGAACTATTTTTGTCTCAACAAAACAATCAAAGGTCTTATTTCTTCAATTAAAATCATCGTTAATTCCAAAGACTTAACCACCGATCTCAAATCTAAGATTCCAAATTTTCCATGTGGACTCTATACAAAGGTTATCAGGTAAAAGATTATTAAATTTAAATTTTTTTTTTGATAATTAATATTTATTTATCTATTTATTTATCTGAAGATAATAAATCAAAGAAAATTTGAGGTTTGTTAACTATATAATAACTTCATTTTGTTTGTATGTATGTATTTTGAATGAGCCATGCAAATATTGCGACGGCAAATTAACCCACTTCCGTGATCGGATCGAGCTGAAATTTGGTAGATAGATTTTTCGTCAAGAAAAGTGTATTTTTTCAATATTTGGATTATTGTTTAAATATTTAACATTTTGAAATACATTTTAAAACATAAAATTTCTATTTTTAATGTTTTTCAACAAATATTTAAATTTACGAGAGACGTAAAATTTCCGGAAAAATTAATATATTCGTTAAAAATATGCAAAATTAAAATGTACAGATTTTTAAAATTTTCTATTCTCTCGAGACATCAAACATATTTTTTTACTTTTTGGCTCATTGAACAGCATAAACGTTTCTGTAAGACAGGCTTCTGCAAACTTTTTAAGTTGCGCCCCCATTTTCAACATATTTATTTTTGGCGCCCAAGACTTAATAAAAAACCATAACGCCACAATAAAAAAGACGTAAATAAAATAAACATCTTTAAAATAAACAAAGTGTATTTTTCTATTTCTTGTAAATTGAACAAATTAAATATTATGAAAATAGCAGTTCTAATGCTTTAGCAAAATAACAATAATAAATATTCAACGAAAAAACCATACTTCGTTTGTAAAATCTAACAATTTTAAAATTTTCTGAAAACAAAGAATTATTACATTTTAAAATTTTCTGCGCCCCAATCCGGGGGCCCGTCTACTAGTTTGCGCACCTTTGTGTAAGATAATGTAAATTTGGCATATGTAATGTTCCTAAATTACACACCTGTTGATTTTATGTTAACAAAATATGGGTGTATGCATCCATTTAAATGATAAATGCTTATTTAATCTAAATGGTATGTTACTTTTTATAGATATCTTATGTAAATCCGGTAGTGACTAGACCAATTTCTATATATCTATATCCATGTTTATTTAAAAGCAGTTGTTAAGTTATTAATAATTCTTTTTAATGATATAATAGTTATGGTTCAATGATTTTTATTAAATAATCTCAAAAAATTTGTTGTTTATTGAACGTTTATTTTAGATTAAGTAAATAAAGTTTATTATTGATATACATCTACTAATTTCGACGTTATGCCTGGAATTTGTTTGGGTAATATTAATTTAATTTTAACCTGATTATTTTGGAATAATTAAATCATTCGACCATGTTTTCTAATATGAACTTCAGTGCAAAATCAAGCATTATAACTAAGAATTTTATGTTTTTGTGAAATAGTTAATGATTTAAACAAAACACCTAATAAATAAATGGTGATTTTATCTCATTTGCATGTTCTATCTAACTTAAAAATGTATCATTTTTATTTGTACAAGAAAAAAAACTTTTTAGCTATTACATATAAATTAACTGTTACAAGTACAGTTTCACATATAAAAACAACAAATTATATGTGAAACCACTCATTAAATTTCTTTTCCCGGCTATAAAATTAGAAAATAAAATAATCTTTATCAGTAAAATCCTCTACTTTTTGATTGATATTTGGTCCGATTTTTTTTAATAAATCTTTAAATTTACGTTCATTAGTTCTATTGATCAAAACATTTTTCTTGTGTCATCTAGATCTTTGTTACTATCTTTTTTTTCAGGTGTTAAGACATTTTTGTTTAAATGAGAAAAATATTTTTTAATTAAAACAAATTATAAGTTAAACTCTTAAGTTTAATTAAGTTTTAATTTATTTATCCTCAGCAAAAATTGGCATTCTACTCCCGTGTCATTGAAAATTATCAGTTTATTAGATGGTAAAGAAAATGTATCGGATAGAAGAACGAATATTCTAACAAATCAGTTTATCAAGGAAGCCAATATTCTGGGGTAAATATTTATTATTCATTTTATTCTCTGGCCGCCCTCTAAATTATACAGTAAAATTGGCGTGTTTTGTTGTTTTTCTATTTATTTTGACGCCTATGTCTATTTTTAAATAACTAGTTGTTTTTTAAAAAAATATATAAATTCAACTTTTATAGAGAAAAATCGTTGAACAAAAATTAATATAATTTCTTGAAATTGCTCAAGAATATTTTTTAATTAAATTATTTAAATATTAATTATTAACATTAATAAGGATATCATTTATAACAGTGATTCAAACCATTTTGCTGCAGTGACACTTTGATAACATTAATCCAGTTGCTCCTCCTACACTGCATTTTCCAGTCGTCAATGTGAGGATAATTAAATAGAATAATTAATTATCGTGTTAAAAATATGTAATGAATGTTAATAAAATTATAATGATAAATTTAAATAAGTTTAAAAGTTAAAGTATGGAATGATGAAATTGCTTGATTGTAAAATTAATACTTAGGAATGTTTGTAATTTAAATATATTAAATATTTATTGAATGTTTATGTATTAATATTCCCTATTCAATTGTTGATTCATACTTGCTGAAATATCCTCAAAATAAATACTAAAAAAAATTTATGTTGGGAACCGTTGATTTTTAAACATTCTTTACCCATTTTAATCTTTTTGGAGCTATTTCAAATGATATGGAATCTATGTAAAAAGTAAAACATAATCTGTAAACTTGCCCATCTTGCCATTCGATAAAGTTTTATTATTTCAAAATTATATTAAAAAAATTATAAAATTTATTGACTTTTTTTTTGAGATAAAGTTTTGATATAATGTTTGTTTAAATATTGTAACAATTTGTTGGGTTTCAAAAAGAAATTAGATTTGTTTAGAATTTTTGAAATTTAATTATTTATATTTTGGTTTAAAATTTTTTGACAAATTGCAAATCACTGTCATTGTTATGTCGAAAGATTTCCATCAATTGGAGAATCAAGTTTGGGATGCAAATTTCCTAAAAAGTTGGTGGCAATGGCTTTAATCTGTCTCAGTACAATAGACTGAATTTAGCTAACTAAATTCTGCAAAATAATGACTCAAATCTTTGTCATCTAAGTAATCTACCCTCTTAACTACAGCGCTTCCTATATAATGCCTATATGCTAAATTTTATTCTTCACTGTTTGAACCAGAAGTGAGGAACCTGATGCCTTTTTGGCTATTCTAGTGCGGCCTTTTGACTGATGCCAATGTTTTTTGCTTTTTTGGTGCGTTTTTACGCGGTTTAATTTTTAATACTTTCTTGTTATTTTAAATTATATTCTAATAATTAGAATAATTCTGTTTGTGTAACATCCGATCATGTCGAAGAAGATCAAGAGATCGCTAAGCGACGAAAACAGATTATTTAAAGAGGACTGGGAATTGGAATATTATATTGTTTCTGTTAAAGATAAAATGATTTGTTTACTTTGTGATACTACTATAATAGTAGTATCACAAAGTAAACAAATCATATTAACTATATCAACATTGAAAAAATACAATGCTCATCAGCATTATAGTACTCATAAGGTCCACAAGTATTTCAAATTAGAAGTAGAGCCGCAAAAAGCTATTTTAACAAAATTAAAACACAAAAACGAGAAGCAAAAATTTTTTTCTCAAAAAGTAATGAATTCAGCAAATAATATAACTACAGCAACATATAAAGTGGCTTATATACTATGGGGAAAAAATTACTGCGGCCTTATGTTGAATCAGATACTTGAATGTGGACTTATGAAATGAAAAGGTTCCCCACCCCTCAAACTTTGAACCTTCTTATCGTCTGCATTAGTTAATGCTGTCTTATTATTTTTAAATGAGTAACAGTAAAATTTGGTTTTGTAACAATCCAGGTTCACCTGATGTTTTAAGTCAGTATCCTTCAAATTTATTTTCTTATCACTTATCTAAGAAACACCAAATCCTTGTGATTAAGCCCTTTATTCTCGTCTTTGAATTGTCCAATGACAATTTTGTACGTGATTTAATCTTAGTCTGTGTTCATTTAATCATTTTCGTAGATAGTCTAATTTTTATATTAAATTACTAATCCTTTCATTCAAAATTTGGCGCCCTCTAATACCGAAAAAGGTCGCTTACCATAGAATCTTGCATTGTAAAATATTTTCAGTTTATTTTTATAAAATGATTTTTATTTGATCGAACCGTTTTAAATCCCATTTTGCAATCCAGATCCCTGCGCCACCCAAATGTCCTACTGCTCATGGGCGTAAACCTGGTTTTGGATGACAAATTATTCACAATGCAATACCAAACTATATTTGAAAGATGTGACAACGGTTCCATGCATAACTATTTGCACAATCAAGTGAGCCATAACTGTCAAATTTACCGGCAGATTTTTACGATGATTTTTAGAATCAACAATTCAACAATTGCAACAGAATAGAAATACTGAATAATGTTATAGATGCTTTGGATTTTATTCATAGCCAAGGAATCGTGCATGGAAGTATTTGTTCCCACTGTGTCTATCTTGTGAATGAGAATTCAGGGAAATTAGGAAACTTTGAAAACTCGATGGAAATCAGGTTAGTTTCATGATTATTGTGGATGTTAATCATGAAACCCTCCCAATATAATGAGCTGCGTTGAATCTAAGTAAGTCTTACACAAGTCAGCATCCGCGTTTTGACGATCAAGATTACAGGGCTCCCAAAATATCAGTATCAGATCTGTTTTTTAAATGTGATTCCGTTGCTTTTTCTGTGACATATTCAAGTATTCAACAAATTCAGAAAAAAAACTTCACTTTACATAATAACTAGAATTTAATTTATTAATCTTTCCGAAGAAATTAAAAAGTGATAAAAATCAGAGCTCTGCTAGGTTGCTCCTACCCTTCAACAAACTCCCTAAACTCTTTGGTTTGTTATTCCGATCTTTTTGACTAAATCTGCTATAACCTATTTTTCATTGTTCACTAAAAGATTTTTTTTTAATAACATTTGCTTTACTTTATTCTTTGGATTAGCATACTTTGGAAACAATATAAATATTTTTATCTTGAACGTAAATATATCTAAGTAAATCTAACACTAAAACAAGAAGTATGATTTGACTTTATTTATAAACATCCCATTTTAAATTTGTCATTTGACAAAATACAACTGTGTATACTCTATATAGATCCGCTTCCCCTTTTATAACAATAAAAAGAAAATAAATAAATTTTTATAATATTGGTAAGATTTAAAACTTTTCAAATTAATGACTAACGGTTCATGGCCAGGCTTACCAGACCTCCCGATTTCGTCGGGAGTCTCCCGATATATGAACTGTAACTCCCGATATTGAACAGTTTTAGATTTTAAATAGATTTTAAGCATCTTGAAAGGAATTTTTTTTAAAAAAAACCATAAAATTAAACGAAACTAAGAAAAATAGAGAAATCATATTTCTATCTTACTTATTGCTCGCTATTTTTTACCATAAGGATTTGTGATTTCACCTTTTCCTTATGGATTGGTGTTACATTTAATTTCTAAAATGACGTGCAATGAGTTTCAGCCATTCTCTAAAACAGAAAATGAACAAGGAATACTTAAAAAAGCAGCAAATGCTGATAAATATTTATAAATAAAATTAATTGTTACTGTTTTTTTACGTTAACAAAACTGAAGACTTATTTTTTTGTTATTTTTTCTAATATATTTTATTTATAAATGCATATAATAAATATGAATGAATTTATATTTATTCACAAAATATAATTGATTTTTTTTGTTTTTTATTCCCTACAGGCTTGCCAGACCTCCCGATTTCGTTGGGAATTTCCCGATATGATTTTTCGAAAATCTGGAATCCTTGTTCATGGCCAATATTGATTGTTATTATTATTATTATTATTATTATTATTATTATTATTATTATTATTATTATTGTTATTATTATCATTATTATTATTATTATTATTATTATTATTATTATTATTATTATTATTATTATTATTATTATAGTTATTATTATTATTATTATTATTAATTATTAATTATTTTTATTATTACAATTCAAAGCATTTCTGAGTAAGAATAAAAAAACTAAGAATTAAATAATTAAGTTGCATATCAAAAAGATAAAAAATGATCAGAAATAGTTCCGTAATTATTCAACATTTCCTCATCTGAAAGAAATATATTATTTATTTGATTTAATTTGTTTATATATAAATTATAATTTATCATAAAATCATATATCAATGTCTGAAAATTTTTTTGAAAACTTAAACAAGCTTATGGCAAACATCCAAGAACTAAATCAAGAGCAGGCCGTTTTGAATGAAATTCCTTTAATGGATTCAGAAGACGAATCCGAAGCTCATGATGATTCTGTATTGGAAACCTCTACAAGAAACGAGCGGACAAAAGATTCACATGAAGAGGACATATTTTCTCTCATCAGTAGATTTGCAAGTAAGCAAAGAAAAATGGAATCAGTCCTTGGAAGCATGTTCAAACAATCAAATGATGATAATAATAATGATTATAATAAACATAAAAAATCTTCAATGTACGAATGGAGAAGGAACCTCTTCAGAATAAACGCTATGAACATGGAACGGCCGTCCGTCACTGTTGAAAATGATGGACCGATTCCAATGACAAATAACGGATACAACTGTTACATGAATTCCGCTTTCCAAGCTTTGTTACCGACATTTGATGTCTCCGTCACAAAACATTTACTCAATGAACATAAACAAAATCAACCTGCTTGGAAACTTCTCCATGCTTTCCATCAATCCTTTGTTACTCGATCCCGATTCTCAATTATAGATCGTTTGAATTCATTCACGAACATTAAATATTTTGGATCTGAACTCACTCTTCACAAGCAAGAAGATGCGCATGAATTTTTGCATTCGTTCATTAATAAATTAGCGGAAGAATTTCAACAAATCACAGATGAGCATTCGCAATTAGAAAATCTTATCAAATCTCATTATCAAATCAGATACGACAGTCGAGCATATTGCGATAATTGTCATAAATCCAACAATGAAAATCCAGTAATTGCTGAAGAGTTTGGCTTACTGTTGGAAATCTCGGACGATTTTCAGACAATGTTATCAAATTCTCTGGTGCAGAAAATCGAATGTTACAACTGTGAAAATTGCGGAATAAAATCTGGCACAGCTCAATCGAAAGCAAAGATTATTCATTTGCCGAAGTACTTGATTACGAGCATTAAAAGGTTTTCATGGGATTCATCATATCAGCCATGCAAGATTCAAGATGTTGTCGATGTGAAAGAGAATATTGAGCTACCGAGTAATGTTGATGGGGGGGAACCAGTGAAATATAATTTAGTATCAATAATATCCCATTATGGACAAGCAAATAGGGGACATTATGTTGCGTATGTGAAGATTGGGGACCAATGGTACAATGCCAATGACCAAAGGATCACCAAGATGGAATTCTCTGATGTTTCATCAGAAGTCAAAAGTATAAATTATGTCCAGATCTATGAGATGAATAATTAATTTGAATATTTATCAAATATTTTATATTTCCGTTTTAAATAAAATTAGAATTTTATTATTTTAACACATTTTTAATTTGAATTTTTTAATTAAATGGCTAGAGCTCCATGTATAAAAATAAATGAAATTTTGGAGGGTAATGTAACATTAATGTATTATTATTATTAAATCATTAATTAATATTTACTGTCTGAAAAGAGAAAGTTTGTCACGAATATTGGGTAATTAATGAAAATAATATTTTTAAATCTTTTATTTTTTTTATTTATATGCATAGATGTTTTTTTTACTTTAGCGAATAATAATTTAGTCAATTGTTTTAAAGAGTAAAATAAAATGTTTGTATTATATAGATATTATATGTAATTTAAACAAAACCTTATGAAATATAAATCAAATATCTAAATGTTAAATGTTGATGCTTTAGTTGCTTAAGTACATACATATTTTTAGGAATCCTCATGAAAGATTATCTGTTGTTTTATTCTATTACTATATAGTAGTGGGATGTGTTACCGCTAGATCGTGTCACCACTAGATCGTGTCACCACTGGATCAACTACCCCCGGGGGGGGTTGAAAAATTTTAAAGTCTAAAAGTACAAAACATTTAAACAAAGACAATGACTCATTCAAGGTCATTGAAAGAAAGACCATGACTCATCAAACCCTTTCAAGGTCATTCAAACAAAGACCATGACTCATTCAAGCTCATTGGGTGACTCATCGAAAACTTTCAAGGTCATTCATACAAAGACAATGATCGATAAAAAAATTTCTCAAGGTCATTAAAATTTTTCAAGGTCATTTAAAGTTTCTCAAGGTCATTCAAAATTTTTCAAAGTCATTAAACTTTTCAAGGTCATTCAAAAATAGGTCAAGGTCATTCAAAATTTCTCAAGGTCATATTATTTTTAAACATTTTTTAATTTTAATTTACTACTTAAAAAAATAAGTAATATATATTTTGTAAATTTATTATATTATTATTATTATTATTATTTTTATTATTATTATAATAAATATTATTACTATTATTATTATTATTATTATTATTATTATTATTATTATTATTATTATTATTATTATTTTTAATAGTGTTATTAATCATAGTATTATTATTATTATTATTATTATTAATATTATTATTATTATTATTATTGTTATTGTTTTCATGATTTTTATTATTTTTATTATTATTAATATTTTTATTATGTATATTAAAGCTTTGTTATAATGAAATGTTCCATTAATTAAATCCTTGTCATGTTTATTTAATTATTATTACTATTGTTATGATTATTTATTATTATTATTATTATTAGTATTATTATTAGTATTATTTTTATTATTATTATTTTTTCTTCTTATTATAATTAATAATATTTATTATTATTATTATCATTATTAATATTTTTATTATTCTTATTTTTATTATTATTGTTATTATCATTATTATTATTATTTTTATTATTATTATTTTAAATATTATTATTATTTTTATTGTAATTATCATTATTAATATTTTTATTATTATTATTTTTATTATTATTATTATAAATATTATTACTATTATTATTATTATTATTATTAATATTATTATTATTATTATTATTATTATTATTATTATTATTATTTTTAATAGTGTTATTAATCATAGTATTATATTATTATTATATTATTATTATTATTATTATTATTATTGTTATTATTATTATTATTGTTATCATATTTTTATATTTTTTATTATTATTAATATTTTTTATATTTTTTATTATTATTATTATTAATAGTATTATTATTAATAGTATTATTATTATTATAATTATTATTATTATTATTATTATTATTATTAATATTATTATTATGATTGTTGTCATGATTTTTATTAATTTTATTAATATAATTATTATTATTATTATTATTATTATTATTATTAAAATTTTTATTTTTATTATTATTTTTAATATTAGTTTTATTAATAGTATTATTATTAATAGTATTATTATTATTATTATTTTATTATTATTATTATTATTATTATTATTATTATGATTATTATTGTTATCATGATTTTATTAATTTTATTAATATAATTATTATTATTATTATTAGTATTATTTTATTATTATTAATTTTCTTCTTATTATAATTAATAATATTTATTATTATTTTTATCATTATTAATATTTTTATTATTCTTATTTTTATTATTATTGTTATTATCATTATTATTATTATTTTTATTATTATTATTTTTATTATTATTATTATAAATATTATTACTATTATTATTATTATTATTATTATTATTATTATTATTATTTTTATTATTTTTAATAGTGTTATTAATCATAGTATTATTATTATTATTAATATTATTATTATTATTCATTATTATTGTTATCATGATTTTTATTATTTTTATTATTATTAATATTTTTATTATTATTATTTTTATTATTATTATTATTAATAGTATTATTATTAATAGTATTATTATTATTATAATTATTATTATTATTATTATTATTATTTTTATTATTATTGTCAAGGTCATTGAATGACTCATCGTAATTTTTCAAGGTCATTCAAAAGTAAGTCAAGGTCATTCAAAAGTAGGTCAAGGTCATTGGATGACTGATCATATTTTTTCAATGTCACTCAAAAATTCACAAGGACATAGTATTTTAAATATTTTTTTAATATAAATATACTACTTATTTTTATAAGTAGTATAAATTTTGTAAATTTATTTTATTATTATTATTATTTTTTAATTTTCAATTATTTCTTAAAACATCTTTTATTATTATTATTATTATTATTAATTTTTAATTTATTATTTCTTTTATTATTATTAGTTTTATTATTGTTATTCATATTTTATTATTAATATTATTGATATTAAGTTTGATATTTATTATTATATTTATTATTATTAATTCTTATTATTATTACTATTATTATTATTATTATTATTATTTTTATTATAATTTCACGTTTTATTATTATTAATATTATTATTATTTTTATTTTTAATTATATTATTATTATAATATTAATGTATAATATTATTAATGTATTATTATTAATTATATGATTATTAATATTATTAATTAGTATGATTACTTATTAATATTGTTTAGTTATATTTATTTTTATTGCTATTATAATTGCTATTATTAATTTAATTATTTTTATTATTAATATGATTAATAATATGATTATTTAATATGATTACTTTTTTTTATTATTATTATTTATTATTATTATTATTTTTATTATTATTGTCAAGGTCATTGGATGAGTCTTTCTTTTATATTTTTTCAAGTTCATTTTAAAGTAGGTCAAGGTCATTCAAAATTTTACAACGTCATAGTATTTTTAATTTTTTTTAATAGAAATTTACTACTTCTTTTTTTAGTAATGTTTTAATATTTTTTTATTTTAATTTTATTATTAATATAATTTTCTCAAGGTCAGAATATTTTTAGACATTTTTAAATATAAATTTACTACTTATTTTTATAAGTAATATTTTAATATTTTTTAATTTTATTATTATTATTTTCAAGGTTATTGGATGAGGCATAATATTATTTAAAGGTCATTTAAAAGTAGGTCAAGGTCATAGTATTTTTAAACATTTTTAATTTTAATATATTACTTATTTTTTATAAGTAGTGTTTTATTTTTTTTTCTATTATTATTATTATTATTATTATTATTATTATTATTAATATTATTATTAATATTATCTTATAAGTAGTGTTTTAATGTTTTTTAATTTTTTTTTATTATTATTATAATTATTATTATTTTTATTATTATTATTATTATTAATATTACAAGTTTTTATTATTATTATTTTCATTATTATTTTATATAAATTTTCAACAAAGTATATAAAATTATTATTGAATAGAAAAAGTTTGTTCAATTGTGTTTCATAATAGATAGGGATAGAACAATTGTAAATGTTTGTAAAGAGTTAAGGAAAAATTCTATATTTTTAAGAAAATATGTGCAAATAAATATCAAAACTAATTATGGCTCAAATGTGTGTGTTAAACCATCGATGTTACAGTGTTTTATGAAAAAACTTTAATGAAAATATGTGTTATTTTTCAAGAATTTATGAAATATTTATTTTATGGCTAATAATGTGTATGTGTTAAATTATAAAAATAGTTCAATATTTGTGTAAAGTTTGAGATTTTTAAGAAAATGTATATAATTTATGATACACACGCGTTTTTGATTGAAATATGTGTGTTTGTTTTACCGATATAAGAAAAAATATGGACAATTAGTAAGAAAATACATGTAATTTATTATTATCATGGGATTAGAATTTGATTAAAGTTGTGAGAAAGTTGTTAAATTTGAGATAAAACTGATTAATTTGTAAATAATGTTATTACTTTGAAGAAATTTTAAAATAATACCTTCAGCAAATTGGTAAGAAAATAGTAGTTATTGAGTAATACTTATTAAAATTACCAAAGTTTTATAATTTTTGACAAGTCTTGATAGATCTTTAATAAAATTTGTTAGTACTTTGAAATAAGAATTTAAAAAAAAAAGTTTCAACACAGTAGCAAATCGTAAAGAAACTAGTACTTATCAGTTAATTAAATTAACTAAGTTGTAAAATAATTGAAAAAATTTGTTAGAGTTTTTAAAATTTTAAGATTGTTAGGTAATTGTTCTAGGTACTTGTTGAATGAAAATTAATGTATTTTATCAACAGCTCATAGTTTCTAATCTTACAATTTCTCTTCATTCCTGGAAATATTCGTAAATATTTAAATTATTCAGAAAATTGTCAATAACAACATAAGTAATGGGTAACATAAATTTTTTAAATACTAATCAATTTTAGTTTTTAATTAAATTACAATTGTAATAATAAAATCAAATAAATACTTGAATACATGAATCGAACAATTTCTTAGAACTGAACACGTATCGTATATTTTATTCAGATTCCAATAATATCATTTAAATTAACCAAAATCTTATTGTTATATTTTGATAACCCTTAAGTCAATGAAAATGTATCGATTTCATTAAGTATACATCTTTTGACATTGATATCCAACCGAATAAATCACCATAAAAATACTATGATCTTAAGAAAATTATAATAATAATAAAATTAAAATTAAAAAACATTAAAGCATTACTTAAACAATAATAATAATAATCATATTAATTATAAAAATAAGTAATAAAAATAATAATAATAATAATCATATTAATTATATTAACAATAATGATAATAATAATAATAATATAAAATAAATAAATAAATAAAAATAATAAAAAAAAATTATTTAATTCACTTCATTCAAACAAACAATTAATTTTTAATAAATTTTAAAAATAACACTAGTAATAAAAATTTTAAAAAATTATAATATTAATAATAAATAAAAAAGAACTTGTAAAAATAATAATAAAAATATTCATAATAATAATAATATTAATTATTATTATTATTATTATTATTATTAAAAAAAAACATAAAAATAATTAATAGAATAAAATTTAAAAAATATAAATATATATATATATTAATAATTAAAACACTACTTATAAAAAATAAGTAGTAAATTAAAATTTTAAAATGTTTAAAAATACTATGACCTTGAGAAATTTTGAATGACCTTGGAAAATATGATGAGTCATCCAATGACCTTGACAATAATAATAATAATAATAATAATAAATAATAATAATAAAAAGAAGTAATCATATTAATTAATCATATTATTAATCATAATAATAATAAAAATAATAATATTAATAATAACAATTATAATAATAATAAAAATAAATATAATTAAATAGTATTAATAAGTAATCATACTAATTAACATTATTATTAATCATATTAATAATAATAATAATAATAATATTAATAAAAAAAACGTGAACTTATAATAATAATAATAATAATAATAAAAATAATAATAATAATAATAATAATAATAATAATAATAATAATAATAATAATAATAATAAGTAATAATAATCATATTAAAATCATATTAAAAATAAAGATAAGTAATAATAATAATCATATTAATAATAAAAATAAGTAATAAAAAAAAATAATAATAATCATATTAATTATATTAACAATAATGATAATAATAATAATAATATAAAATAAATAATTAAATAAAAATAATAATAAAAAATTATTTAATTCACTTCATTCAAACAAACAATTAATTAATAATAAATTTTAAAAATAAATAAAATATTTGACTTGATTAAAACAAACAATTAAATTTAATAATAATAATATAATTAAATAATAAATAATATTATTGAATTGATTAAAACAATTAATTTAAGTATATAAAATAAAAACAAATAAATAAATAATATTATTGACTTGATTAAAACAAATAAATAAAGTATATAAAATAAATAAAAATATATATTATGAGTCATGGTCTTTGTTTAAATGACCTTGAAAAATATGATGAGTCATACAATGACCTTGAGAAATTTTGTGATGAGTCATGGTCTTTGTTTGAATGACCTTGAATGAGTCATTGTCTTTGTCCCTAAAATTTTGTGTACTTTAAGACTTAGAAAAAAATAATTTTTTTACCCCCCCCAGTTGGGGTTGATCCAGCGGTGACACGATCTAGCGGTGACACATCCCACTACTCTATATATGTTTTACTCCAAGTAATTGTTTGCATTTTTATCTATTATTTATTTACCTTTCCTTCGAAATGATTGATTTATCAATTATTGTCTATACCTTCTACTTTTGAAAATTCAGTTAAAATGCTTATAAATTAATTGAGCTGTTGATAATGAATGGCAATTCTAAATCGGTTTTTATTAATAATGATAAAGGAGACTGTTGATAAGTTTATTAAGAATCCTAAGAAATCATATCAATGATTATCTATTTTCTGTGATTCGATTTTCTAATATATCTTTCAAAAATCTGAAGGACCTGCTTTTATTCTTCAGATAGATGTATTGTTTTTCATTATTATTGCAACCATAATCGGGTACCACTTGATTTATTTGTTTTAAAAATATCATTTTATTTTTCGACACCATACATAACGCGCATGAATTATTCCTCTGCGCATTGAGTGTTGTTGCACATTTTATTGATTGTTTTAAATAATTGAATTATTGAATGTTTTTTTATTTTTTATATTTTTCTTAAGCAGTTTTTAGGTTATTATTATTTAACTATTATTTCTATATTTCTTCATTAAATTCTTATTTTTTGTTATTGATCCTTCGTTTGTCAATACGATCAGTTACTTTCTTAATTAATTTGATTTTGGGCCTTCGTCTACAAGTACGATTAAAAATCGTTTCTAATTAATTTAATTTTTTTTAATCTGGTAGATTTTTGAATGAGCTGTTTCTTCCTTAGCTTTCTTTTTACTATTTTAATTATTGAAGATTCTATGTATTGCTGGCTTAATGTTATATTACTTGATGTTTGATAAGATATTTTAAGTCAACTTTGTGTGGTTTACGTACTATATATTTGGATAAATTTAAATAAAATTAATGAAAAGCTCCAGCTCTAGTCTGATGCATATATATCTCTATAATTAGTGTTTCTTCTTATTATTTATAGATATTACATTAAAATTTTCTTAGAGAAATTAGAGAAATTATTTAAAGCAGCTGACTTTCATTTAAACTTTTTTACATTGATAAATATATCATATTTTTATTGGAAAATATTTAATGTAATAATTGATTTATGTATGATAATTTTTTTTGGTAGCAGAATAAATTTAATCTTAAACAAGTAAATGACACGAGAAGTCTTTGCTGTAAAATTTGAAAAATTTCAATAATAAAATAATCCTTTACAATCATCTTATATTATAAGGACTTTTTTGTTTTTCACCTCTGATTTCTTTATAAGTGACATAATATTTTCTACAAAATTTGACTATGAATCAGATTTTGTAGAAAATATTAAATAATCTTATAATATAAAAATCTAAATTTTTACACATTAAATATATTGCAACAAATGCTTGTCCTGTTCATTGTTGGCTTAACAATTTATTAAATTTTAAAAATTTTTGATTAAAACACTTTATTATAAGAAAAATATTTTGAGCAGAAAATTCTTTACCAAAAATTTAAAATAGTATTAAATTATTTAAACTATTTATTTAAATTTGTTTTAAGTGAAAATTTTAATAAATTCACGATTAAAAATATCGTAAATGAATAGTTTATGTCAAACTACTGAGAATCATGTTATCTTAATGCAAATCTTAATACCCTTATATACCAATTTTCTTAAACTTTAATCTACATATGTAATTTCCTAACGTAATAAATGAGTATAATATAAGTATAAAACGATGATTCCTTGGTAGCAGCATAAATTAATATATCAGATAAGTGAATAACAAAATAAGCACTTGCTGCAAAGTAATAATTATATTTTTGAAAAAAGTTTCGATTATTAAATAATCATCTTCATGAATAAATAGTTTCCATAATTATCAAATAAATAAGTTAAATGTTAGGGATATTATTATTTGAAAATTTTAATTTCAGTTTACAGTTTCTTTAAGTTAACATTACCCAATAAAATAGATATTCGTAATACCGATAATAATAAAAATATTTATTTGTTTTAATAAAGCTTTTTACAATTTAGTTTAGTAGCTAAATAAATTATTAAATTCGTAAATTTTCATTGCTCTAAAGCCTGGTTTAGGTTCATATGAAAGTTATAAACATCAAAATCGTAAGAAAAAAATTTAGTCCGTTTTTCAAGAATTAAGACAAATTTAATAAAAACTACAACTTTAACAATTTATACGTTTTTCTAATCTTGATAGCTTCGATGATAAAAAATCACAACTGAGATCTCAACAATGGAATTCTTACAATTTTTACAATAATCTTGACAACACTTTCAAATGGCTTGCACCAGAAATTTTGAAAGACAAATTCGTTGTTTGCCCTTCAATTGATATTTACAGTCTAGCAATTGTAATATGGGAGAGCTATACCGGCCTTATTCCGCATCAGAATAAAACATACCGGAACTTAATCCAGAGATATACAACACCATTTTCTGGGGAATTATCATTTCGTATTCCCGAAAACCTTCTAAAATTACTCCAACAATCCATTAAACAAGATCCCTCTCAAAGGCCAAAGTTGTGTGATATTCAATATGAAATTTCCAATTTAAAAGTGAGTTTTTTTAATAATTGAAAATCTATTTCCATTTATAATATTTTGCAAAATTTATTTAAATAAATTATATATAAAACTTATTAAAAAATAATTCACATTAAAATACAAATTACAGAATAAATATTTAAGTATCACAATCTGTCCACGTTTAATTTTACAGTTAATTTAATTTTTATACCTTATTTTCGTAAAACTTTTCAAAAAAATATTTATTTCAATAATTCATACGAGTAATTTTTATTTACTTTTTTGTTAGTTTTATTTATTTATCGGCTGCTAATAATATTTAACTTTAATATCAATTAAATTAAAGACAACTTTTAAATTTACTTATTTTATGGTTTTTTTTACAAATTTATATTTTATTTATTAAGCCAAAACTTGTCAAAACCTTTATACTAACATTTAGAAATGGAACTTTCGAATAATTTGCAATTCATTTTTATTTGCAAATTCATTTAAACAATGTTAAACTAAATTATTTGTAAATAATAATATTTTTTTTATAAACAGCAATTTATTAACTACCGAAATTCAAATATTGAATTTGTCAAATGTAATATAAAGGCATCTTTTTAGAAAGTCGTTGGCTTCCTTTTCAGATTTTGCATAAAATTTTAATTTTTACAAAATTGCTTGAAAATCCACACTAGACTTAATTAATATTTACCGAAAGTTTGAGCGTTTATTTTAATTTTAGAAATTTGTTACTCTTTGGAATATTTTTTCTTAATTTCTTAACGCACTCAACAGAGTTCATTCTGATACAAGAAACGAAATGTTTTTCACTCACAGAAATAATAAACGCAACCTTGAACTTTGATTTAATGTATAATTACAATCGAATATATCCACTATAATTGTACATATTTCTTTTCAACCTAAAAAAAGTTGCCGAAGAGTAGTTCAATTTTTTGTTTTTAGACAAGATTTGTTAAAATTTTTGTGTAATTAATAAAAGGAAGATTAAAAATGGCGAAAAAACCACCGCTTTCTGGTTTATTATTAATGCGTCATTTATTTGAAACATTAAATAATTTATCTGATTTTATCAAAAATAAAAATATTACAAATTCAAAATTAAACCGAAGGATTCAGATTTCAGATTAATTAAGATATATAATTAATGTAGTTATAAATAATGTCAATAAAAAAGCACACGAATGACCTTCGTGTTTGTTTATCAAATTTCAGTTCATCATTAACTTTCAGTTCAATGCGCAATTATCAAATTGTTAGTTTATTCGTATTTTTATTACCATTTTACTTGATTTTGACCTTTATCAATTTTATAAATATAATTGACAATTTTTTAAGTATGTATTTTTTATTATTATATACGTTTTTAAAACTATAATAAACTATTTATATATTAACCCATATATGAAAAGATCATTTAATAAAATTTATATTTATCATAATTATTTATATTCCGATGATTATTTAATAATCGAATTTATAATTAATCAAATGAATAATATCCCTCGTGTTAGATTTCAGATTTAATTGTCCTTATCAGGATTCCATATTATCAAATCCTTGCACTTGAAGGAAATTTGCCATATATGTCGCATTTAATATTAATTATAATATTTAAAACTCCCCATTTATAGTAAAATAGTTCTTTTCTAATAAAACTATAATAAATTTCATTACTTGTACCAATTAAACTAAATATGTATTATCATAAAACAATTTCAAAATAAATCCAAAATCCAGACAGGAAATATTTTGGCAAGTCTTCTTAAAAAAATGTTTGCATTGAAATCTCGATTGGATTTAAAATTGAAGTTTGCAGTTTATCAATTACTCTGAGACAATAATCTACCGGTTTGCGTTCAAATCTCAGGCATATTATGATCTCAGGGATGTCGAATAACTTGCAGAAATGGAATAAAATCGAAAAAATACTTATCACAATGCTGCTAATTCATCGAAAAAACGAAAACTAAATGAAAAACTAATCAAGTTATTTATAGCTGCAATTAAATTGTCTAGACTGGCTAACAGTCGATTTGATTGGTCAGATATTTTCCAATTTGTTGATAAGTCAAAATTCTTTTTACAAATAATAATTTTTCTCGAAATTATGCTAGGAATTTTGTGTCTGGATTATTATTATTTTTTTCTTGTCTTTTTATTAGATTAAGTTTAATTTTTTTTTATTTTTTCAAAACGAAAATTTGATTTTAAATTCCATTGAATTTGTGCTATTCCGAATTTTACTCACAATTTGTTTATAATTTATGAGAATTTATTTTTTTTTATCACTCGTTCACGCGCAATTCGATTTTTGAAATCATTCAAAGTGTAAATAGAATGAAATTCATCAGTTTGTTTTAATCGAAAAATTGTGTTGTAATCTTTCGAAATTATATTTTGTCCCTAATTGTAATATTATTCAAAAGCGAATAATAATATTTTACAAAATTAATTTTGAAAATTAATAGTTTTACTATGATTTAAATTAAAAATAAATTATTATAAGGCGAGAAATAAGTTATGAAACAAATTATTGAAATTTAATTAATTTCCCTTTTAATTCGTTTTTTGTTTTAATTTTCACCCTGAAAAGTTTTGAAACTCTAATTGTGTTTTTTATAAATATTTGCTCAATTTGTTTTTTAGTTTAAACCTTTTCTGACTCAAAATTCAATGAATAATGCATTTTTTGTCTGATATATTTTTAAAATATTTTATGTTTTGTTAAAATATTTCAAATTAAAATAATTTCATTTACTTATAATCGAGAGTAGTAAAACAACCATATAATAATATTAATAATGTATTAATATTTGTATATTTTAAGATTAAATTTTTATTGAAAGTTAAACTAAAATAAGCGAAAATATTTTAAAAATACTAAAAATATAATTTGATTTTCTATTAAAAAGGCAAAAAAATAAATTTTAACATAATTTATTTATTCATTAAATTTTTCAATTATAGATTTTTCTAATTTAAAACAAAAATATTTTCTAAATATGATATAACTATAAGAATGTTCATTTAGATTATATAGTTTTTTATTGACTATAAATAATAATTAATTAAATTTATACTTCCCTTTTAAATGACTGTCTGAATTCTATTAGCTCGTGTAAAAGTTCCCAGCAGCAGAAGCAAGTGAATTTACAAAGCACTTTGCATACATGAAAGTTATAAGTTAATAAACTCTTTTTACACGACAATCATGTTTACTTTCATTGTCATTCGATATATTGAAATTGCAATCCTAAACTGATCCGGAACTTTTTACACAACCTAGTATATCAAGGAAAGAGGTATAGTAATCAGGTAAAGGCTGGTAATAATATCCAGGCCCTGTAAGATGGAGGGGTCACGAGGGTCGTTAGCCATGTGCCTCTTAATTCAAGGGGCCGCCAAACCACACTACATATTTGAAACTAGCACAGAAATCAACATTTACAACCGAAAAAATTAATATTGACAAACTTTTTGAAGATATAAAGGAAATTAAAAATGCATGGTCTTCGATGCTTTCCGAGTCAAAGCAAATAGCATCAGCTAATGAAACTGTTACAGAATTTACAACCAATCGACAAATAAAAGATCAAGTATCTGCTGAAGTATATTTTCACATCAACATTTTTAACAAGATCATTAGTAGATGTTTCCGCTATATGCAACTTATTTGAGGTTCTATGGAATTTTGATGAGATGGATGAGAAGTGCTTAGTTGCAACAGCAATTATTTTGCAAAAAATATATAAAAATCAAATTAACGAAGAAATTGTAGAAGAATTTAAATTTCTAAAAAGTGTGTATAAACACAATTTTAAAGTCTATACGAAACCGTGCGAGCTTTTAAAAGAAATAATTGAAATGGGTTTTCTAAATATATATCCAAACATTGCTATTGCTCTACGGATATTTTTAACCTCGCCAGTTAGCGTAGCAGAGGCAGAAAGGAATTTCAGCGTACTCAAACGTATAAAAAATTATTTAAGATCAACAATGATGAGGATCGTGCAAATGGTCTGGCGACACTAAATATTAATTGGGATATTGCAAGAAATGTGAAATATTCCGAATTAATAGGTTCATTTGCAGCTCCAAGTTCTCTAAAAGCATTATTTTAATTGTTTTTTCATTAACTTGCGTTTTGTATTTTTTTATTTCATTATATTTTGTTTGGTTTTTTTATATTTTGAATTATGAATCATATATGTTTTACTTTGATACATTTTTTTGTTAAAACAACCATTTTTTGATGATATAGGGGCCACATATGTTGCTTGACCCGGTCCTCCAAGTGGCTATCAGTAGCTACTAAAGCCAGGTCATTTTTCAATAGAAGTAGTTAATAAGTAAATGGATTCAAGTAGGTTTGACGACGAAAAACCAATTTTTCAATGTCAATTAAAACATGCACAGATAAGATATTCATTAAAGTTGGAACCACAACTAGCATGATAAACCATTTAATAAATATGATATCAGTTTAAAACAAAATGCTTACTTTTAATTATTTCAGCAAATACTAGATTCACTGTAAGATTTTAAATTCACTGCAAAACAAATGAAACATTTAAATTATACTATTATGCCCAACAATATTTCTGTGCTTATTTCCCCAAACTTGTTAGCTTAGCAAGTGTTCACTCCGTATATAATATTTTCTGCAATGTTGTTTTGGAATTTTTATTTGAAAGCACCATTGAAATAATATTAATTTGCAGCCAAAAAGTATATTAAATGTAATTTCATTAAATTTTTCTCTTTTCCACGAATTGACAATTTTATGAAAAACAATATTTTTAGCGTGCTCCACTTTGAGAAACATAATCTATTTGTCTTTGGTGTAAAATTTGCTTATAATAAATATTTAATAAAGCTGACATTGATTAATGGCTTATACTTGAGAGTCTAAAGTTTAGTTTTCTCCATCTAAACTTTAGACGGAGAAAAATTCAATGAGTAGAAAAATAAATATATACACGTAATCTCGGTTCACAAAATTCCTATAATACAAAATACACAATGAGACAGTTAATAAGGTCCCTAGCATTTAAGAAGCTTTAAATTTTAAATTAAAAGTATTAACATTTAGAAAATTATTATTCCACAAAGCCAATAAAGTTTCTATTTGTATTAAAATTATCAAACAAAATTACAGATATTAAAGCTATTTATAAAATAAATATCCTTACAGTTATTTTGAATAATTCATCAAAAATTCTAAAAGGTTTTATTAAATATTGGTATATATTTAAAAATATTAACATTTATTAGGAAATTTCGTCAAAATAATTTTTATATAGAAAATTGAAACTAAAATGAAATATAAAATGAAATAAATTACCCTTGCTCAATTGGCTTGCCTTTAATTTGTGCCATATAAGCGTTTTTCAAATGCTATTAGATGTATTAGTAAAATTTGATTTATTTTATAAATTTTACTTGTCAAATGATATCTATTGTTAATTTTGAAAATTTCTTAGGATTTTTTTCAAAAAAATTTAACTTGTAAAATAATATGGTGAAACTTTATTTATAACACTGTTTCTATTGAGTTTATATTTAAAAAATAATTTTAGAAATCAATAAATGAAAGTCTTCATCTTGAAAGTGATAAAGAATCGACAAGAGCTTTATCAGAAATTCTGTTAAAGTAAGATATTATTGTATAATAATAATAATAATATTATAAAGAAGTAGATAGATATGTCACCGCTAGACCATGTCACCGCTGGACCACATACCCCCTCCCCCACCCCCCCCGGGAAAAAATTTTTTCGCGCTAAGCCCAAAAGTACAAATTTTTTTTTTTTTTTTTTTCCAAAATTTTTTCTATGTTTAAAAGTACACGATTTCCTATGTCACCGCTAGACCAAAAAAGATAGAAAATTTTTCGAAATTTTTTCAAAATTTTTTCTATGTTGAAAAGTACAAAATTTTTCAAGGTCATTTAAAAGTAGGTCAAGGTCATTCAAATTTTTTTTTTTTCAAAATTTTTTCTATGTTGAAAAGTACATATATTTTCAAGGTCATTCAAAAATTTTTTCAAAAAT
>CM039682.1:12444844-12724844 GCA_022537955.1 Schmidtea mediterranea | reverse complement strand
TTACTCTCTTGACCAATCATTTTCCATCAAATAACAATATTTCCAGCCATATTCAATATTTTTCATAAAAACAAAATCATAAAAATACCAATTTAGATAATATTTACCCCTTAAAATAACAATATTTAAACAACCCAACCCCTTAAAAATGACAACAAACTTGTTAATTGACTATTTCTCACTAAACTAAATTCCACTCTAGACCAATCATTTCCCATCAAATAACACTTACTCTTACCCTACCAACTATATTCATTATTTTTTATAGAAATCACCCTTTAAATAACGATATTTAACCGACTCAGTACCTTAAAATATCAACAAATCTGTTCTTAATCGATTATTTCCCCTTAAAATATTATAAATTTTGTTCTTAGCCAATTGTTTCTCACTAAAATAAAATAAAATTCTCTTTAAATGACATTAATCTAAGCTATATTCATTATTTTCATAAAAATCACCGACTTATATCGATATTCAACCGAATAAATTTCTTGAAATCCCCTTAAAATAGAATTCATCTCGTGACCAATCCTTTCCCCTTAAAAGATCATAAATTCTCTTCTTAACAAATCATTTCTCTTTAAATGACAATATTTCCACTCTCTCAAAAGATTTACACACATATTGATATCTATCTGAACAAATCCCCTAAAAATATTATAAATTCCTCCTCTATATTCTCCATTTAGAAAATATTTACCTTTGAACACAGATATTCAACCAACTTAACCCTTAAAATATCAACAAACTTGTTCTTAATCGATTATTTCCTTAAAATATCATAAAATTTACTCTTAACCAATCATTTCCATTGAAATAACATTTCCCCCAACTGCACCAATAATATACATATTTTTTAAAAACCTACAAGGTAAAATTTCTTTAGAAATCTATGTTTAACCGACTCTACTCCTTAAAAATTCATCATTCGAATCATATTTACTATATGTATTCAACCAATCAAATTCCCTTAAAATTATCATAAAAATTTGAATTTTACCAATAAAAATAAATTTTCTTTAAAGTATTACAAAATTGTTATCATCATTTTCCATCGAAAATCACCACAATTTTGTTCTGGCAACAATTTCAAGCAATTAAAAAATTCATCAAAATGACTAAAATCGAATAAAGTCTATGTTCCCACATAAATTAAATTATTGTAAAATATATCATATTGCTCATTAAAATTAATCAGTAAATCAAGTATAAATTCAATAAAAATTACCAGTCAACCATTAGAGATATATCAATGATTTTCATAACTATACTGATAACCACACTGAGCATCCCCTTAAAATTCTCTAAATTATACTACTTTTGTGATTGATATCCATGAAATCAATATTAGATTTGAAAATGAAAGTAATTATTGACCCCTTTATTTACACTGTAAAATCAATTAAAATTTTAGGTTTCACTAAAATATTTTTAAAAATTAACTGATTTAATCAACTATTTAATAGAACATAAAATTATAATTAAATATCATTTACTATTCAAAATCTATCAGTCAAATTGGATTCTAATTGGTAAATAATTATCTTAAATAGATGTTTCATAAACATTTTGATCCTAAATTTATTTATTTATTTATTTATTTTTATTTAAAATAATCCTAAAATCAAGTCTAATCTAATAAATTAGGAAGAAATTAATTGTTTCTAAAATTATAGATTTACCTAATTTCTTCAATAATTTCATTAAAAACATAATCAAACCTTAAATCCATTAAAATTCAAAAGAAACCATAAAATTCACAAAGATGATTAAAATTTACTAAAATAAATACCTCGTAAACTAGATATTACTTAAATTATAATAAAATTTCCCTAAAGCTCTAATTGATTTACATAGCCTAAAATTATTTTATTTTTGTCGAGTACAACCTAATCTATTGAAAGATGTAATTTATTTAGTTAAATTTTCATTGAAAATAACAAGTCAACAAATGGAATTTTAATTAGTAAAGATTATATTCTATAAAGAAAATTTTCAGTGAAGAAGTAATATTGGTGAGATAGTACATTAAGTGACTAAAATCGTTGAAATTACTGAAAACAGTGGGATAGCTAAAGATATCTACTAAATAGATGAAATATCAATTGATATCTTAATAACTTACAAGGTAATATACTTTGAATGGAGAAAATATACATCGAAGAGAAAAATATTCGTTGAAGAGGAAAAAACATTCATTGAATAAGGAAAACATTAATTGAAGAGAGAAAATATTCATTAAAGAGGAAAGCAATCATTAAAGTGAGAAAATATGAATTGAAGCTAACAAATATTCAGTGAATCGAGAATTGCTTATAATAAATTAGTCGGTAAAATTTCTCAATGATGAGATGAAATATCAATTAAATATTGTGAAATACTTGAAATAAATGGTCTGAATTATTCAATGATCAACAAATATACATAAAAGATGAAAATATTTACTGAAAATCAATTGTACTTTAAAAGTGTATTAATTACTATTATATTAAATTAAAAATTATTAACAATTGAGTAGATTTAAATAGGGATATATATTTTTGATGGATACTTATGCGCGGAAGAATAGTTATTAAAAACAATAACCGTGCGCGTATACTAATTCGGCGAATATACATCAAATACTGAGATATTAGAAATCAAATCTAAGTCTCTTACAATAGTAAATTCAAAACACATTGAATTATATATTTTGAATGAACATTATGGATATCTATTGCTATTAAGAATTATTATCTAAATGTTATTAATGTCGATAAAACTTATATTTAAATACTTTTTTAGGTGTAACTATCGACAATATATTATTTTCAATTCTAAATTTATTCTATTATTTGAAATTATATTCGAAATTTAGTTAAAATAATTTTTTATTGATTAGTAAATAGAATATTTGATTTAGTTTTATACTCAAATAAAACTTTTTGACAAATTAAAAATATTTTGAATAATCTCTTTATAAATTGATGGTTATAAATAAATATCCAAATGTAAAATTAATTTAAATATTTTATTCAATTGTAACTATTGACAAAATAATAATTTAAATTCAAAAATAATAAGAACATCAAAAATGATTGTTATTTCTAAAAGTAAATTTATAACATTTTATAAAAAGCAATAATTAATATAAAACATAGATCAATTTTCTGAATTTATTTATTATTACAAAATACTAAATGTTTCTTATAATCATAATACCAAATTATTCATCTATTCATTGTATTGTTTACTATATTCCATTATTTGTTGGACTTTCTACTACATTCTTCCTACTTGTTATATTGTATCAGATCCACCCATATTTATAGTATTAAATTTGCCGCATTTGTTGAATATTCGTAGGATTTGTATATATTCGCCGGATTTGTATATATTCTATATACATAATATATATATATATATTTGAATATTAAATTTGCCAGATTTATTGAATATTCGTTGGATTTGTGAATTCGCCGGATTTGTATATATTCGCCGGATTTGTATATATATTCTATATACATAAGATATATATATGAATATTAAATTTGTCAGATTTATTGAATATTCGCCGAATTAGTATACGCGCACGGTTATTGTTTTTAATAACTATTCTTCCGCGCATAAGTATCCATCAAAAATATATATCCCTATTTAAATCTACTCAATTGTTAATAATTTTTAATTTAATATAATAGTAATTAATACACTTTTAAAGTACAATTGATTTTCAGTAAATATTTTCATCTTTTATGTATATTTGTTGATCATTGAATAATTCAGACCATTTATTTCAAGTATTTCACAATATTTAATTGATATTTCATCTCATCATTGAGAAATTTTACCGACTAATTTATTATAAGCAATTCTCGATTCACTGAATATTTGTTAGCTTCAATTCATATTTTCTCACTTTAATGATTGCTTTCCTCTTTAATGAATATTTTCTCTCTTCAATTAATGTTTTCCTTATTCAATGAATGTTTTTTCCTCTTCAACGAATATTTTTCTCTTCGATGTATATTTTCTCCATTCAAAGTATATTACCCTTGTAAGTTATTAAGATATCAATTGATATTTCATCTATTTAGTAGATATCTTTAGCTATCCCACTGTTTTCAGTAATTTCAACGATTTTAGTCACTTAATGTACTATCTCACCAATATTACTTCTTCACTGAAAATTTTCTTTATAGAATATAATCTTTACTAATTAAAATTCCATTTGTTGACTTGTTATTTTCAATGAAAATTTAACTAAATAAATTACATCTTTCAATAGATTAGGTTGTACTCGACAAAATAAAATAATTTTAGGCTATGTAAATCAATTAGAGCTTTTAGGGAAATTTTATTATAATTTAAGTAATATCTAGTTTTACGAGGTATTTATTTTAGTAAATTTTAATCATCTTTGTGAATTTTATGGTTTTCTTTTGAATTTTAATGGATTTAAGGTTTGATTATGTTTTTAATGAAATTATTGAAGAAATTAGGGTAAATCTATAATTTTAGAAACAATTAATTTCTTCCTAATTTATTAGATTAGACTTGATTTTAGGATTATTTTAAATAAAATAAATAAATAAATAAATAAATTTAGGATCAAAATGTTTATGAAACATCTATTTAAGATAATTATTTACCAATTAGAATCCAATTTGACTGATAGATTTTGAATAGTAAATGATATTTTAATTATAATTTTATGTTCTATTTAAATAGTTGATTAAATCAGTTAATTTTTAAAAATATTTTAGTGAAACCTAAAATTTTAATTGATTTTACAGTGTAAATAAAGGGGTCAATAATTACTTTCATTTTCAAATCTAATATTGATTTCATGGATATCAATCACAAAAGTAGTATAATTTAGAGAATTTTAAGGGGATGCTCAGTGTGGTTATCAGTATAGTTATGAAAATCATTGATATATCTCTAATGGTTGACTGGTAATTTTTATTGAATTTATACTTGATTTACTGATTAATTTTAATGAGCAATATGATATATATTTTACAATAATTTAATTTATGTGGGAAACATAGACTTTATTCGATTTTAGTCATTTTTGAATTTTTTAATTGCTTGAAATTGTTGCCAGAACAAAATTGTGGTGATTTTCGATGGAAAATGATGATAACAATTTTGTAATACTTTAAAGAAAATTTATTTTTATTGGTAAAATTCAAATTTTTATGATAATTTTAAGGGAATTTGATTGGTTGAATACATATAGTAAATATGATTCGAATGATGAATTTTTAAGGAGTAGAGTCGGTTAAACATAGATTTCTAAAGAAATTTTACCTTGTAGGTTTTTAAAAAATATGTATATTATTGGTGCAGTTGGGGGGAAATGTTATTTCAATGGAAATGATTGGTTAAGAGTAAATTTTATGATATTTTAAGGAAATAATCGATTAAGAACAAGTTTGTTGATATTTTTAAGGGGTTAAGTTGGTTGAATATCTGTGTTCAAAGGTAAATATTTTCTAAATGGAGAATATAGAGGAGGAATTTATAATATTTTTAGGGGGATTTGTTCAGATAGATATCAATATGTGTGTAAATCTTTTGAGAGAGTGGAAATATTGTCATTTAAAGAGAAATGATTTGTTAAGAAGAGAATTTATGATCTTTTAAGGGGGAAAGGATTGGTCACGAGATGAATTCTATTTTAAGGGGATTTCAAGAAATTTATTCGGTTGAATATCGATATAAGTCGGTGATTTTTTATGAAAATAATGAATATAGCTTAGATTAATGTCATTTAAAGAGAATTTTATTTTATTTTAGTGAGAAACAATTGGCTAAGAACAAAATTTATAATATTTTAAGGGGAAATAATCGATTAAGAACAGATTTGTTGATATTTTTAAGGTACTGAGTCGGTTAAATATCGTTATTTAAAGGGTGATTTCTATAAAAAATAATGAATATAGTTGGTAGGGTAAGAGTAAGTGTTATTTGATGGGAAATGATTGGTCTAGAGTGGAATTTAGTTTAGTGAGAAATAGTCAATTAACAAGTTTGTTGTCATTTTTAAGGGGTTGGGTTGTTTAAATATTGTTATTTTAAGGGTAAATATTATCTAAATTGGTATTTTTATGATTTTGTTTTTATGAAAATATTGAATATGGCTGGAAATATTGTTATTTGATGGAAAATGATTGGTCAAGAGAGTAATTTATAATATTTCTAAAGAAATTTACTGGAATGAATATTGGTATTCAAAAGGTAAATATTATCTACTTGATAGGCTTTTATAAAAATTATGAATATAGTTGGTATAATGGAGTGAAAATGACATTTGAAGAGGAATGATTGGTTGAGAGTCGATTTTTTTTTTATTTTAAGGGGAAACAATAGGTCAAGAGGAGGAATTTATTTTAAGAGGATTTATTCGGTTATATATCAATGTCAAAAGATGGATACTTAGTGAAATCGATACATTTTCATTGACTTAACGGTTTTCAAAATATAAAAATAAGATTTTGGTTAATTTTAATGATATTATTGGAATCTGAATAAAATATACGATACGTGTTCAGTTCTAAGAAATTGTTCGATTCATGTATTCAAGTATTTATTTGATTTTATTATTATATTTGTAATTAAATTAAAAACTAAAATTGACTAGTATTTAAAAATATTTGGTTACCTATTATTTATGTTGTTATTGACAATTTCTGAATAATTTAAATATTTACGATTATTTCCAGGAATGAAGAGAAATTGTACGATTAAAAACTATGAGCTGTTGATAAAATACATTAATTTTTATTCAACAAGTACCTAGAACAATTACCTAACAATCTTAAAATTTTAAAAAATCTAACAAATTTTTTCAATTATTTTACAACTTAGTTAATTTAATTAACTGATAAGTACTAGTTTCTTTACGATTTGCTACTGTGTTGAAACTTTTTTTTTTTTAAATTCGTATTCAAAGTACTAACAATTTTATTAAAGATCTATCAAGACTTGTCAAAAATTATAAAACTTTGGTAATTTTAATAAGTATTACTCAATAACTACTATTTTCTTACCAATTTGCTGAAGGTATTATTTTAAATTTCTTCAAAGTAATAACATTATTTACAAATTAATCAGTTTTATCTCAAATTTAACAACTTTCTCACAACTTTAATCAAATTCTAATCCCATGATAATCATAAATTACGTGTATTTTCTTAAAAATTGTCCATAGTTTTTCTTATATCGGTAAAACAAACACACATATTTCAATCAAAAAACACGTGTGTATCATAAATTATATACATTTTCTTAACAATCTCAAACTTTACATAAATATTGAACTATTTTTATGATTTAACACATACACATTATTAGCCATAAAATAAATATTTCATAAATTGTTGAAAAATAACACATATTTTCATTAAAGTTTTTCCATAAACACTGTAACATATCGATGGTTTAACACACACATTTGAGCCATAATTAGTTTTGATATTTATTTGCACATATTTTCTTAAAAATATAGAATTTTTCTTTAACTTTTTACAAACATTTACAATTGTTCTATCCCTCTATACTATGAACCACAATTGAACAAACTTTTTCTATTCAATATTAATTTTATATACTTTGTTGAAAATTTATATAAAATAATAATGAAAATAATAATAATAAAACTTGTAATATTATTAATAATAATAAAATAACAATAATAATAAAAATAATAATAAAATAATAATAATAATAATAATAAAATTAAAATTAAAAAACATTAAAACACTACTTATAAGATAATAATAATAATAATAATAATAATAATAATAATAATAATAATACTAAAAGAATAAAATTAAAGAACATTAAACACTACTTATAAAAAATAAGTAGTATATTAAAATTATAAATGTTTAAAAATACTATGACATTGACCTACTTTTAAATGACCTTGAAATAATATTATGACTCATCCAATAACCTTGAAAATAATAATAATAATAATATTAAAACATTACTTATAAAAAATAAGTAGTAAATTTATATTTAAAAATGACTAAAAATATTATGACTTTGAGAAAATTATAATAATAATAAATTAAAATTAAAAAACATTAAAACATTACTTATAAAAATAAGTAGTAAATTTATATAAAAATGTTTAAAAATACTAAGACCTTGTGAAATTTTAAATGACCTTGACATACTTTAAAATGACCTTGAAAAAAAAAATTAAGACTCATCCAATGACCTTGACAATAATAATAAAAACAATAATAATTATAATAATAATAATAATAATAACAACAATATTAATAATAATATTAATAATAATAATAAAAATATTAATAATAATATTAATAATAATAAAATTATTTCCTTATAATAGAAGTTTTATACATTAATAATAATAATATATTAAAAAATAATAATAATAAAAAATAATAATAATAATATTATAAAAAGTTTCAAAGTATTAATAATAATAAAAATTTAATAAATTTTATAAGTAATAAGTATATTAAAATAATAATAATACTAAATTAATAAAAATATTAATATTAATAATAATTAAAGTTTTTATAAGTATTAAAAGAAAAATTTTTTTTTATAAGTAATAATAGAATAATAAAAAGTAACAATAATATTAATAATAATATTAATAATAATAATAAAAATAATAATAATAATAAAATAAATTTACAAAATATATACTACTTATAAAAATAAGTAGTAAATTAAAATTATAAATTGTTTAAAAATAATATGACCTCGAGAAATTTTGAATGACCTTGACCTACTTTTGAATGACCTTGACCTACTTTTCAATGACCTTGAAAAATTATGATGAGTCATCCAATAACCTTGACAATAATAATAATAATAATAATAATAATAATAATAATAATAATAATAATAATAATAACAACAATATTAATAATAATATTAATAATAATAATAAAAATATAATAATAATATTAATAATAATAATAAAAATATTAATTATATAATAATAATAATAATAATAATAATAACAACAATATTAATAATAATATTAATAATAATAATAAAAATATTAATTATAGTAATAATAATAATAATAATAATAAATAATAATAAAAATATATTATATAATAAAAAAAAAAAAAAAAAAAAATAATAATAATAAAATATTAATAATAATAATAATAATATATTTATAAAAATTAATAATAAAATAGAATAAAATTTACAAATTTATAAGTATAATAATAAAAATAATAATAATAATAATAATAATAATATTAATAATAATAATAATAATATAATAATAATAATAATAATAATAATAATAATAATAATAATAACAACAATATTAATAATAATATTAATAATAATAATAATAATAATAATAATATTAATAATAATAATAATATAATAATAATAATAATAATAATAATAACAACAATATTAATAATAATATTAATAATAATAATAAAAATATTAATAATAATATTAATAATAATAATAAAAATATTAATTATAGTAATAATAATAATAATAATAATAATAATAATAATAATAATAATAATAAAAACAACAATATTAATAATAATATTAATAATAATAATAAAAATATTAATAATAATATTAATAATAATAATAATAATATATAATTAATATAATAATAATAATAATAATAATAATAATAAAAATAATAATAAAATATTTATTATAGTAATAATAATAAAAATATTAATAATAATAATAATAGTATTTATAAAAATTAATAATAAAATAGAATAAAATTTACAAATTTATAAGTATATAAATAATAATAATAATAATATTTATAAAAATTAATAATAAAATAGAATAAAATTTACAAATTTATAAGTATAATAATAAAAATAATAATAATAATAATAATAATATTAATAATAATAATAATAATAATAATAACAATATTAATAATAATATTAATAATAATAATAAAAATATTAATTATAGTAATAATAATAATAATTATAATAATAATAATAATAATAATAATAATAATAATAACAATAACAATAATAATAATAATATAATTTAAAAATAGTAAATAAATAATAAAATATTGACTTAATTTAAACAAAAAAAAAATTAAAGTATATTACATAAATAAAATAAAAATCAATAAATAATATTATTGACTTGATTAAAACAAAAAATTATAGTATATAAAATAAATAAAAATAAATAAATAATATTATTGACTTGATTAAAACAATATTCACTTCATTAAAACAGACAATATAATAATAATATTATTGACTTGATTAAAACAAAAATTATAGTATATAAAATAAATAAAAATAAATAAATAATATTATTGACTTGATTAAAACAATATTCACTTCATTAAAACAGACAATATAATAATAATATTATTGACTTGATTAAAACAAAAATTATAGTATATAAAATAAATAAAATAAAAATAAATAATATTATTGACTTGAATAAAACAATATTCACTTCATTAAAACAAAAAATTTAATAAAAATAATATAATTTATAAATAAATAATATGATTGACTTGATTAAAACAATATTCACTTCATTAAAACAAACAATTTAATAATAATAATATAATTTAAAAATAAAATAATTGACTTGATTAAAACAAACAATTAAATTTAATAATAATATAATTTAAAAATAAATAAATAATATTATTGACTTGATTAAAACAAATAATTAAAGTATATTAAATAAATATAAATTAAATTAAAAATATATATTATAAAATTTGATGAGTCATCCAATGACCTTGAAAAACAATTTGTACTTTTCAACATAGAAAAAATTTTGAAAAAATTTCGAAAAATATTCTATCTTTTTTGGTCTAGCGGTGACATAGGAAATCGTGTACTTTTAAACATAGAAAAATTTTTGAAAAAAAAAAAAAAAAAAATTTAAATGACCTTGACCTACTTTTAAATGACCTTGAAAAAATTTGTACTTTTCAACATAGAAAAAATTTTGAAAAATATTCTATCTTTTTTGGTCTAGCGGTGACATAGGAAATCGTGTACTTTTAAACATAGAAAAAATTTTGAAAAAATTTCGAAAAATATTATCTTTTTTGGTCCAGCGGTGACATAGGAAATCGTGTACTTTTAAACATAGAAAAATTTTTGAAAAAATTTTTGAATGACCTTGAAAATATATGTACTTTTCAACATAGAAAAAATTTTGAAAAAAAAAAAAAAAATTTGAATGACCTTGACCTACTTTTAAATGACCTTGAAAAATTTTGTACTTTTCAACATAGAAAAAATTTTGAAAAAATTTCGAAAAATTTTCTATCTTTTTTTTTTTAGCGGTGACATAGGAAATCGTGTACTTTTAAACATAGAAAAAATTTTGAAAAAAAAAAAAAAAAAAAAAATTTGTACTTTTGGGCTTAGCGCGAAAAAATTTTTTCCCGGGGGGGTGGGGAGGGGGTATGTGGTCCAGCGGTGACATATCTATCTACTTAAAGACTTTTTTGTTTTTTCACCTCTGATTTCTTTATAAGTGACATAATATTTTCTAAAAAATTTGACTATGAATCAGATTTATATTCGTGATAATAATAATAATAATAATAATAATAATAATAATAATAATAATAATAATAATAATAATAATAAATAATAATAATAATAATAATAATAATAATAAAACAAGTAAATAAATGACAAGATAAGCCTTTTCTGCACATCATATATTATAATAAAGTATGTGGGATTGAAAAGGATTATCTAATAATCAAAAATTTCCTCATTTATTATTCATACATTATTTGTAGCGTAGGCTTATCTTGGTATTTATTTACTTGTTAAACTTCACTTTATGCTACTACCAAAAAACCATAATTTAATGGCAATCAAAATCTAATAATAAGAATTATCAAAAATTAATTATTTGAGATCTATAAATAATTGTCATGCAAAGTTAGTGTTTATTAATTTTAATTTTGCATAAAAATATCAATTATTTTGTATATATCCATTTCTTTTTTTTGTTGTATGATAATGTATATTTGAAACACTTATTTAAGTTTTCAATTGATAGTTGGCTCAATTCTCATTGAAATTTTTTAATTGTTTTAAACCATTTTAACCAGAAAAAGATATATGTTTAACACTGAATTTACGAAACCTGTACATTTAACCAATTTCAAAATTTTCAAACTGAAATAAATTAGGAAATATAGTAAAATCTATGTTTTATATTAAATCATTTTTGTAACAATAAATTTTGCACAAAAATCGAATTTTAATATTACGGAATTCATTAAAAATGGTTATGCAATTTTGTCCGTAAATTTATTGTTGATTATTTGAGAACAGAAAAGAATATTTTTAAATGCCGAGGTCTAGGCAAAACATTTGTGTAAAATCGTGATTTTGGTTTCTCAATATTCTAAGAAGTAGCGATTCATGGTAAATTCCAATAAGATTCTCAAAATGAGCAAAAGATTTGGGGCTCGAATGACCACAATATTTCTTTGCCATATTCAAGCTTGCCCATAAATTCAAAATCCCGTGTACAATTGAACTAATGATCACACATTTCTTGCTAAATTAAAAATAGGGGTCTTGAATACAAAATTCTTTAATTCTATTTAAAAAAAAAGATTTACAAATTTTTATCTTAATTTCCCACAAAATATTCAGAACAACGTTTGTTCAGTATAACAAAACTTTTACATATTTTTTCTCCATTTTCCTAGTTTTTTATACTTAATTTTATCACCATTAAAACAATATCTAGAAATAATTCTATTATTAATTTTATACAATAATATCAGTAGTAAGAAGTGAATTATATAGTCAACTAACCTCCCCTCCCGCTGAATATCGTAACACCAAAGGTGATAGAGTTACGGGATGTTGAGAGGAGCAGGATCATTGCCATACATTAGCCTGCTAGCAGACTTCTCTCGAAGACGGAAAAAAGATAAGTAAAGGAAGATACTATGCTTGATGGCAAAGGTATTTAAGTATGGAGATAAGATCAAAATGATATCATGTAACGAAAGATTTTCTAAGTTTATTCAATCTTAACTAAATTTAAAATTATTTCTAAAAAAAGACAATTAATATTTAAAAAATATATTTAACATGAATTATTGTTGTATAAAAGCATGGAAGTTTGTAAAAACGTTTTGGGTAATATTCGATGTCAGACCTGTGATTGTGCGTAACACGTAACACATTGATTTATTTATAATATTAATTATGCAAGAATAATTTGCAACATGATGTAATCATGTTGAAATGTCTTGATTTTTAAATTCTTTTTATGGCTACAGAATCCATTTGTCATTGAGCAAGATAATAAATTTGGGTTGACAACTATCGAAAAAGAAAATTGATAGAATTACTATTTGTTTCTACATTAAAACAAAAATTTCAGAGTGAAACCTAGTTTAGTTTTGTATAAACCGAAGTGAAGAATATAATACTTTGTTAAGCTATCATAGTTAATATCATATTTATGCGAAACGAGCTTTTTTGAATTGGCTACAATGAAATCTAAATACCGAGCTTCCTTAGTTATATTAAAATAGCTGTGTAGATTTTATAATTTTTGTTCTCATAAGCAATTACATCCATCGCATTAAAAACAACTCATTTGAATTTGAATATGTATTTACATTTATAATAAAACCTTATTACTATTGTGTCCATTGTTTTGTTTTTTTTGTATTAATAAATTTTGGATCTCTTGTTGTTTTTCCCCATAAGTAAATATCGACTACACATTAGCCTCAAATCATCATAAAAATCAACAAGAACTTTATCACTTACACCAGTTTCCATTTTAACATTTACTTCTTTTGTATCAATTAACCAGTTCCAAATTAGTTTTATTCCGGTTTTAAATCCAAATTTGTAGTTTTCAAATATCGAGTTTTTTCTTAAATTAATACTTGCTATAATTCTGGCATAATCCACTCATCTTTATTGCGTTTATATGGTTTAATTTCCATAATATTATGGCAGCCTTCGCAACATGCATTCCGTTTTAAGATCCCCTTCTCAATAAGATAGTTTATTACGTCTCTTATTTCAGTATTCAGTAAAGGTTCAAGTATTTATTTAATTTAAAAAAATCGTAATATTAAATCTAAATTTAGAATATAAAAACAAGAGATCCTGAATTTTTTACCATTTAAAATTGTGTGAGTATTATTTTATGAAATAACGGAGGTTAAAATATAAGATTTTTATAAATCAATGTCGTTTAGAATGTATTTTCTGTCCACGTCAAGTTAAAATAATTTTTATAAAGGAAGAAAAAATTAAATCAAATTTCTGTATTTATCATAAAATCATAATCTGTCGTGTTCGGTGTATCTGTGTTTGTAGGGGGGGGGGGGTAAAATTTATGGTTTATGTAAAATTAATTGTTTTTTTAATCCAACAGTATCGTATACAAACTATGTCTTCTGTGTTTCACACCAATAATTACATATAAATATATCCATATCTCTCGTAGAATTCATCTCCACCCCGTTTTCCTTTGTTTCTTTCTTCCAAAAGGGTCTGAAAACAAGCATATGATCCTCGCCTATTTATATTCTTTTTATACTCTATCACAAAAATCTTGTCTCTGTCATTTTTGGTCTGTAGTTAGTAGCGTGTGTAGTTCCACCAATGGCTCACTTCTCATTAGTAATAACACTTATATTTATATAAACTTAAAAATACTTTTTTTGTAGATGGCGGAATCATTTATATAAACATAAATTTAATAAATAACTCTGTAAGCAATTTCCGCAAATTTATTCATAAAATATGAAATATTTCGATCTTAACAAGATCCTGATCACTCATAATACAAAATTCAAAAAAGTCTTTCTCTTTCTGATCTTCCTTTCCCGCGAATGTTTATATTTATAATGTAAAATATACATTTTTATTACTTAACTTAATTTTGCTAAAGAAAGGAAAAAATAGACGATTTTCAACCACCAATAGAAGTTCATGTGGAAACCACAGATGGTAGTAAAAATTCAATTTGAAATATTTTTCAAAATGTTATTAGATGATACTTATGCGTCGATTTCCTCCAATAGAACCTCTGTGAAAAAATCTAATTCTTTTAACTGCAGCAGAGAAAATAAAACCTCCCAAACTACAGGTTCGCAATTCCTTAAACATGTCACTGATAGTGCATGGAGGAAGAAATTAGAATATCGAGATCTAGCAGCTTTGCCGAATTTCCAAAACTCAGAAATCAACTGGAAATACCCCTCAACTCAAACTGAAATTGTCATCGAAGGCCAAGGAAATCTATCCAACTCCATGCATAAAGTCTCTATTACTAGAGGAATGAAACCGGCTAGCCATCAAATCAGTTTATCGGCAAGCCAAACTAATATTTGCACGATTCTTGGAACGAACGATTTGATTAAATCTAGCAGTCGAGGGAGTTTACACAATAATTCCTCATCTCACAGTTTAAATAAGTCCAGCAATGAAAGAAAAGTCACAAACAAACCAAATCCGTTTTCATCATACAAACAATTCAATTGTGGAACATTCACAAATGTAAAACATTCCAGACCGAACATTAAATCCAACATTGCCAGCCTCATTGAGAAATATGAAAATTCAGAACTCCATCCGTATAGCGGCGGCGCATCAAATAACTCGACTCCCATTGCGGCCGTTTCTCGAAATTTATCCAATTATAATTCTCCGTCGAAAGTCATTTTTAACAGTTCAAATTCATCAGCAGATTCACCAAAAAGTAGTGCAGCGTCGCCCTCGTCAGCGTCAACGACGACATATGGTAAAAAATCATCATATTTCCCTTCTTTTATTAAACGAGAAACGAGCAAATGGTCTTCAACGACCGAAGATGAGGAAAATAACAAATTCAATCGTAATTTTAATACGAAATCCCGACATCAAAAACAAAAGTTATTTGGTGATATAACTAATAACTTGTGTTAGGATTTTTAAATAATGAGGATTTTATGTATATTTTTCGATTATTATTAATAATATTTCAATGTCATTGTTAAGTGTAATGTTAATGTCAATGTAATTTTTATAATTTTATTGATAATATATTTAATATCTCTTTCACCTTTGGTTTGATCTGTTCGATATTGAATAACTGTAGTCCAGGCATGGGCGTTTTCACCAAGTAACAACTGATGAACTTCTTCGTTATACATTTTCCATTATTGTTAGACCTATTTGTTGGGTTTTAAATTGAAATTTTTTTTAAAAGGTTATATCTTGGAATCAGTTAACATAAAGTCACAATATTACAATTGAATGGTGGTATAAGTGCGAAATGCCAGGAAATAAACTCTCGATTATCCGGGCTAATGCTGGGGAGGATGGTCACGGATAATTGAAAAACACGGATAATCAGAATTTATTTTATTTTCTAATATAATATCATATACATAACACAAATTTTTAACACTATTTTTATATTTATTATTTATCAAGAATACACAAACAAATAAGTAAAAATATAATATTATCATTTATACGAACATAAAAATATATATAAAAAATTATACTTTTATATGTACAAAAATTTAAAAAAATCTGTTATTTTCATTTGTTTTTGAGATTTTTTAACTAATTTCTTATTTCACTTCGAAATATTCTTAAAGCTGTTACATTATTATATTCAGTTCCAGGTTGTTCGGTGTAATCTAGCAATGTTTCAATACAATTCAATGCCGTTTCATGACTAACGTAGTCACTGGTATCTTCTTCGCTTATAGTATTACTATCATTTTCTTCCTTTTGAGTAACAACAGAAACGAATGTCGACGTTTTCATACTCTTTCGTTTCGAAGGACCTGCAGAACCATCACAATCTCTAACTTATTTCTTTGTTTGACTATATCTCGAATTGTTTGAATACCAATTCCATATTCATCAGAAAGTTTTGACGTGGATTCTCCTTTTTTGAATTTCTCAATTAATGTAAGTTTCTGTTTTATCGTGAGTACAATTTTCTTTCGTTTTTTTGTTAATCATTCTTTCTCCATTTTTGAACGGTACAGATATGTAGTGCTAAAATATGAATTTTTGAGATTACATATAACAAGAAAAATAATATCACTCAGAATGAAATTACAATTAATCAAACAACGCGCATATTCAAGATCGCAATTTATTAATGCGTCTTATATCGTAATAGAAAAAAATCAATCAAATTAAATTTGAATTAAAAAATATTTATTTTCAGGCACGAATAATCCGAAAATCGGATAAACCATGAACGGATAATCGAGAGTACACTGTAATTATCAAATTCGAATTTGAAAAACAAGTGAGATATAAGTAATACAATGATGATAATAAATTTATAAGAATACGTGTAGAAAAGGTCGGAAAGCAAAGGAATGTTTTAAAACAGGAAATGGTTAATTAATTAATTAATTTATTAAGGAAAAACCAAGTTGGGTAAACATGAAATGAAAATAAAGAGAAATACAAAAAACCTTTATCAGAACATGATTAATGGGATCTACTAAAAAAAGATTATTAGAAGAAAGGTGTCAGAACATATTATACAAACACGTACACTTTACGAAACAATCCTATAATAGAAATACGCAAATGGTCACAAATTATTTGTACCATCATTTATTTATGACACTATAAAAATATTATAAAAATAAATAATTTGAGGATATTGTCAAGTGAGATATTTTATTCCATCTTTTCATCGTTAGAAATAAGTGGAGCAACGTTCATTTAATATTTAAATTAACTTTTACAATTATATTTTACATGTTAAATATATTATAAATTACAAATTCCATTAAAATTATAATTTTAAAAACAGACAACATTTTAACTTATTTCAAATTTTCAAATCAAACGATTTAAGCACATACAAAGCACTCGTACTCATAGCACTTTGTATCAAATTACCTTATCAACAACACTTCATATATAACATGTTCCCTATCATTATTAATAAAATTTAAAAAATCAGACATGTCGTTTTACTCACATAGGCTCTATTGCGTTCTACAATTTTCAATAACTCGAGGACAGAGATGACCGGAAGTTTCTCTAATACAGTGTTTCTCAACCGGTGTGCCGTAAGGATATGAAAAGTGTGCCGCAAGCTCTGTTAATTTTATTATTGAAAATTTATTAATTTCATATAAGGGTTGATTTTAAAAAAATCTACTATCTTAGATTTTGAATTACTTAAAATAGCGGTACATATATCAATTATTATTGGTAAATATTAAGAACAAGAAAAGCCAAAAACTGAACTCAATTGAGAATGAGTTAAGAGTATGTTTGTCAAATACGCGAATTAATAATAAGGAGATATGCAAAAAGCATCAAGTTCAAATTTCACATTAGTATATGTTATAAAAGATTTAGTTTATTAAATATAGAACTTACAAAACTTGATGTTATTTTTATAGTTGAAATATTATTATAAAAAGGGTAGGGTGCCGCTATCTGAAAAAGGTTGAGAACCACTGCTCTAATGTATTTGGTACCGATTACATGTAAATAGATAAACGAGATCTAAACACAATCCAGCTGGAGTTTTTCACTTATTAATGAACATATTGTGTGCAAATCGGTTATCTTTAAATTAACACCCATTTTACAACCACTAGTCGAATTACACTCAGACATTTTCAAACATGAATCCTAGGGATTTTTAATCTACTTGTTAAGATGTATCTTTTATCATGATTAAAAAATTCTTTATCAACAACTAAAACAATTCATCAACACTTTTTACTGAATTTTCCGAAGTAGAAGATAAAGACCAAGAACGATAAATTAATCCTTTTACCATATTTCTCTTATACTTAAATTCACAAAACGCTTCTGGAGAAGCATGAAGACCAGTTTATTTTTGCGCTGAATTAACAAATCCAAGAACGCAATCGATGATTTGCGAATACAATGTTTTCATAAAAGCTGTTGATAAAATGCAAAAATCAACTATACATACCTCTTATTTTAAAATATTAGGAAATTACCATTTACATACGGTTTATAAATTATGAGTTTCTCAAATTGAAGTTTTGTGAAATTTCCTGTTCTAAACTAGCCTAAATAAATAATGCCAGTGTTGATGCTAAAATAGAATTCATTTCGACTCCATATTTTTGTTGATACCATTCATTATTAAAAAGAAAATTTAAATTTGAAGTAACAAATTGCAGAAGTTTACGAAACGCCCTTCAATCCAAAATGTGAACTCCACAGACGCTTTTATTCCAAAACACGCAACATAACTCAAACGAATAAACAAATGATACATTCGTTAACAAATTTTAAACATCAAATGAAACAAAAATTCCATTTATACTTGTCTGTTGAATTGTGCTATCAAGAAACAAACTCAAAACTATGTTTACATTCAAACTCTGATCGCATTTAAGGCATTAATAATCAATCAAAATTATTTTGTTAGTTCATACTGGGCAGTTTCAACCATCGGCAAAACTGTGGTCGAGAGTACACCATACAATTTTGATTGTTGTGACCGTATTATGCGAATGGGTTTACCAAAATTTTCATAAATAAATTTATTCTCAATAATTTCATTCAGCATCTTTTGCAGGAACTATATATCCTTAAAAGGGAGGAAAATTTCTATTCTACTCAATTTTAATTTCACAACTTAAAGAGAGCTCAACGCCTTCATTCAATTTATTCACATATAGAAGAGCTAACTTTTATTTTTTAATATTTAAATTTTAAAAACCTTAATAATATGTTTGTTTAAAAAGTAAAATATTATTTTAAAATAAAATATAATAATTTGTGTGAATATATTACTTAAAATCAATATTATTTTTTTGATTTATTGTTTTTCTGATGGTGACAAAGATTCTGTCGAAATATATCGTAAAACGTGTGTTTGAATTACGCTTTTTCATATTTCATTTATAAATTAATAATTATCAATGTATGAATGTGTTGTGTACTGAATTAATCAATTATGATGAATTGCTCAAACTACACAAACATTATTTGTAATGCTATTTAAATAATATATTTTTTTGGTTTAATCATTTGCGATCTATGCCCGCCTTGGGTTATCTTGGGGCCTGAGTGGAATAAATTCATTTTTATTATTATTTAGTCTTCTTGCAAAACATCCCTAAAAATACTCTCTAATTCACAGGACATAAGGAACTCCGAGAAATCTCCATTCTTTTCAAAATAGAATCTGGTCAAAATAGAAATTTCTTTATCCGTGCACAAAAGTGAGGACTTCATGTCAATAATTTTCATTTCCCTCGATAAGTTAAATTTAAATTTATAATTTTTAGTACGAGAAAATTCAATTGGGAGGGTCCCCACTATTTCACGGGACGATTTATCAGTGATTAAGAGAAATATTTTCCGAAATTTAGTTTTACTAACAGTTACATCGACAACTATTGGGAATACTGAATTCTTTTTGATACGTAAGCACTCAATGCCTATGACGGAACGGTTCTCGTCAAAATATAACTGCCAAATTGCAATGCCTTCGATATTCCTTTTCATGATGATATTGGTTGTGGGAATTGAGGCTGCACTTGGCTGAAAGTATTTAAAAACTCCTCGACAAATCGGACATTTTATTAGACTCGCTACTTTCACACAGTCGATCACACAATTATAGTGATACAAATGATTGCAATTGTTTGTTTGAATCGCTCTATCTATTTCTATTGTATCTAAGCAAATTGGGCATAAATCCTCATCATTGTCTTGAAGTATTTGCTGGTAAGTATTTTCTACATTTGTATTTTCCATTCTATTAAAGAGATGAATAAATAACCGCTCGAATTTAAACAAAAATTTCGACTCACCAACTAATTGCATAAATGCGGAAAATTTACAAGGTTTATATATTGACTTACAATTTGAGATTTAAATAAGTTTTTATTATTTGTATACATAATATTTCTGTGTTTTTGTCTTAGTCCTCATTTTTCTTTATTATACCCAAAAAACGTAAACAAAGATCCAAAATCAGAGAGCTGAATGATCAAGTTCAGTCGGTTTTCGTATCTTGATTTTTTGGCAGCATAACATGAAAATCAGTACTTGTGAAACGATGTAAAATATGGACGGCTAGTTTCGACAAGTTGAGATACTCTTTTAAATTAAACCAAAAATCATTGTTAATGGAACTTCATTATGTTTTTGTCTTAAGCCAGAGTCAGAAATTAAATCCGTTAGCCTTTCATAATTACAGGTGCTGAACCTTACTGGGTTTTGCTTAACTGTGAATGGATTCTTCATCCAAGAGTTATGATCACAAGAATTTGGAAAATGTTGTAAAAGACTTTACAGAAAGACATGCAAAAGTTCGCTAACTACTTTGGTGACTTTATCTTCTATTTTAGATTCTATCTCAATTAAAAACTCGTCTCAAGTAGGAAAACAGTCAAAATTAATTTTTCCTACTAAATAAATCCAAAACTGTATGTTTTTATTGAAAGATGCAATTTTATCTCTTACGCTAAAAATTGAAATATTTTTTCCTTGTAATGATAATCAAGATCTTTGCACTTGGTAAAAGTATCTGCTAAATACGCAACAATCGTCAACCGTGAATAATTTGTAGATAAATACACGAAATTACTCTCCAAATTGTTCGATGAAAAGAAAAAGTTCGAAAAATCTTACCAATACTTTTCCTCTGGACAGCCACCTAACTTTGGTATGCAATAAAAGAGCTGTATGTTTGCTATCCATATCATCGCATAAAACTTTAAACAATCTGGATTGAAGTGATCATGATTTTACATAATTAACCATTTTAAAGGCTTGATTCAAAATAGTTTTTAAATAAGGTGAAATTTTTTGTCGCATTTGTAGCTACACCGCCTTGCATCTTTCCCGTCATGGCTTGTGCACCATCTGTTCAAATATCCGTACACCTATTCCAATCAAAATTATGTTTTGTTATGTAATTGTTAATACAATTGAATGTAACTTCTCCAGTCGTTCTTTCTTGCAGATATTCACACATAAGTAAATCTTCTTCCATATTATTATTATAAACATACCGTACGAATGCTAATAAACCCGTGAGACATGCAATGCCGGTTCTCGTTCATTTGCAATACACATTCACTTAAAAGTTTAAGCCAGGGGTGTCCAACCCAAATAATGATCTTGCGGCCCGCTTTTCAAAAGCATCATAACTTCGCGGGCAACATTTAAAAAAATCCTAATATTAGATTTAGATATACTATGTACATTTTTAGGAGTTAAGAATTGAAACACAAATGGTCAAGGTGGACTACATGCAGCCCTCGAGTCGCAGGTTGAACACCCCTGGTTTAAGCTGTACCTCTATATCAGTAGAAAGATCTGTAATGCGCCGTGAAACAGTATTATTGGATAATTGTAATGCATCAATTTTTTATCTCATTCTTCGTTTAAAAATATTTTAATGTCTTTAACAAAATGTTTAATAAGTTTCTCGCCAATTGAACGAGCTTCATCATTAGGTGCAATGCGGTAACACAAGCAAAAGATACATTTGTCGTATTTTCATTTTCAGTTTTTCAATTTTTTTTTCAAGTTTGAGATCTTTCCTGAGACTCAAGTTGTCTTTAAAAGATAAAAATCTTTTTTATATTTAGGGTATTTTGTTGAACTCTAAAATTTATTATTTCTTTGTTAATCATGCAATTATGTAAATTTATTATTATTATTATTATTATTATTATTATTATTATTATTATTATTATTATTATTATTATTATTATTATTATTATTATTATTATTATTATTATTATTATTATTATTATTATTATTATTATTATTATTATTATTATTATAGTTATTATTATTATTAATTATTAATTATTAATTATTAATTATTAATTATTTTTATTATTACAATTAAAAGCATTTCTGTGTAAGAATAAAAAACTTAGAATTAATTAATTAAGTTGCATATCAAAAAGATAAAAAATGATCAGAAATAGTTCCGTAATTATTCAACATTTCCTCATCTGAAAGAAATATATTATTTATTTGATTTAATTTGTTTATATATAAATTATAATTTATCATAAAATCATATATCAATGTCTGAAAATTTTTTTGAAAACTTAAACAAACTTATGGCAAACATCCAAGAACTAAATCAAGAGCAGGCCGTTTTGAATGAAATTCCTTTAATGGATTCAGAAGACGAATCCGAAGCTCATTATGATTCTGTATTGGAAACCTCCACAAGAAACGAGCGGACAAAAGATTCACATGAAGAGGACATATTTTCTCTCATCAGTAGATTTGCAAGTAAGAAAAGAAAAATGGAATCAGTCCTTGGAAGCATGTTCAAACAATCAAATGATGATAATAATAATGATTATAATAAACATAAAAAATCTTCAATGTACGAATGGAGAAGGAACTTTTTCAGAATAAACGCTATGAACATGGAACGGCCGTCCGTCACTGTTGAAAATGATGGACCGATTCCCATGACAAATAACGGATACAACTGTTACATGAATTCCGCTTTCCAAGCTTTGTTACCGACATTTGATGTTTCCATCACAAAACATTTACTCAATGAACATAAACAAAATCAACCTGCTTGGAAACTTCTCCATGCTTTCCATCAATCCTTTGTTACTCGATCCCGATTCTCAATTATAGATCATTTGAATTCATTCACGAACATTAAATATTTTGGATCTGAACTCACTCTTCACAAGCAAGAAGATGCGCATGAATTTTTGCATTCGTTCATTAATAAATTAGCGGAAGAATTTCAACAAATCACAGATGAGCATTCGCAATTAGAAAATCTTATCCAATCTCATTATCAAATCAGATTCGACAGTCGAGCATATTGCGATAATTGTCATAAATCCAACAATGAAAATCCAGTAATTGCTGAAGAGTTTGGCTTACTGTTGGAAATCTCGGACGATTTTCAGACAATGTTATCAAATTCTCTGGTGCAGAAAATCGAATGTTACAACTGTGAAAATTGCGGAATAAAATCTGGCACAGCTCAATCGAAAGCAAAGATTATTCATTTGCCGAAGTACTTGATTACGAGCATTAAAAGGTTTTCATGGGATTCATCATATCAGCCATGCAAGATTCAAGATGTTGTCGATGTGAAAGAGAATATTGAGTTACCGAGTAATGTTGATGGGGGGGAACCAGTGAAATATAATTTAGTATCAATAATATCCCATTATGGACAAGCAAATAGGGGACATTATGTTGCGTATGTGAAGATTGGGGACCAATGGTACAATGCCAATGACCAAAGGATCACCAAGATGGAATTCTCTAATGTTTCATCAGAAGTCAAAAGTATAAATTATGTCCAGATTTATGAGAAGATGAATAATTAATTTGAATATTTATCAAATAATTTATATTTCCGTTTTAAATAAAATATTAAATTTTAAAATTATTTCTATTTTTAAACATATTTTTTATTTGAATTTTTAAATTTAATTGCTAGCGTTCCATGTATATGATAAAATGACATTTATATTGGAGAGGAATGTCTTATAAATTTTTCTCTGTACTATTTTCATAATTAAAATATAAAAATAAAATAATATACGTTTATTATATTAAAAAAGAAATTTTATTCAAATATTAGGAAATTAATGAAAATAATATTTTAGAATACTTTATTTTCCTTATACATGCAAAGGCGTCCATTTTACTTAAAAGAATAATATATATTAATTGTTTTTCTAAATAGAAATAAAACGTTTGTATTATATAGAAATTACATTTCCTTTAATAAAATTCTGTGAAATATAAGTTGTAAATAAATTTGAAAGGTTGATGTTTCTGTTGCCAAAGTACCTAAAAGTTTTTAGGAATCTTTATGAAAGATTGTCTGTTGTTTAATTCTATTGCTTTTTAAAATAAAATTTTAATTCTGAGGATTCTGTTCTGAAATTTCGTGTTAATATAACGATGTATAATCGTAAGATTTATTTTAAAATAAAAATTAACTCAATATTTCATGATTAAATAAAAAATTTCTGTCTAATATGTTTATTATTACTTCAAAAAGAAATTTAATTTACTTTATTTTCAATTAATTCCGAAAAATAAATCATTTTCTGAATATTCAGAAATATTAATAATAACATATAAATTTGTGTAACAAGCCATATTTATCAGGTTGGATAATAATTTCATTTTATTATGAAATCATAATTAAATTTTTTAAAACAACTTTAAAAAATCACTTATTTAGCAGCCATTTCGAAATGGCTGAAATCCGTTTGATTTTTTACCACAAACAAAATTCAGTAAAGTTGATTTACATATCAACTTGTATTATAAAAGAATTTATCTCATCATAGTTTGATGTATATTAAAGCTTTGTTATAATGAAATGTTCCTTTAATTAAATCCTTGTCATGTTTATTTAATTATTATTACTATTATTATGATTATTTATTATTATTATTATTATTATTATTATTATTATTATTATTATTATTATTATTATTATTATTATTATTATTATTATTATTATTATTATTATTATTATTATTATTATTATTATTATTATTATTATTATTATTATTATTATTTTACCATACTAAAATTAAGCACGATACGTTTATTTAAACTTATAACTGACACTAATGGGTAAAAAGTGTTGATAAATTGGTTGAGTTGTTGATAAAGAATGGATATTCTAAATCATTTTTATTGTTGATGATAAAAGAGACTGTTGATAAATTGATTAAAAATCCTAAGGATCAATGTTTTGGAAAGTCTGAATGTAATTTGTCGGATGGGTGTGAATTGAGTGTTGGTCTGGGTGATGGTAAAAATGGATAAAAAAAATTGAGCCTAAATATGTGTTAGTATTGCCGTACTCTGAAGGCTTTACAAATTATAAAAGGAAGTTAAGTAAACAGATGGGAAATTTAGAGTATAAGATCGTCTCTAATTCGTGTAAGGTACGCAATATGTTTATTAATAAATCAAAAACTCCGGTTGGATTGTGTTCTGATCTCGTTTATCAATTGACATGTAATGGGTGTAATGCCACATACATTGGAGAGACTTCCCGTCATCTCTGTACTCGAGTTCTAGAGCATTGTCGATTGAAGGGTTTGACTAATATTAGTGAACACAATAGAGGCTGTAAAAGTGAAATAGGAATGTCTGATTTTAGAATTTTGTTGAGAAGTTTTAATAATTATTGTGAACGCGTGATATGTGAAGCATTGCTGATAAGGTCATTGGATCCAAAGATTAATGTTCAAAGTGCTGTGACTACGAATTTTTTGAATGTTTTTAAATAGTTTACGTATGTTAAATCATGTTTGTTTTTTTAATATTATTAAAATAATTGAAAATTTTAAATTACATTAATCTTTTAAAAATTAGAATATAAGTGAAAATTTTAAAATTTTAAATTAATTAAAAGTGAATTGAATATATTTTATAAATATTTATTTATTACAAAATTAAATTAATAAAAAATAATTTGTTTAAATTAAATGTTAATTCATAATATTTTTAGTTGGTTTTGAGTATCTGAAGATGATAGCTATGCTATCGAAATATATCGTACGAAAAGGTTTTTATTGGCGTTATCTTTTAACTAATGGGATATGTTTTTCCAAATTCAATTATTATTATTGTTTATTAATTATTTTTAATTATTATAAAATGTTGTGTGCATGCTATTTGTGCATGTAAGGATTTTAATTGGACTATTATTTATTCGAGAATGTTTAAATTTAATATGTACTTTACAGCAAGAGCTTATCTTATTATTTACTCTGAAAATTTAATTGATACTGCTACCAAGAAATCACTGTATTAAACTTTGTTATTGTGATTTGGCTACTCATAAAGAGATGTAAAGATATTTATGTGAAGATATTCAAATATAAAAAAATATTATTTTATTTTTTTAATCTTATAATCATATGTGAAATTCATTGTTGTTTTGATGAATAAATAAATACCAATACTATCAGTACACAATTATTACAATAAAGTTACATTATTTATTCATTTTAGAAATTGCATAGTATTAAACATGATGAATAATAATTGGCGCACTGTAGCAAGCAGTTTCCGTCGACTGGTTTCACTCGTAAGCAGGCGGAGTTGCAAAACTCGTTGTTACTTTGGCAGTTACTTTGACAAGAACCTTCAACAGCATTCGGTATCACAGCTACTGTAATAAATAGGAGAGCCATCTGAATATTTTTATTTTTTATTCTCAATTAAAAATATGAATAAATCTCACCAAAATTGGAATCATATTGCAATGATGTAATCAAACAATCTATTGTCTATATTGATATATTTATACAATAAATTGGACCCTACCAGATGACCGTTCACATATCATTATATATAAAACCACACACTTGTTACAAACAAATATTTAAACATAATCTATTTAGGACGTGATTAAATTTATAATTATATTCTTTTAATAATTTTTATAATAATAATAATAACAATAATAATAATTATTATTATTATAAATTAATAAACTTTTTCATTTTTGATATGACTTAACGTCATATATACGTCATATAAATGTAAAAAATAAAATAATAAAAATTTGTATGAAAACTGTATGAAAATGTAAGTTTTGTTTAAAAGAAGTAAAAGTTTAAAAACTTTTGAAATTTAATTTAATGAAAAATTAAAATTTTATCTTTATATCTGTTTTGTAAATTATGGACATTATTAAAAACAGAAAATATATTAACAAAATTACGAATAAATAAGCATATCGTAATCAGAGTATTTTTTGCCAATCTCATTCTGATATGTAATAAATGAGAACAAGAAAGAAAGAAAAGAATAATCCGGCGAAAGCATTATAAATAATGAAATTTTGAGAAGAGAGACAAATCAAAAATTCGATTTATAGTATCAGAAAAGAGAATTGAGAAAAAATGAATTTTATTTTAAAGTAATATTTTGTTATTTGAAAAATATGCATTAAATATGATTATAATAGGACAGCTTGATTTTCCTTAAAGAAGATTATTTACCCCATCATTATAATTGATAATTCTTGAAAGTATTAAATCACAAAATAATAAACAATTAAAAAATTTGAAGTCAATTGGTTTTAAAAAATTTTAAAATAAATAGTTTTAAAATATATTTTTAAAAATTTTATTTAAAGTTTTTAAAAATAAATGGTTGAAAAATAAAGTTTAAATGATATTTTATTTAAAATATTAAAATAAAATATCAATTAAAACAGTGTGGCCACTTTTGGAAAATTGTTGACCCAAACATTTAAGTAAAAAAATACCATCCTTCGAACAGAAAATAAGTTTTTATTATTACAATCAGTCTTTTTATGTATTACAATCAATTTATTATATTAATTGCACAAGTAATTACATAATATCAAATTTAATATCAAATGAATATCAATTGAAAATTATTTACTGTTTTAAACAAATAAAAATATTAAAAATATTACATTTTCAACTATCATTTGAAATAATTGAGATGTGAAAAGTGTGATTCATCCGTCAGATAGCTTCACAGCTGTGTCAAGTTTAAATCATCCGTTAATAATACACATTAAATATTTTTAAAAATGAATTATTTCATAGTTTTTATGAAATCCCGGGCCAAGTACCTTTAAACCGGCCTGGTGGCAACATCACATGAAAATTACAATGATAATTTTAACAATGAAGATTTTAAGGTATATTTTAGCAGATTTTCCACTATTTTAAATTTTATATAAAAAGTAATTGAAATTTTTGTATGAATGAATTGCGTGGTGAATTAAATACATCTTTATTCTTCATTTTCAGATCAATAAACCCAGATGATAGAAATTCAAAATCAATTCAAATTCAAAATCAATTCAAATTCAAAATCAATTCAAATTCAAAATCAAAGTCAATTCAAATTCAAAATCAATTCAAATTCAAATTCAAAATCAATTCTAATTCAAACTGATTCAAATAAATTATTTTTAATTTTATTATTTACTAGTAATAATGAATATTTAAGTTATTTGAAAATTTTTGTTAAAATTAAAAATAAACAAAATAAATTTAAAAAAACATTAATAAACATTATAAATAAACATTACACTAAATAAGTTATATTTTTCCAATGGAAATTATAAATTATTATATAAGTTATCAATTAGTCTTGATTGTATTATAACTTACAAATTAAGATTAATTTATGCACAAGTTTTGTATTTATACTTTCATGGGTGATGACAAGTGCTCAATCATTGTGCTATGTTGATCCCTGGTGGTTTGTGTGGGAATCATTTGCGATCTATGCCCGCCTTGGGTTATGTTGGGGCCTGAGTGGAATAAATTCATTTTTATTATTATTTAGTCTTCTTGCAAAACATCCCTAAAAATACTCTCTAATTCACAGGACATAGGGAACTCCGAGAAATCTCCATTCTTTTCAAAATAGAATCTGGTCAAAATAGAAATTTCTTTATCCGTGCACAAAAGTGAGGACTTCATGTCAATAATTTTCATTTCCCTCGATAAGTTAAATTTAAATTTATAATTTTTAGTACGAGAAAATTCAATTGGGAGGGTCCCCACTATTTCACGGAACGATTTATCAGTGATTAATAGAAATATTTTTGGAAATTTAGTTTTACTAACGGTTACATCGACAACTATTGGGAATACTGAATTCTTTTTGATACGTAAACACTCAATGCCTATGACGGAACGGTTCTCGTCAAAATATAACTGCCAAATTGCAATGCCTTCGTTATTCCTTTTCATGATGATATTGGTTGTGGGAATTGAGGCTGCACTTGGCTGAAAGTATTTAAAAACTCCTCGACAAATCGGACATTTTATTAGACTCGCTACTTTCACACAGTCGATCACACAATTATAGTGATACAAATGATTGCAATTGTTTGTTTGAATCGCTCTATCTGTTTCTATTGTATCTAAGCAAATTGGGCATAAATCCTCATCATTGTCTTGAAGTATTTGCTGGTAAGTATTTTCTACATTTGTATTTTCCATTCTTTTAAAGAGATGAATAAATAACCTCTCGAATTTAAAACTCAAAAATTTCGACTCACCAAAAAATTGCACAATGCAATCAAAATTAATCAATATATTTTTAAAAAATAATTTTGCTTTAAAAAATAATCCCCAAAAATTCCAAAATTCGACAGGAAAAAAAATTTCTAATTTTCCGAGTACACCTAATTCTGTTTTTACACAAATTGTTTCTACATGAATTAAAAAGAATTTTTTTCTCTTTTTACACGAATTGCTTTGTTTTAACACGATTTTCAATATTCTATTAATTTTTTTATTTGAATTTTTCACCAATTATGTATACATACATTTTAACTTTGCATTATATTCTTCAGAATTCAGTTATATTATGTCGGTTATATGAGTATGTTATATGAGTGAGATTCCCCGAAATATACATAAAGAAAAACCGTTATGTACTTTGTATGCAATTTAGTTTGGTTTTGAGAATTGAAAAGAAAAGGCGTTTAGTTGTTGTGAATGTTTAACAAGTTATAAGTAAACTAAGCTGCTCGTATAAATTTATTAATTCTGCTCGTATAGATTTGTATTATTAATTATAACTATAGATTAAAATTTATTTTGGTAGCCTTAACTTAATGTCACATAATTCATCTGTAATAAAAACGAAGAGGAAAGCGATCAGTTTAGATACTAAAATTAAAATTTTAGATCAACTTGCAACAGGACAAGGTGCAACGGCTGAAGGAAAGATTGAAAAATGAAACTGCGATTAGAAAATCCAAATGTTCTGGAACAAAAATGAGTGCTAAATCATCATCATACGTAAGAGATGTTGTCAAAGAGAAAATGGGAAAAGTTTTGGTAGTATGGATTGAAAATAAATCACAAAAAAGAATGCCAGTAGACGGAATTACTATCAGGCAACAGCATTAAGAATTTATAAACGTATTAAAGAACTTGAACCAGGCACTTCATATAAGTCAAACAAAAAATTTGAATTTTCTGCAAATACAGGTTGAATGCTCTCCACAATGTAAAAATAATGGGAAAAACTGCATCTGCAGATAAATTGGCTGCTAGAGAATTTCCTCAAAAACTTAGAAAAAGTTCTTGAAGATGGAGGATACATCCCAAATCAAGTTAGGAATGCAGATAAATGTGGCCTTTTCTGGAAGAAAATGCCTAGTAGAACTTATATTACGAAATCGCAGAAAACTGCCGGTGGTTTTAAAGTAGCAAAGGACCGTGTTACATTGTTTTTTTGTTCCAATGCTTCAGGAGAACAGATGTTAAAACCATTGCTAGTAAATCGTGCCTTAAAACCACGTTCAATGAAAGGTGTAGATTTCAATAAATTGCCAATTCACTGGATGGCAAACAAAAAGGCCTGGGTGACGACTGCAATCTTTACTGAATGGTTTCAGAGGTACTTTGTCCCAGAAGTTAGATGATGCAAAATGTCTAGAATTTAAAGTTCTTTTAATTCTAGATAATGCACCTGGCCATCCAGTCTTGGAGCACCCAAATGAGCAATTTTGTTTTCTATCGTCTAATACTACATCCTTAATACAAACGCTAGACCAAGGGATAATTGCTACATTTAAAATGTACTACATAAAACGTCCATTACAATACGTGCTAGATCAACTAGATCAGAATGAGGAAGCAACAGTTATCGATGAATGGAAACAATTTTCTATTATGGACTGCATTAATCAAGTTGGATTAGCACTAGCTTAATTAAAGCCATCAACCTTGAACTCATGTTGGGAAAATGTTTGGCTAGAATGTGTCAAAATCAAAGATCCTATCATCAATAATAATACTGAATATATTGACATCATAACACTGGCACATACATTTGGTTGAGATGGATTCGATGATCTATTATTTGCAGATATAGAGGAATTGTTAGTTGATAAAAGCTTGAGTGAAAATAAAATTATGGACCTCACCCTTGAAACTCGTCATGATAAGGAACAGCGATAATGATGAAGAGGATCCTCCTGTTTTAAATGCAACTCTAATTAAAAAAGGTCTTGATCTTGCCAGGAAATTAGGTAATCATTTTGAACAACATGATCCGGATGAGGAACAGGGTAAAAAATTTCAACATGAACTGAAATCATTAATGGGATTTTACAGAGAACTTTATAATGGTTTAACACGAAACCAAACACAATCTTTAATAACCGATTTCGTTCAAAAAATTTCTGAATTATAAACACAGGACACTAGTGATAATAATACAAAAATAATTTCCCAAGACGGTGAACAAAATAATTCGAGTGATAGCAGTGATATTGCAGTCTTACGCAAACGTATAAGTGTGTCAGAAAATGACATTGAATAAAAATTTATTTTGTTTATATTATTTTTACTTTGTTTATATTAATAAATTTCTGATATTATTTTCTTTTTTCCAAATCATAATTTATTTTTTAAATAATATATTTAATGAATTAAAATGTGTAAGCACGAAAAATAAATTCTTTTTTGAACTCTCACAAAGATTTTTTTATATTAATTATTATACTTTTGTTTGTTTATTCACATTTTGTTGCTGATTTAGGTATGGAACCAATCTACTATTTTTCCATTCAGCCAATATCTTTTTTTACACGAATATTTTAGGAACGTATCTATCGTGTAAAAACAGAATTAGGTGTATTCACAGTGCAAAATCATAATAAAACCGATTTTATTGAGTAAAAGTGGTGGAATGGGAAAAATATAAAAATGTAAAAAAGTTATCAAAAACATCAATGATTTTTTTTTTTTTTTTTACATCAAAATATTTTTTTCAAAAAAGTCAATAATGAATAAAAAATACAGTGCATTATATTTTATAAAAACTAATATAATAAATTACAAAAAAGGCGAACAAATCGTCAAAGATGTGTCGAATATTTATACAAAAATTACAAAATATCGGTGACGGAATATGTTAACCCACATTGCAAAACAAAACACAAGCCGAATAAAATCTCAAACAATGCAAATTGCAATTGGAATTTCCTTGCGTATGCGCCAGACAATTTTTGACGCATGAATAGTGTTTAAATTTGCACCCATGCGGACAGATGGCTGAGGCGCAATGCGCTACCAACGCAAGATGGATAAAAAACACTAAAGTCTAAAAACAGGGATTTTCTATCAAAATTTTTCATGTAAAATTAACAAAAAATCTTACCAGACATTTGATCATTTTTATTTATTAAAAGGTGTACGAAAATATTTTAATGAAATTTAGTTTTATTTATAGTTTTATGGAGTGACGTTCAGTCACAAGACACTTAATTGACATTTTCACATTGTTCAAACAATCTCCATCAATGAAATTAGGAAAACCATTTTTACATGAAATATGCGCAGCTTTTTGTTTTATTAAAACTTCAGATTAAAACAAAAAAATACTTTATTTGAAATCAATCTCTTCTTTTTTGTTTAGAAATATTACAAATAAAACACACACACACACACATATATATATATATTTGTTTGTTTTAATTCTTTCCTGAATTTAGTTTGATTAAGTATTTTTTTGTATGATATATAAACTATATAAATTAGTACGGAATTACATGGAAAATATTGTTTTAGTTTTTTTTTTTCATGCGACCCACAATAATTTGGAGGCATTTGCAATATTATATGAAATTCTATTATTATATTTTCATCATGAGACACAATTGACCCTTTTTGTATTAACTTCAAATCATCGTAAAATATTCGAAAAATGAGCTTATAAGAGTTTCAATGAATAAGTGTGACCTTGAAATTTATTAGTGCTAATTTTTTTATTTAATATTTATTTTGTTTTAACTCGATTATGTTAATTTTATCTTTTAATTATTAATAATTTGATTCTGAAAGTTATAGAAATAAGTTGTCTAAATTATTTTAAATAATTAAAATTAAATAACTTTAAATAAGAGCAAAATTGGAAAATGAGAAATAAATAACAAACAAAAATCGATTAATACACAATAAATAAAGAGAAAATTGTTAATGATTAAATTAATGAAAATTGAAAATAGAGTTTAAAAAAAAAGAAAAGTTTTTTTTCTTTCTCGATAACTTGTATGAGATATCGAAAACGAAGTTTCAAGGAACTAAATTCTATCGGTCGACGAGCAAAACATTTTCAAGTGTCATTCGAGACCGGAACTATAAAGCCAACAGAAATTGTAATGTGCACCATAAATATTGACAAAAAACGACAGAAATAGCTATAAACTGGAAAAAACTTTTCGAAAAAATTATGTCAAAAGGAAATTGTAATTGCAAAAGTAATTTAAGGGAGATTTCGAAAAACTCTGAAGAGACTTAATAATGTGAATAAAAAGTAAATCAAATAATAGTAAGTACAAAGTATAATTTATAAAAGACATTGTATTTTCTACAAAATTTGACTATGAATCAGATTTATTTATGGTATTCACGAACTTCCTGTACAGCCTTTTCAAGTGATTTCCTTGAAAAGGCTGTGCCGAAAATTTGTGAATATCGTATATAAATCTGATTCATAGTCAAATTTTGTAAAAAATACAATGTCTTTTATAAATAAAAATAAATAGTAATCAGAGGTGAAAAACAAAAAAGTCCTTATAATACAAAGTATAAGTAAAGAAAGTAATTAAGATTATTGTGCCAAGCTAGTGACTAAAACACATATTTTCTCATTTAAGATTGACCATCCCTACCACGTTAATAACTCAATGTCAATATGACAGACCTCTCAGCTGTTATTTATTTCAAATTAGATATTGAGTCTATTGGAAATTTCATGTCAATCAATAGAATGGTTTTTTCTCTCTCTTTTGGTAATGAGGAGATCAACGCGTTCATTTGAAGTTGGAACAAGAGAAAACTTATGATAGACGACTAATAGCGGTTCAAAATGTTTGAGCTCATTTTTGCCTTTCTCTAAGCAAGAATTATGTTGATTCTTTGCTAATGATCGATTTACTTTAAAGATTTGAAGAATATGTGTAGTTGTGTCTTCTTTAGATTTATATCTTCGACAGAGGCGTTCCTCACCGGATTTTTATTATTTTGAAAACGTCGAGAGTGTATTAGTGGAAGCGCGATGTACACATTTATATTTTGGAACTCCATCAGGTCACTTCGCGAAATGAATTTGTTGATTAATGGAAAGAGTCAAATTGCAGATAAAAGTAAATGACAGTTATTCCACTTTTTCCATCTTTCAAGATACAAATCTTAAAGAATTTAGTAAAGAATCATTGACAAAGAATTTCGAAATGTTAGTAATAGTAATCGTGTGACGATTATAAAAGTCGTTAGACGAATAGAGGATTTCTTTTGAATTTTTCAAAAAAGATCTTAACATAACATACTCTATTAAAACATGATATTGAAATAAGCATTCGTTGGAAACGTGTCTTACAAACTCCGTGGCTTTTGTTGCTTTCTTTTCCATTTACCCAATTGAAACCTTGAACAAGAGTTGGATTTTTAATTCCAAACCGAGAATCAGACACTGATAGAAATGAGAAAGTATTCATGAATTGATATAAGTAGACGGAATTAATGAACAATCGTTTACGTATAGTATTTATCGAGGAGATCTCTAAAACCAGTTCTGAAATCTTCAGTACTATTATAAAAGTAACTAATCTCAAAATAATTTGGCAAGTTTGGAAACTTTTTCAAATGACTTCTCAATTAAATGGTATTATCTTCAAATTTTTCTGAGGATCAAAAATAAAGCTTGTTTTTGTTACTCTAGTCTAAAATGGAAAGATTTTTTGAGAATGTAAGAAGACTTTGTAGACTTTTGTTTATGTTGGGGTTGTCGGTGAATTCGAATAGGAATTATTGTCAATCTGACTCCAAGCGTGCTTTTAAAGAACAGCAATGAACTCCAAACGATATAAACTTTATTGATTAATACACATTATATCCACTTTAAAATGACACAACGAATTATCTATCAATCACAATTTGGTGCTTATTACGACCCTTCGGGAAGAATAGCACTTTTCGGATCAATTGGATTTCACAATCACTTGACTACTGTGAAGGGTTTCTGAGATCGGTAACTCTGATTTAGTTGCTTTGCTTTGCTTTGACCTTGCTTAATTTCTGTTTCAAATTTCTCTTTAATTTCTTTTTTGTCTTTCTTTTTTGTTTTTTGATTTCAATTGCTCTTCCTTTTTATACTCCATCATCCAATAATACTTACTGATGTCAAATAGAATTTCTGATATCTTTTAACGCTAATTCCCTTTGGGCCTCCATAATTACTGACATCTGTCCAGATAACTAATTTTTTAGAGATGCCCTTTCTCGGATTTCCAAACAATATTTCTTCCCTTATCTTGAAAGGGCTTTCGAGATAACGTGCAAATTTTGCTTTTGATTTTTGTTTTCTTAAATTTGCACTTGTTAATTATAAATGACCTTCTTTAATTTAATTGTCTGTTTTTATTGATTTTCTCTTATTCCCTTCTCGTTGTTCAACATTTCTTTTTCATTCCCTTTTTATTAAGCTTCAGAACCACATCTTAATCACTTATCATTGTTTCCCCCAATCATTTTAAATGTTTATTAATTATTTTATTCTATTATTTGGGTATCCTCAACATTTATATTGAGATTTTATTCGGCTTGTGTTTTGTTTTGCAATGTGGGTAAACATATTCCGTCACCTATTTTTTGTAATGTTTGTATAAATATTCGACACATATTTGACGATTTGTTACCTTTTTGTAATTTATTATGTTATTTTTTATAAAATTCAATATACAGTATTTTTATTTATTATTGACTTTGACGAAAAAAATATTTTGATGTAATAAATAAAAAAATTAAAATCATTGATGTTTTTGATACCTTTAATTATATTCCGATACCAGCTGCGGAAGAGCTTTCCGATACAGTTGGAGGAGAAAAGTTTTCTCTACGTTAGATCTATCGAGAGGTTACTACCAAGTACCAATTAAAGAAGGTGTCATGGAGAATAGAGTATTTTACACAAAGTATGAACAATTCAAATTTGCACGAATTCCATTTGGATTGTGTTCAGCGCCAGCCACATTTCAGAAGCTTATGAACACGATTTTGAGAAATGAAAATTGGATTAAGTGTGTCGTGCATTTGGGTGATGTGCTTATATTTGGACGAATTATCAAAGAACATAATCAAAGATTGAGCACTGTTTTACGCCAAATAAAAGAGTCAGGAATGAAAATATCACAGGCCATGTGCTCATTTTTAAAAAAAGAAGTTAACTATTTAGGACATTTCATTGTGGAAAATGGAGTAAAAACTGATCCAGAAAAAATTGAGTGTATACGAGCGTGGACAATGCCAGTAGGTAAAAAAGAATTGCAGACCTTCTTAGGATTTTGCAATTATTATCGTAGATTTATAAAAAATTATGCGGAGACATCAGAAAAATGAGCTTCAATGTTAAAGAATGAAAATAATTTTGTGGAATGAAGAAAGGAAAGCAGCATTTTACGAACTTAAAAAGAGACAATTAACACCACTGGTGGTGGCCTTGCCGAATAAGGAAGAAGAATATATATACTGGGCACGGACGCTTTACACAATAGTATCAAAGCCGTTTTGTCACAGCGACAAAATGGAGAGGAAAGAGTTTTGTGTATCCATTACGGATAACCAGAAATCAGAAACCGATGTATTGTTCAGTTGCCAGCGAGGGGGAGGTGTGATATAATTAATGATTCGATTATGTTCATTAGGCATATTTTACAAACTTTAAAATAAAGCATGAATTAATAAATGCCATATTCTTTTGATATTTTAATTCATGCAATTAAGTTGTTTTAATATTAAGAATTTGTTTATGAATATATTTTAAAAGTAATTGTCTTAATTTATATTTTATTAATATTGTAGATATAACAATTAGATTAGAAATTAATTTTACATTATTTACTTTTTCACAGATATTTAGGAAAGGATTTTTAAATTTTATATTTTTTTAAAATCAATAAAATTCACAAATTGTATATTCATTTAATTAAAATAAAGTATTCATGCATGAGTAACTTCTTTTTGCTTGATTAATAATAGATACAATTTTTTAAGGCTCTTATTAATTGAGTGTTGGTGAATAAAATAAAACAAAATAGCAACAAAGATAAAAGGATTCTAATACTTTAAAACAGTTCAAAGTTTAAAGTGTATTTTAATATACAAGTCAAAACAATCTCCTATTAACAGATGGGATATATTATTTTAATGTTGAATGGAAAATAAAACAAACAATTAAATTAAACCCTTCAATCGACAATGCTCTAGAACTCGAGTACAGAGATGACGGGAAGTCTCGCCAATGTATGCGGCATTACACCCATTACATGTAAATTGATAAACGAGATCAGAACACAATCCAACCGGACAGAGGCTGTCCGGTTGGATTGCGTCATAGGCATTGAGTGTTTACGTATCAAAAAGAATTCAGTATTCCCAATAGTTGTCAATGTAACCGTTAGTAAAACTAAATTTCCAAAAATATTTCTCTTAATCACTGATAAATCGTTCCGTGAAATAGTGGGGACCCTCCCAATTGAATTTTCTCGTACTAAAAATTATAAATTTAAATTTAAAATATCGAGGGAAATGAAAATTATTGACATGAAATCCTCCCTTTTATGCACGGATAAAGAAATTTCTATTTTGACCAGATTCTATTTTGAAAAGAATGGAGATTTCTCGGAGTTCCCTATGTCCTGTGAATTAGAGAGTATTTTTAGGGATGTTTTGCTAGAAGACTAAATAATAATAAAAATGAATTTATTCCACTCAATCCCCAAGATAAATCAAGGCGGGCATAGATCGCAAATGACTCCCACACAAACCTCCAGGGATCAACATAGCACAATGATTGAGCACTTGTCATCACCCATGAAAGTATAATTACAAAACTTGTGCATAAATTAATCTTAATTTGTAAGTTATAATACAATCAAGACTAATTGATAACTTATATAATAATTTATAATTTCCATTGGAAAAATATAACTTATTTAGTTTAATGTTTATTTATTATGTTTATTAATGTTTTTTTAAATTTATTTTGTTTATTTTTAATTTTAACAAAAATTTTCAAATAACTTAAATATTCATTATTACTAGTAAATAATAAAATTAAAAATAATTTATTTAAATGAATTTAAATTGTTATGTTACATATTAAAATCTAGGCAAGCCATTGCGTAATGGTTAAAAACTACGTCACAAACATGATTGAAATTGAAGATAACTTTTAAATGACATAGAATAAATATGTCATTCACAGGCATAACGTAGGCAAATGCCAATCATTTCTGATTGGATCTACACCCGCTTCCTTTCGTTATTGGAAGTGCTAAGATTGAAAAGCACTTTTATAATGAAAATATAGTGATAAACAAAAAAGTGCATAAATGTTTGTTGATGATTGGTGCGTTTTGTTGAATTCCTTATTCATTGGTATTTCTTCTTTTACCCTTGACATTTAATTTTGAGATTAATTTGCTACTATTTATGCAGGTCATCACAATAGTTTAAGTCTCTTTTGCCTTTTTTTAAAAATCATAATTACAAGTTAAATTATAATTAAATTTTAATAATTCAAATAATTCTATTCATGATAGTATTATTCAAACAAAATCTCCAGAAAAAAAAATTTAAATAAATTAATGTCTAAGTTAGAAATTCAACAAACATTATCGATCAACAACATAAATCCACACAATATTAAATTAACTTGTTAATAATATTAATTACTTTAATTACTTTCTCACAATAGTAATTGGAGTCAATTTATAGAATATACAAAATTAAGTACTTTGCCATCCTTGAAAATTAAGTGGAAGATAAAATAATTTATATGTTAAAATAAAATTTAGAGAAATTCACAATTTTGTTGAATGAATAAAAAAATTTTAATTTGTTAAATATACTGTTAAATTTAAATCTTAAATAATGTTTTAAGAAATTTTTCATATTTATAATTAATTGAATAAGCAGAATCATTTGAAAAACACATTGTAATTAAAATTAATTAAATTTCCTTATATTTTTAATTATTATTAATTTTTTAATTATTTTATTTTATTCTATCTTATAAATCTGGACATAATTTTTACTTTTGACTTATTGACTTTTGAAATAAAAAAAAGATATAAAAATATTATTTTGATTAATTACCCAAGATTCGCGACAAACTTTCTCTTTTCAGATAGTAAATATTAATTAATGATTTAATAATAATAATAGTACAGAGAAAAATTAATAATACATTAATGTTACATTCCCCTCCAAAATTTCATTTAATTTTATACATGGAGCTCTAGCCATTTAATTAAAAAATTCAAATTAAAAATGTATTAAAGTAAAAAAAGATCTAATTTTATTTAAAACGGAAATATAAAATATTTGATAAATATTCAAATTAATTATTCATCTCATAGATCTGGACATAATTTATACTTTTGACTTCTGATGAAACATCAGAGAATTCCATCTTGGTGATCCTTTGGTCATTGGCATTGTACCATTGGTCCCCAATCTTCACATACGCAACATAATGTCCCCTATTTGCTTGTCCATAATGGCCAATTATTGATACTAAATTATATTTCACTGGTTCTCCCCCATCAACATTACTCGGTAGCTCAATATTCTCTTTCACATCGACAACATCTTGAATCTTGTATGGCTGATATGATGAATCCCATGAAAACCTTTTAATGCTCGTAATCAAGTACTTCGGCAAATGAATAATCTTTGCTTTCGATTGAGCTGTGCCAGATTTTATTCCGCAATTTTCACAGTTGTAACATTCGATTTTCTGCACCAGAGAATTTGATAACATTGTCTGAAAATCGTCCGAGATTTCCAACAGTAAGCCAAACTCTTCAGCAATTACTGGATTTTCATTGTTGGATTTATGACAATTATCGCAATATGCTCGACTGTCGTATCTGATTTGATAATGAGATTGGATAAGATTTTCTAATTGCGAATGCTCATCTGTGATTTGTTGAAATTCTTCCGCTAATTTATTAATGAACGAATGCAAAAATTCATGCGCATCTTCTTGCTTGTGAAGAGTGAGTTCAGATCCAAAATATTTAATGTTCGTGAATGAATTCAAACGATCTATAATTGAAAATCGGGATCGAGTAACAAAGGATTGATGGAAAGCATGGAGAAGTTTCCAAGAAGGTTGATTTTGTTTATGTTCATTGAGTAAATGTTTTGTGATGGAGACATCAAATGTCGGTAACAAAGCTTGGAAAGCGGATTCATGTAACAGTTGTATCCATTATTTGTCATGGGAATCGGTCCATCATTTTCAACAGTGACGGATGGCCGTTCCATGTTCATAGCGTTTATTCTGAAGAGGTTCCTTCTCCATTCGTACATTGAAGATTTTTTATGTTTATTATAATCATTATTATTATCATCATTTGATTGTTTGAACATGCTTCCAAGGACTGATTCCATTTTTCTTTGCTTACTTGCAAATCTACTGATGAGAGAAAATATGTCCTCTTCATGTGAATCTTTTGTCCGCTCGTTTCTTGTAGAGGTTTCCAATACAGAATCATCATCAGCTTCGGATTCGTCTTCTGAATCCATTAAAGGAATTTCATTCAAAACGGCCTGCTCTTGATTTAGTTCTTGGATGTTTGCCATAAGCTTGTTTAAGTTTTCAAAAAAATTTTCAGACATTGATATATGATTTTATGATAAATTATAATTTATATATAAACAAATTAAATCAAATAAATAATATATTTCTTTCAGATGAGGAAATGTTGAATAATTACGGAACTATTTCTGATCATTTTTTATCTTTTTGATATGCAACTTAATTATTTAATTCTTAGTTTTTTTATTCTTACACAGAAATGCTTTTAATTGTAATAATAAAAATAATTAATAATTAATAATTAATAATTAATAATTAATAATTAATAATTAATAATAATAATAATAATAATAATAATAATAATAAAAATAAAAATAATAATAATAATAATAATAATAATAATAATAATAATAATAATAATAATAATAATAATAATAATAATAATAATAATAATAATAATAATAAATTTACATAAATGTAAGATTAACAAAGAAATAATAAACTTTACAGAGTTCAACAAAATACCCTTGCTATAAAAATGATTTTATTATATATTTCTTTAAAAAATAATATATTTCTTTCAGACGAGGAAATGTTGAATAATTACGGAACTATTTCTGATGTGTTTTGATTTATTGTGTATGCAAATTTTTATTATTTTACAATCCAAATCATAGCTTTATATAATTCCAACTCAGAAATTGTCATACTTATCGCTTGAAAAAGACCGGACCAATGATATTAAAGTTGCAACGCCTTCTCGTCCTGTAATTGGATGAAGTTAACGTTTTTTTAATAGAATAGAAACTATTAGTCTTGTTCTTTAATTTTTTTACGTCCCCATCTTCTAAGTCCTTTGTTATCTGTTAAACATCTTTCAAAGATCCTAGGCAAAGAAAGGTTACTGAAGTTTTCACTGGTATTCTATAATCAATAGCGAAGATTAGTTGTTTGTGATTTTTGAGAATAAATATCAAATAAATGTTATGGATTATAATATTGAATAGTATATAGTTGAATGAAAATGGTTTTTTGGTGCCTTAAATTCCTTCAACAGTTAATGTGATGAATGTTTCAATGCTTTTAGCCAGAATCCTAAAATGTAAATATTTTCGACTCATTTTCCTATTTAAACTATCTGGTAACATCAGATAGGCAGTTTTTATCTGACCCACATATTAGTTATTCAGACTCTTAGAATATCTCGTCAAATAAAGTAGGGTTGCCAGATTTTCACCACTGCAAACTGGGACAAAGAATTTTTCAAAAAAATGTTACCATGTTTTAAAACATGGTAAGCAAAACACAATTCGTTAGCAATTACCTTGTCATCTTCGGTACTATCATGTTTTACGAAAAAGGTTGTTAATGGTTTGCTCAAACTTGACAATGCAACTGCTAACTTGTGTTTCTTGCTTTATATGTGTTCGTTAATATCTGATAAACCACCATGAATTATACTAAATCTTGAATTACAATGTTTACAAAGCGCTTCAGTGTCAAATTTTCCATTTTTATAAAAGGAAATTCTGTCGTATATTTTTCTAGAAATTGGCATTTTCTTTTTGGCATTCTTGAAGGTATAAACTAAATTTAATATAAAAACCTAAATTAATAAACAAATATTTATTAATTAAAAATTACAACTTACATATTTTATAAACAGCTAATAATAAATTTCAATCAGCTACCAGTCAAATAATTTAGAAATAAATAAACAAACAAAACAACCGTAATGAAAACTCAGTAAAAAATATATAGGCTGGATAGAGAATTTGAAAAAAGAAACCGTAACTGAACAAAGAGTTAGAAGTTTTTTTAATAATTTTTTTTTCTGTAAAATCGGGGCAATTGAGCGGCCCAAACTTGTTTTCGGGACACCCAAAAAACATAAAATCCGGGACAATCCCGAAAAACCGAGGCGTCTGGCATCCCTAAATAAAGTTATTCGATGGTATCCTTTAAAGCTGTATCAATAATAGTTTTAGTGTAGTCGGAAGACCTTATTCGTCTGCATAGTTGTCTGTAATATGTAAGTGTATCTGGTTTTGGAACTTAAACTCTTTTTCGAATTGGAATTATATCAAATTGAATTCTTTTAACCTTGCACATAGTATAAAATTGCGAATTTCTCCCATATTCTCCCATATATATAATCACTTTGTTTGAGTACGTGAGCAATCGCTGTGCATCAACTTACTTCACACCGTATTACTTTACATAAGATGCTTTGTAATAATAACTTCACAAGTCTTGAAGACTTTGAATGCCACTCGCCTGTACCATTAATTAACAATAATTAATTAAAAATAATCGCATGTTGTAATCATTAATTGTGAAATCAGACAGGTGGCCCTTAACAATATGATTTGATTATAATTATATTTTTAGTATCAGTTATTTAAATACAATATTTAAGGTCCAACAAAACATTAAAGTTTATCTACAATTCCAAAAAAATGTTTTGCATAATTGTGAGTGTATTTTTGTTTTAATTTACACTGTAATTTTAAAAATATGTTTAGGTTTCTTTACTATTGTTGAGTGTGATGCTGACTCCTGACGTTGAAGCTGGCCATTGTGAAAACATGTGCAGTTCTAAATACCAAACATGTTGCAGTAGATGTGGAAGGGCGAACCTTAGATTAAGGCCGATTTGCTACGGTGCCTGCATGGGTACCTATGCTGTCTGTTTAAGACAGTGTAAATAAAATATGTTAATGTTTTCCAGAAATGAAAATGGAATTAAAAATTTCAATTATAATAAAAACTCTGAGTTTCTAAATATTTTTGTGTAAATTATGTTAAATTAATGTTTCTAAATTGCAATTCTGAGATCATTAAGTAGCACCGGAAAGATGATTTTTGTTTTAATTCATTTTTTAATATATAATTTAAATCAGTTCCGTAAATTATCAGATGCTCCATCAATTATTCCATAAGTCTAAATTTTTAAAATTCAAAACAATTAAATTTTACAATAAGATTTATTTCAATATATAAATTAGAAATATTAAAATAAATTATTCGAGACTTTTATTCCAATATAATAATTCAACTGTGATTCAAAGTCATGCATACAAAATCAGCAAACTAGGCTCCAAATAAACTCCATAAAAATTATTATTGTAAAATTTAGCATTTTCTAAATATTTATTAAACTCATCGGCCTTTTCCATTAGATTTTAAAAGAAAATTTCAAATAGTCGATTACTTTTAAATTTTTTATATTTTTCATATTGACATTTAAAATTTTTAAAAATTTAAACTTTCATTGGTTTTTTAAAAATAATTCTTCGAATGTCACTATTATTTTCTATTTTATTTTTAAAAATATTAAATATTAAATAAAAAAAATATATACTTCTCAAAAGGTTTCGTCAGTTATGATCATTTTGAGATTCTAAAGCTAGAAAGAGACTTGAAAAAAGCTGTGCCGAAAATTTGTAAAAACGTCTTTATCATTACTAATTCATAGTCAAACAATAAAAAATTCGTTATGTAATTGGAAAATTTAGAGTCTTTTTCACATTTAAACGAAAAAACGCAAAAAAATGTTTAAAACAAAAATATTTATTTAAAATTTTAATATTATATTTCATTTAACGCACATAACAATAAGAAATGGATTTTTTTAGTAGTAAATAAGAAAAAACAAACATTTATTTATGGGAATGAAACAATCAAGTTTTCTTTATTTTACTTCCTTTCCTCACAACATTCGAAAGTATAATTTGATTCCCGGTGGAAACTTAAGTTAACTGAAGAATCATTCAGACATTGTTCAGAAAAATAACTTGGATTGAATGATAGATAAAAGCATTTATTATTTCTCAAATCATTAGATTGTTCAATTGAATCTGAAATGTTTCAATGTTATAAAAATGATTATAATAATAAAATTTAAAATAATAATAATAATAATAATAATAATAATAATAATAATAATAATAATAATAATAATAATAATAATAATAATAATAATAATAATAATAATAATAATAATAATAATAATAATAATAATAATAATAATAATAATAATAATAATAATAATAATAATAATAATAAGAAGAAGAAGAAGAAGAAGAAGAAGTAATTTTTATTATTAATTTTATTTATCAAATTTTACTTTTATTAGAAAGATCGGAAGATTTAAATTCGAGTGAAGGATCAAAAAACTGTTTGAATGAATTATTCTTTATTTCATTTGCTTTCTTATCTGTCATTGGTTGTAAAATACGTCTTCTTGCATTAATAAACCTAGTATAGTAAAACAAAATTCCGTAAATTTTATTATAAAATATTATTAAAAGTTTTTACCAATTGTTTACTTGTAAAATTGTTAAACTTGTTTGATTGGCTAAAGACTTTTTTTGATCTTCTGTTGGATAAGGGTGCTAATTTATGTAAATAAAAATTTTAAAACGACTTTGAAAACTTACTAAGATGTTTTTAAAAAGCCACGATCTCATTGTGTTTGTAGAAGATTTTGGAAATAAACCGTGTTTGACAGAGGATTTTCGTTTCAATGATTTCTCTATCACAAATGAAAATTTGGAATAAAAACATTTTTCCGAAGTATCAAAAAAAACTCACCTGATTTGGAAGATAATTTCTTGTCATTCGATTTTCCGCCAGTCATTTGCAATAGAAAATTGAGGAAATTTATCACATTTGAAAGCAATTTATATAGCTTTTAGAGATGAGTAAAATTATTAGCCTTATTCTACTTAGAAACACTTGAAAAATTGATGCCACTTCGAAAGTTGTTGGGTTGCACAAGCGAAATGCCGAGAAACCATTATAATGAAGCACTTATAAATAAATGGGATCACGTCGATTTAAATTGGATAAAGATGATATTTTTAAACACTGGTAAATATTTCGTGTTTTCGACGATTTTTAAAAAAATAGTATTGTAAAATATTTTTTTCAATAGTCATGACATAAAATCAATTATTATTATTATTATTATTATTATTATTATTATTATTATTATTATTATTATTATTATTATTATTATTATTATTATTATTATTATTATTATTATTATTATTATTATTATTATTAGGTATAATAATAATAGTTTCTACAAAATTTGTCTATAAATCAGATTTTTTAGAAAATATTATGTAACTTATAAAGAAATCAGAGGTGAAAAATAAAAAAAGTCCTAATAATAATAATAATAATAATAATAATAATAATAATAATAATAATAATAATAATAATAATAATAATAATAATAATAATAATAATAGTAATAAACATGACAATAGTTAAAACCAGAAGATTATTTTCATCCACACCTTTTATAATATATTTCAACAGACTTACTGTCATCATTGGGTAAAAAGCAAAAATTTTTATAAACATAACATGTTGACTGTATTACTAATTTTGAATTCACTTCTACTTCTCCACCTCGTAGATTCACAAAAATCTTCTTCGCTGGCCTAGAAGTGTCTACCCCGTAATAAATATATTTAACCTTCTAGAAACGCTTCAAGAAACTTCAGCTTAGCATCGTATGAGGCATGAAACGTGTTGAGTTCATCCGTAAAAGGCTACGTTGAGCTAACTGTTGGCGCTTAGGAAGTATTTATTTTTTATTTTTTTAGGGTCACTTATAGATTTATTATCAACTCTTACCTAAACGCCTTTATGGTTGTTTTTCTTTACACTACCTGTGTACTAATGGTAACTCCATTCTTAAAATGTACATAGTGTATGAAAATCATTGAGCAGGTAAGCTCCATTACTAAAACTACTTCACTTTTTGGTTCCAAGCTTACGATGAAATGTCTTACTTCTCGTTACCACTTTAGCTTTTCTGACTATGGAAATGAATTTGTTATGATTCTTATTCAAATGAGCTACTTCCGCGGTTATTACTTATTGTGTTTTTCAAAATTTTGATACGGAATCTTCCTTTATTTCTTCATTTAATAAGATACTTCTGAAAATTTATGCAACATACTGCCAGAAAATTTGTAAATTTCTTATTTGTTTAGTTTGTATGGTATTTCATCACATTTTTTTTCATCACATACAAATCTCTTTTCATTGGGTAATTTTAACTTAGATTGACCTCATTGACTTCTTTCCCGACAACTTGGGTATCAATATAAATTTTAGTTTTATATTTTTTATAAAAGTTATATTCTTATCCAACGATTTTAATTTAATTACATATATTTTTTTGAATCTTGTATTTTTTTATTAAAATTTCTTGATATTATTCATTTTATATTTAATTTATAACTGCAGGAACACAATAATAATATCCAAAATATATTTCAAATAAATCCAAAAAGCTTTTGGTTGATTAGATTCATGACTGACTTGACATAGTTTTGAGAATTTATCATTCGATCGGAACTTTCAATAGTAAGTAATTGCTACAGAATATTAAGCTGATGAGACTGTTGAGGAATGAGTTACAATTTTGGCTGATGCGATAAATGCCTTATCTGATTTGTGAGCTCTGTAATGATGAGATATCGATTCATAATTTATTGTGACTTGAAAAGTGTCAGTTTTCGAGATTGTTCTGCATTGATAATATTTCCTATGAATCAATCGATTTATTATAAACTTCTCGAAAGCTAGGATCTGAAATTGAACGACTGAATATGAATGTGCTAAAACTATTATGAAACAAAGCAACAATTTCCTCGATTGAATTTTGATGTTGAACATTATCAAAGATTAAATGATGATATTTAATAGCTTTTGATGAAATGCGGGGATCAAGTTGAACAAAGTGTTATAATATTCAAATAAAAATAAATGTTTGTTATTTTTAATAACGCATTTAATTTTATTAAAATTTAAATGTTCAGGCCCTAGAATAATTTGATTTTTTCATGTTTTAAGTGGTTATGTAATATTTATAATTCATCTCTTGGGTTTGCTTTTGTGCAATTTATTGTTAATAATTAAGACATAGTTTTTGTGAATAAGTTAATTTTTTATTATAAAATGTAGTCATATCCGTTATATTTTTAATGTCACAGAAGAGCAAAGCCGTTCAGAGGAAATATAATACCTTACACAGCTATATATTACACCTAATTACACGTAAAGTAAAATGAGAAATATGGCTAAGCACACAATATACGAGCATGTACATTGTGGCCAAAATATAAAAATGCAACTATGGTCTCAAGGCGAATCTCATTTCGAGTTGACTTCAGGTTTTTTATTTATAATTGTTTTCAAGATTTTGAATTTTGGTGAATCAATGGATCTAGTTTAAATGACTATAACGTTTTGAAGTCTTTTGTATTATCAAAAGATTATTACCTTAAAAATTTGAAATTTTGATTTTAACATTTGAGTCGTCAAGTCTATCCAAGGATCCGAATCTCCCGATAAAGATAAAAGAATAAGTTTAATATAAAATTTAAAGAATTCTATTCAAATGTTCTATGAAAAAACTATTGAGAATTTAAAACCCTGATAAAAGATATTAGCTGAGGGCAATTTAACAATTTCAGGAAAGAATTTTGACTTGCAGTGAAAAATTAAGGTTTCAAACTTCAGAATATCTCTAAGAATTTACTTAGCTTTCTAGGCATTCGATTGGTCTGGATTCAACAACCTCAGTACTTTCTAATGATGTTTTATATTGTCAACTAAATTTTATGAAGGTAACCTTTCCTAAAATATACATACTTCCAAAATACTCCTTTGAATTTTTGATTGGTATTATAAAATTATAACTGCGCTTCGGTTTGTTAATCTAGGTTTTTTCTAAAAATCAACAGAGCATTTCACATTAGAACTGATTTGTGGTTGCTGAAAAAGGCAAGGATGAGCATTGAAAGACTCACGGCTAGAATAGTGTGCAAAGTAAATTGGCAACAGGATTGCGTAGAATTTAGAAAAGTATAACTTCAATTTTTGATATTTAATTTTTAGACATTTTACATTATTTATCAAATAAACCAAATGTATTTTGTTTCCACTCACCCCTTTTCAGTTGAAAAAAAAAAATTATTAAAACTTTTTAACAATAACTTTAAGTCAGACATTCCAATTTCACTTTTACAGCCTCTATTGTGCTCACTAATATTGGTCAAACCGTTCCCGTAATCTCTGTACTCGAGTTCTAGAGCATTGTCGATTGAATGGTTTGACCAATATTAGTGAGCTCAATAGAGGCTGTAAAAGTGAAATAGGAATGTCTGATTTTGAAATTTTGTTGAAAAATTTTAATAATTATTGGGAACGCGTGATATGTAAAGCATTGTTGATAAGGTCATTGGATCCAAAGTTTAATGTGCAAAGTGCTGTGACTACGAATGTTTTGAAATAGTTTACGTATGTTAAATCATGTTTATGTATTGTTAATTTAAAAAAAAACTTTTTTTTAATATTATTAAAATAATTGAATTTTTAAATTACATTATTTTTTAAAAATTATAATATTTATATAAATAAAATTTTAAATTAATTAAAAGTTATTTGAATATATTTTTTAAATATTTATTTATTACAAAATAAAATTAATAAAAAATAATTTGTTTAAATTAAATGTTAATTCATAATATTTTTAGTTGGTTTTGTGTACCTGAAGGTAACAGTTATGCTGTCAAAATATATCGTACGAAAAGTTTTTTATTGGCGTTATCTTTAAATTTTTATTTAGTTAATACTTTTGAAAATATTTGATCCTTTAATTTAATAATTTTGATTAAATAATAAGTTTTACATTTTAGCAAATTCATCAATTACTTCTTTATCCCAAGTCATACAATAAATTAAAAACATTTTTATAGAAATTTTATAAAATTTGATTTCAATATTACAAAATGAAAAAAGACAATTTTCCGTAATTACAAATCCATAATTATATTTCTAATATGGTGCTATATTTCAATCAACTGAAGACATTTCCAATTGAGAACAGTCCATTTTAAATCGAATCATTGAGAGAGGACCGCTTTCAATATTGGTGATGGGTATTTCTTTTTCTGTTGCCTTGTCCTCAGTACTTATTCTACTCAAATTCACCTAAACATAAACTAATAGTTATTATATTCTACCTGGTTTACTTTCATTTAGTTTTCTCATGCATTTGACTCAAAATCGAAGCTTTTTAAAAATAAATTAAAACGCCAGAAAAACTCAATAGCACGGATTTATGATTTTTTGCAATTACAATTTTGGGATTGTATATAAATGTAGATGAAAAATAAATATTTTTTGGAGAACAAATTGAAAGTTGAATACAAATAAAACATTTTAGAATGATTAAAGGTTTCTAATTAATTTTAGTTTTCTTGAAATATTCCCATCTGGAAACCACCATTAATTTTATTTTAAGTTGAACACAAATAAATTATTTTGGAGGTCGCTATCAATTATACAATCATATGAATGGCATCTGAAAAATAAGAGTTTTCACGAAAGAAATTTTTAATAATCAACGAATCTGCTCATCCTAGTGATATTCGGATAGAAAATAGATACATTAAAGCTTAATTTTTAATATTTTATTATTTGAATATAATTTATTCTTAATTCTTTAATGTCCAAACACTGTGTTAAATCGTAGTTTCCTTCTTTCTTTATACATACTGATGGTGTATTCCACGGCGAGTCACATTCTTTAATGATTCGTAAGAGCCGAGGTCTTATTTACTATTATAGTTTATAACAGAAAAAAATCTTAATAAAGTTGCGTGCTATGTAAAATGTTATCTAACTGTACCGCGTGCAAAAAATATATTGTGTGACTGAAATTATAAAATTTCGTACTGTCAATATATAGTTTTTAGAGTAACTCAAAATTAGTATTAAAACAAGATTAAATTTTAAAGGGCGAAAATACTGATTTTAGGTACGCTTGCTTATTTACTGGTTTTAACTACATAAAATAAATATTTATATTTTAATACATTAAAATTACTAATTATCAACAGAACAATAAATATTTACACTTATGATTTATATTACAGCTATATTTTATGCTGTAAGATTTATTTATATTATCTATTAAGTACGATAAAACGATTCTATAGATATAATTAAAATTAAATAAAATACTTATTAATAAAGTTAAATTAATTTGATCAAAATAAAATAATACTAAAATACATAATAATATTATTTATGCCTCCCCGTTGTGTACATTTTTATTTTTGTAGACATTAAATTTTTACAACATAAATACAATTTCTAACTAAAATTTCACATCAATATCAAAATCAATAAATTGTTAATGCCACAAAGATCAGATTATTAAAAAATTGTCAAAGGTGATAATTAGATTGGGTTGAGCTTGATTGATTTGGGTTTTTTATTTATTCTCACTGTAGATATAGACCCTGAACTTATTTGGCACTGTCCTATAATCACTTGTTAGGATAAACATATTTATGGGCTTGCCCTGTCATCCAACATAAGTTTCCATTTCTTTAATTTGCTCTTCAAATTTTATTTAGCAAATGTGCAGGTTGCCTCTTTCGGTTAAACGCAATTGGTCTATTCAAATGTAATAATCTCATGCTTTAGTAGATCTGTGCTTCCCAAATTTCATCTGAGTCATAAAAATATTGCTGTATTATAATTAAATGAATTTCAAACTTTCTAAGTGATTCAGTCCTCCAATCATTTTTGGTTTTATTTCCTTTGCAATGAAAAACTGAACTTCTTTGTTTTCATTTATACCACGAATCCTAACATTTACTGTAATTATCCCTACGATATTAAGAGGACTATCCCTTGCACATCTTACTTTCATATTGCTCGTTTTAATTTTGCTCATCTAGTCTTTTCCAATCAGGCAAAGATCTATAACACTAATTTTTGCTCATGTGTCCAATAAACACCTCCGACGTTTGCCATCCATAGTGACATTAATACTTGGTCTGCCCCACATTACATGATATTTTATAATTGATTTTGTTGGTTTTAATTTGTCATTTTTCATCACTAACACTTTTTCAAAATTTCTTTCTTTTAGGTTATCATTATCATTTTTATAAATATTATTCGATTCATACAATCTTTGTTGAGAGTGATAGTCCAGTGTAACCATTTCCCTTATTTTCGAGGTACAGTTATGCATTAATGAACAATATTCTACTACGGATTTCTTCCAGATTCATTTTCGTGCTGATAAATTTGAGAAAAATCTTAGAAATTTATAACGTTAGGTCTTCATTTTCCATTGGCTGCGCGCATGGACGCCCACAAAAAATTTTCTAGAGGTCGGCGGCAAAACTTTTAAGTAATGTTTTAATGTAGTTTTAATTTACTGTAGCGTATTTGATTGGTGAACAATTATGGTTCCCGATTTACTCCAATGCTTTTGTTTTCCACACTGTCTTGGAATAATCAGTTCAATATCCACTTTCTGTGCGAGTTGCACTTTTTTCTCAAATATATCACTGAAATAGTCATCGGAATCACATCGGTGAATTTTTACTACACTGAGCAGGTTTTGAACTTGCAGTTGGATTTCTGGAAGATCAACTACAACAGAACGAGTAACTGGTTCCAGTATGGCAGAGTACTGCGAAACAATATTGAGACAAAATAAAAATGTGCTTGACTTTGTTGAACAATATAACTGATGTGTAGCCTGCCGTGTATTTCCACTTGCATGCAATGAAAATTCTTCCAGTTGGCAATAAATATCTTCAAATTTACTAGAAAAAATTCGAATACTTTTATACATGCTTTTTTCCATCTTGTATCACATAGAAGAGGAATATTTGGGACAGAGGACCTCCTTTTTTTGTTGCGAGGTGTGGGGAAGATGGAATTGACTACGGTTTTGATATCAGAAGGTCCCACGCCAATCGGCCAATTTTCGGTTTTGTGGTTGACATTAAAGAGAGCATTTAATATAGTTATTTTATGGTAAGTTTTAGTAATACTCACGACTCAATTTACAAGTTTATTTATATAAAGGCTACAGGAGTATTTGCTTAGGTAAATACTAAACAACTGAGGACTTTACGGGACGTGGCACTTGTTTCAGACGGCAGGGAAAGAATGATTGATCCTAGCAATAAAAACGCTTGACGCTCTCGTCACAATGCCATGCTAGCAACGTTTTTAGTTATATTATTCGGAATTACTTATCTTTACTCACTTAGTTTATTGCCATCCATCCATTTATTTAATTAATCATGATGCCCGAACAACCTCTGAGGTGGCCCAGGGCAGTCAAGCTCTGGTTTTCAGAAGTTGGTTTTGCCTCATAGTGCTGCTCGCACAATATGCAATAATTCTAATAATAATAAAAAATAGTGATAAGTATTTATTTTGCTGCTTTCCTTTATTCATGTAAAGGGTTCCATTATAATGATTTTCATTATTTTATTATTATGTTATGCGTTTTAAGTTTATTTATTTTTCCTTTATGCCTAATTCGGTGAGTTTCTATTGACTTGATTATAATAATGATAATTATACTAGTAGTAAATATAATAATTTATTATAACTTATCATTCAATTTTATTAGCTTCAGCTAGAAGCCTCCCCTACAAGCTTCCTCTCCATCAATATTTTGCCTTTTATATATATACCTGTTTATATTTCGGAACAGTTTCATTCATAAATTATTATAAAAATCATTTTACTGATATATTAAAGATTATTGATAGATAAATCATTCAATATTTTTATACTATGACGACGGCGAATTTTGGCATTTCGAAGAGTGGAAAGAAAAACAGAAACACTGATTCATCTCAACTATAAAAAAAACTAAATTTTATTTTAATACAAAACACTGTCTTTCGGCCACAATATGCGAGTGTAGTTCAGCATCTATAACTATTGCTTCTTAAGTTCTCATTCACAAGGCTGCAACTCTAATATAAAAATACCATCATTACCGTACAAACATCAGTTCTGGCAAGGCCAAAGTGTTCTTTATGTAGGATACATGCTCACGATAAATGTGGTTGCAAGCAATTATCGCATTTGGGCATGCAATTCTTGCCAGAGATTGTATTTCAGATTTAGTTAGCCCAATTTTTGAAAGTATTGGGTTGTTTTTCTTGTCCAAAGTTCCAAATAACCAGGGCAGATATTGTCGTTTTCTTTTTGAATGCGTGCCCTATCTCCGTGGTCAGATCTTGTATTTTGCATAATTCAGGTCGCGAGCTTTTTCAAAATTTTCCAACGAATCGTACGGTACTTTTAGGTCTAAAATGTGGATTTCTTTGTTCCTTCTTGACTTGATTACCATATCGGGTTTCAGTTTGGTGGGATTTGATATATATTTCGGTGACTGTTCAACATCTACACAAAATACCTTTTTTCTAAAAAGCTAACTACGCTGAATAGCACATTTCCATGGTTAATTCTTTTAGCATTTGGCTTGGCATGACAATGATTGAACACATGAGCCTGTGTCTCCTCATTAATGTGACACAGTCTACACTTTGACATCATGCTGTTCTTTAATCTAAAAGGTGTAAAGCTAAGTTGAAGAAGGTGGTTTCTAGCACGTATTAAGAAGTTGTACTGTGCATCATTAAGAATGTCATTCGTTATAAGGTATTTAGCAGTAATACTATCGCAGCTGCAATGTGTCCTGCACGTGCATGAGAACCCATTGTTCTGCATAGTTAAGGCCGATAAAGTCATGAAGTTCTTTTCAAAGTGTGTTTAAGTTATAAATATTGTTATAAGTTCGTTTTTATATGATATTTCAAGTGAAAAGTTATCATCTATAAAGTTAAGCTTGGTGTTTATTGAAAACTTCCTTTTAAGGGCAAGCAATCGAATTAAATGGATTAATACTGGAGAAAGCGTGAAAACGATAATGGGCAAACACATTGGCGTTGCAGCAAGCATCACGTTTTCCACTGCAGGGCAAGGCTTCTGACCGATCAGGATGACGTCATCATCAATGAACAGTCACCGGACCACACTCACATTGGAAACGTCAGTACTTGCACACAAAGCTGTCGGAAACAGTAGTCACGCCCAGTTCTTCTGGTGCTGTTATGGCTGATTTGGGGTCACACATTCTTTTGGCGTTGCCAAAACGAAATTCTCTACATAGGGTCTTTCGTCGACATCGTCAGCAGAAAATGTCATCCGATTATAATCAGCGCACTCTACCACCTGCACCTACTAATCTCAACTTCGATTTTCTTATCTACTGCTATCGATTCAGGACCAGGTGAAGCCCGATCTTGGGCGATCAAGTTATGTTGGATGGTCTTGCAAGATCCGATGTCTGGCACGTTCAAAATAGTACCATCAAATTACTTCCAGCTGTACAGCATTCATTTCCAGTTCGTCAACGGAATCAACCAAACAGCAGTTTATTGTGTGTTAACCAAAAAACTCGGGCAACACATGATCGTCTCGTGGTCGAACTGAAGATTATGATTCCAAATGCAGCACTGAAGACCATCCTAACAGATTTCGAATCGGCAGCTATGGGCGCATTCAAGGATGGATATCCGGAATAATCAGTCACAGGATGTTATTTTCATCTTAACCAAAGTGTAATATGCAAAATTACCGAACTTGGAATGAAGACGGAATACGAAAGTAATGACGCACTTCGAAAGAGTATACGATGTCTTTCAGCACTCGCGCATGTTCCAGTCGATGATGTTGCGAAAGAATTCGATCTGTTGGCCGAAAATATAGAAGATCACGAAATGATGAATGACGACCATACGCACATCAGAGATCGTTATCTGCGAGGTCGAGGCAACAACTTCGGTGCAGCTATCTATCATATACCACTTTGGAATTAGTAAGAGTCTGCGTGTACAACGAATATCGTCAAAGGATGGCACCACGGTATCAAACTCTTTTTGTGTCATCATCCTACAATGTGGTTGGTCAATGAAGGCCTTAAGGACACTCAGAAGCAGAAGACAGCATTTATGCCAGGGGTGACTGGGGTCCAAGAAGTTGGTGTCAAGAAATAGCGTGACTTGGTCAGCGAAGTCAGGTGTGCAGTTGGTGGATATGAAAGAACGGACATCTACTATATATAATGATATAGTATGTTTTTGATTTGTAGAACGCATCTGATAAATCATTTCATTTTGTATAACAGTGTTAAATTCATTACGCTATAAATTTTTATTTACAACAGCGTTGGTATTTTCCTTAACATTACTAAATTATATACAGTAGTGAAATAATATTTTGTTTAAAAATATAATAATTATTGTTACAAATTATTATATTAGGTTATTGACTTTGAAACGAATTGTATACGTGTATACATGTATACAGGTAATATAATAAATAAATAATGGAGGTTTTACTTTACAATTTATATTAATTTGTTTATTTACTTTATTCTAACATAGTAATACTTATAGTAAGACATATCCAAAAAATTAATAGATCATGATGAACCGTCCGTTGATGAACCATCCTGTGATTAAAAATTCCAACGATGAATCGGCCGCGATGTACAGTCCGTCGATGAATCGTCCGGTGATGAAACGTCCTAGAATCCCCAAAAATGCCAAACAAATCTATATAAGACAGATTATTGGTTATAACAAACCGTCCTCAAAAATAAGACGTCAAACGTTGGAGCTACTTGGTGCTCACAGCGCTGATCAAACAAGGAACAAAATTGTGTGGATATCCCTGGTTTTATGCTACCGATTAGAACAAGATTGTTCTAACGTTTCGTAGATAATTTCCTCTAATATTTTAACTCCAAATCAAGCAGATCGCCTCAAAGTGGTCGATAATTGCGGGCGGTTGTAAATTACAAATACTTTAGTTTATAAATTCGAATATAAATATATAGGTAAATTAACTAAAGCAGTTTTTTCTGGTTTTTTTTTCTGAATAAATTCTTTCTTGTGAAATTCTGATCTCAGCTTATAGTTTTTGTCTCTCTTCTGTTACAACTGTTTCTTGAAATATCACTGCAACCTACTCGATATTTTGAACTACGATATGTAGGTCACACAAAATAATACTCAATTTAAACTTTTAAATTACAATTTCGGCTACGACATAATCTCGTAAGATTATTGTTCAACAAACTAATAAAATGTTTATTTATACTGGATATAATTGATTTATAATTATTTATAGTAATTAAATATTTACTAATTTTAGTTACATTTATATTTATAGTAATTTTAAAATACAATTTTTAACTATTTCCTATTTTTAGTAAAAATATTTTATTTTTGTAATTATTTTCTATTATTAGTAATTTTTAATATTTTATACAATCAAGCCCGATTTTAACTAAAATTAATTATTATTTACCAATTTTAAACGACCCTACCCAACGTTTCTTTTAAGCTGCGCGCATAAAAAATAATGTGTTGCTCACAGCATTCCATGTTGCTCGCATAAGAAAATTGCGAGCGAATTTTTTTTTAAATTATTGACCGTTTTTTTTAAATAATTTTTAATATCGATCCAAGGCTTATTTTTACATTGCTAATTGCTATTATAAAGCAATATATTCAGTATATTTCGAACATCAACCGAATAAAGTTAATATTTTTTAACGAATTTTATACTGTGCCTACTATAGGAATTGTAAATGGTATGTGTTATTATTTATTTTTGTTTTTAATTTTATTTTTGTTTTATTAGTTATTATTTATTTATTTTAAATACATTCAATCCCAGCTTCAACGATGTCAAAACAAAACTCATCAAGTCAACCAGCGTAAACATCCAAGAAAGTATCTCTAAATTTCAAACCTGCTAGGCTTTTGCAACTTGTTAAGACTAAAATACCAACTTCACGTGAACTCGACCATGTGAAACTAGATTATATATTCGAATTCAATGAAGAAGTACAATTAAGTGCAAGTAAGTACCGAAGCGAAAGTAGATGGAGATTTTCCATTTGGAAAAAGTGGGATAATTGGAATATCTGAAACACATTGAAGCGGTTGAAATTTTTACAGCTCGTAGATGTAGTGGATTAGTTCGACAAATTACTGAGACTCCTAAATACCGTGAGGTATGAATAGAAAATGCTGAAACAATGAAACTTCTCAACACAAGCGATAATACTGCTAAAATTATTGAATTTATCACAAAGCTATGTGATCTAGATTTCAGATTTCGAGAAAAAGAAATGAAAGACTGGGCTGAATTTGATCATATAGGAATCGCAAACAGCAACGATTTTAATTTTGGAAACCAAAACTCGCTGAATCTTAACAAATACTCGAAAATTATTCCAAATTATAATGAAGCAAATTCTAAGCCAATTTTCGAATTTGAAATTTTTATACCAAACCAAATTTAGCTCTAACGTCGTAAGCAGTTTTAAGGCCCGAAACAGATTGGAGACATTTCATTTGGACCATCTCATGCGTATCAAATTATTTTTAAGGCGTGGAAACGAAATTGATGTAAAAAAATTTTCAATTTTTGGAAAAATAATAAAGATCGAAGTTGTAATCTAAAATGTAATTTCTTTTTCTAATAATAAAAAATTATTATAAAAATAAAGTCTTAATTTACGAAAACAAAATATTCTCTTGTGCACAATGTGGTTACTTTTCAAAATATGGACACAGAACGTTATTTTTTCTCGCAGCATGAAAAAAATGAGAGGGAACGTTGGCCCTACCCCAACGAGTCTTCCTCATAACAAGCACATAGGATTAAGCAATGATGTCACATGATCACAATGTCAAGATAGAATAACTGTTCCAATGATACTAGTTCTGCACAAGTAAATTAGTTGAAATGCTAGTTCTTTTTCCTTCTTTCTTTGATGGCGTGGGCTTCTTCCATACGTCGACCCAACATCAGCACAATTTTATCGTCAGTGATTTTTGGTTATAAGGTAATAAGAAAAGTTGATTTTGTTGACGACGTTTGTGGTTCGAATTAACTGCTTTTCTTCTTTAAGATATTCATTTTAAATACTGTGATATGGAATTTGTCCAAATTTGTTTTCATAGATTGGCGAATAATGGATTTTTATGAACACTACTTTCGGGGTCAACATAGATAGAAGCCGTCGAAAGGTTAATATTTGAAATTTGTTTTCACTATACAACACGGATAATAATATAAAACATCTTCTTGATTATGGTACTCTTGTCCTGTAACTTTTATCGTCTAATTATAGGTGTCGAAGGTGAATCAGTTTGCCTCGTTGATTAACTAAGTTAGAACTATAACCAGTAATATTTTGAGAATTAATAAAATCCATCATCAAAAAAAAAAATATCATCAAATCTGTTTTCTAAACAAATTTTCCATTTTCAGTTTATTTGAAATTTGAAATTTTGCATTTTAAATTTTCAATTCAAAATATTTTCTAAAAACAACTTTAACAATTTTTACAATCTTCTGTAACTTCCCTCATAAACCGGTATCATTTACTGGTTAGAGTGAATTTAAATACATTAGTTGTAACTATCAAGTTGCCATATACAGATTTCTCATAGTAATGGATGAAGATGTTAAAGTCTGAAAAAATTTTTAATTACCATAATTTAAAATTGTTCCTGCTATTCTCATCTTCATAGAGGACTCGATTAGGTTAGACAATGTGTCATTGCATTTTTTAGTTTTACAAAAGACTAATAATTCATTTTAAACTTTAGTGAATAATATATTATATATTTTCAGACAACCTCATTATTAGTGTGTCCTAAAAGAATTGAAAATGTGAGGTAAATTGCGAAAAGATTTTTTTAGTAATAATAAAAAAATAAAAATGACTGTTATTTCATTGAAAACTTTATGAAAAATCCGAATTTACTTTAAACTTTCTATTTTAGGCCTTTCAATTTTTGTATTTGAAATTTTTAATACTACTATTCAAACACGATGCGTGGAATAACGTCATTTGTAAAATTTCTCAAGGTTAGCTGAAATTTTTTAGAATTAATTAGTTTTGTATGGGTTCAGCTTATGGGTTTTATTATTATTGGGTACATGAATAAGTTTTGAGGGATTTACGGACAGATAGCATAACTATTATTCAATCTCATCGGACCACTTGGCAACCTTATAACTCTTAAAAGTTATGTATGTGTCATTTCGCTGGATTTTTGTGCTAACTTTTGTGCCAACAAAACAACACAATTTGCGGGAAGCGCTGCTTTTTTGTTTTCAATGGACATTTTCACAGATGGACATTGATTGTTTTGTGAAGCATATGAAGGACATGCTCCATCAATAGAAACATGTAAATGTTTTACATGTGCGATTTTGACACCAGTGACAAAGAACGCGAAGGGAGGCTAGAAAATTTAGAAGACGCGAAGTTGAATGCGTTATTGAACTGAGATTCATGTCAAACACAAGCGGAGCTTCCTGAAACCTCGAGAGTGACTCAACAAGCGATTTCATGGGTATAGTGCCGTTTTTTCAAGTCCAAACAGTTGCTTCAAAGACAAAATCTGAAGGGTCTTTTGCCTCAAGTCATGACAGGTATGAAAAGTGGATCCACAGCGGCAACCCAAGCGTAGAAGATCGTGGGACAAGCTCGGCCATACATAAGCTAATACTATGCATTTAGTGGGATCAGCTCTGTGTAATATACTATGAGCTACTCCAACGTAACAAAACCATCCCCGGGGAACGTTAACAACAACAATTCATGCAAGTGAGTCTAGAATTGAAGGATAAACGCCCACAATATATTTAAAAACATGACAAATTGATCTTTTTGCACAACACTCGGCCACGTGCTGTAAAAGTCGTCAAAGAAACCTTGGAGGAAATTCATTTGTATATTCTACCCACCGCCATATTAATCAGACTTTTATTTATAACCTAACCGAGCAGCGCTTAAATTTCTATGATGATACGAAAAAGTGGGTTGAGTCTTGGATCGTCGCAAACAATAACGAGGGATCAGCATGCTACCTAAAAGATAGGAAATGGTTGTAGTTAACGGTGGACAATACTTTGAATAAAATACATTGCACCAATTTCTCTAACTAAAGCTTCAAAGTTGTTAACAATATGTGAATAACAACATTTAGAAATTATTTGCGATAAAAAACAAGCGCACTTATCCCATTAATTATAATTCATATATGTAATTAGTGATTTCAAACCCGGATTCCAAAATCTCGGAAATCCGGCCTATTTTAATAGTTTGATAATCCGGAATTCTAAAAAGTAAAATCCGGATTTTTCCAAGTATGTTTGCAATATTTTGGAAATATTGTTTGACCGCATTAATTGGATTTTGTGTGGCTTATTAAACGTGGAATTTAAAGTCTACTGGAAGTTTTATTGTAAGTTTTAAGTTCTTTACAATTTATTTTAAAACTTAACTTATTAAATAATTTAGAAAAATTCAAATACATAGAGTTGACTTTGCAAATCACCACAAATATGTATTTTATATTACAAGTATTTAAAACCAAAAATCCGGATGTAAATTTTGAAGCGAAATATGGATTCACTGTGTAATTTCATTTAATTTTAAAAATTCTATATTTAAAAGAAACTTTCATTCTATTTGTTTTTTGTTGTGAGCCATCTGTGCCGCATGCCCTTTGTTAGCATGTATTTTCTTTTACGTTTATTTGAACTCATGCGATAAACTTATATTTATCAACGCTCAATTTCTGATTCCATTCATGTCTTTATTCTTAAGTCTATCTGGTTTACACTGTGATCTAGATGAACAAATAAAACTGGAAACTGCATTCTCGTAAGCTATATTCTCCTAATGAAGCACGTACAAGCTATCACTTCAATCGATCGCTGAAAAGACAAAGTTAAAAAAGACTTGGATGACTCTTCGTGGTCGCCATCAAATTGTGGATTGAAATCGAACGACTGAAAAGCAAATTGGAAACAGTAATTGAAGTAGATAAAAATGTTTTTGGTAACTGTTATTATTGATTTTGTTAAAAGCAAGTCGCAATAATAATGCACGGACCTAATATATACTTGCATGCTGAATAAGTAGCTTGTGTGTTATATAATCAATTTGCGGTTTAAAATGAAGTTAATAAGGTCACCCATTTACACCAGAGGTCCCCAAAGATTTTTGTTCCGCAGAGCCCTTGACAAAATTTTCTGTATGTGGTAAACCCCTGATTTCCTAAAACCGAACATCTACAAAAGCATCAAAAATATGCTACACGGAAACTTAATTTGATAGTCTTTTCTATAGAATATTACTGTAAACTGCAAATAAATAAATCAATTGAAGTGGAAATTGATAATAAAAAAATCAATTCTTTTAATCAATGTATAAATATAATGCTTTGATTGCAAAGCTTCAATATTTGGCTTCAATTTAGTTAAATTCTCTTTAATTATAACTCTTTGGAGTAATTTTCCACCTGTTTCTTCTTTTGTAATGAGATTTACAACCAAACTGAAACCCTTTCCCATGAGAAATGAAAATAGAAAAGTTATCAAAAGCTTTCTGACTATATTCCAAAATGTAGGATACGTTATGGGTATATTTTTTTGAAGCCAGAATTTCTAGCATTAAATTGTTCATTTTATTCCGATCAGCTTTTCTTGTAACATATATAATTTATGTCTATTATAATAAAGCATTATGTGTACATGAGTACTATCTGGGTTATGTGAAAAAATTTGGTCACGGCATGCTTAAATTTGATTCATTCACAAGCACCCATAACTTTAGTTTTAGCTGCCATGGACCCCTTGCAGTTCGGAATCGACTCCTATGAGTTTATATAGACAACTTTGGCAATCACTGCACTTGATATTCCAATAACATCAACAAACAATTCGATTAGCGATTTCACTGGCTTTTTTAGTTTTGATTTTTTGATGTTCATGTTTACCAAGAATTACCTCTTTTAATCATTAAATATTAGAACTTAATTCGAGGAAAGACGTAAAATATTATGACAATTATTGAACCTAATTAATAAAAATTAATTGCGGAAACTCACAGTTAGATTCTTGATGGATTTCTTTTCTTTTGTTCCAATTTGAAATGTAATATCCAGTGTAGTTGAAAATCTCTCTTGTAAAACTGCATCATACATTCCTTTAAGAAAAATTAGTTTGATTGAATTTTCATTATGGATTTTATCTTGTTCTATTTGTAATCTTAATTTATATCTACAAACAAACACAATTATAAATCAGAAATGTATATTTATTATATAAAATCATAAGCGTAAGAGACTAAAGACAATGGGGCAATTTCAGCCCCAAGAATTCGGATTAGTAAATTTTTCGGTCAATTTTTAGGAATAAGTCGGGAATTATTTAAAATATTGTGCTGTATAATTTGATACGTTTTAAATGAAGTTAATAAAGTTTAATATAGTTATATTGAAACACAAAATTTCTTGTGTGTAATTTGTTGGTCAAATAACATATTGTTCCTTATTCCATTTATTGGCAATGCATCAAACATCCTTGACTGGAAACCACTTCACCACCTACAATTATTGATACAAAATGAACATATTCGTCCATTTTTGTGTGACTTTGTTCCTACCGTCATAAAATATTGCATTACAGCTATTTATTTTTGTGATATATCGTATGTATGTTGGAATAGTTTAAACAAAAAAAATAAATGAATAAACATACTCCCGTGTTTAAAAATCAACTTTCTTATGAAGATGGAAAAAAAAGTTTACCATGTGTGGTTTAATACACATGTCATGTGTGAATTAAATATTTTAATTTGTATCGTTATTTTAAAAACATAATTTTGAATTAACTACCGACATAAATATTAAAATTCATTTATTACGGACATGTAATAATGTCATATTTCACTACTGTGAGTCCATTAAAAGTTTAAAAAATGAAGTAGTGTAAGCACATGTAGAAAGCTTTTAAGCTCCATAATCTGATTCGCTGTCGAGGAAATATATATTGTGACTGCCTTCGATAGAAGCAAGAATTAGGAAACAGTACACGGGCATCGACGACTTCACTAATTGATACTTGCTTGCTCTGAAAAGTTAATGGGAGGGCTGTGAATACGAAAAGTTGTACATGTATCAGAAATAAAGACTGTCAAAGACAGAACAATATTCCTCTGTAGATGGCAGAAACCTGTGCGCGCAAAGGCTATGCATAAGCTTCATACAGAATTCAAACTTATTTCAAATAACACACGGACTCGATGAACACATATACGCACAACTGCATCGACCACTTGACTGACCTTAGTTCTTTACGACACACCTGATATTGCAATATTTATGTTTTCTTTCAGGTTGATTTACTTTATTATTATATTATATTAATTCAACAAACATGGATCGCTGGCTAAGAAGGCTTGCTCATCATAAGATAGTGAGAAAACTGTATCAGGTGATGTGCATCAGAACCAACGAACCATGACAGAAAATAGAATAGATGGTGTACAATTATAAACTCCTGCTTCAAACAATATAAATGTTACGACTGGAATAAAATGAAAATGTACATATTTTTCTAGGTTATAGATTTATTGAGTTTGGTGATAATTTGAAGCCAAGATCACAAAATATTATCAAATATCTTTTTAGAGGCCGTAAAACTCAAAAGATATTTGAAATCTGAACATCCCGGGTGCCCAAGAAAAAAATAACTTTTTTCAGAGACAGTTGAATACGCTCAAAAGTCCGAGATTATGAAAAGGGGCATTGAAAATAGAAGCTAGAAACATCATTTCAGATAAGATATCTCAGCCCAGACTGAGAAAGCTCATACAAGTATTTTGAAGACGTTAATGTAAAATTGGATCTAAAAATATGTTAAGCCGCACAATATATTTACCGACAAAAGTCGGAATTTAGAAAACAAGTATTTCAAGAAAAATTAAAACTGGGAATAAGTTAATAATTCACCACACCATATCAATATCAGTCGAATTATTTATTGGAAAGGGTTATCAAAACAATTTAATTTTGTATATAAATGCAATTTATCAAAATACTTTGAAATATTCGCCATTTGAGATAGAATATAAACGAAAAATAGTATTACATGCTAATTTTAGACCTCATAATCAAGATATGTTTAGAAAGCATAAATGAATTAAAAGTAAGCTGTTCATAAAATGAGGAAATTTGAAGACAAAAATTCTGAAGTAGGAAGCCATTAGTATGCCGAGATCCACAAAGATGAAACAAAAATAATATTGAAAATGATGGTACATATAAGATTCTTAAGTTTGTTAGAATCAGGTGGAACGCGGCATCGACGAATCGAATGCTTAAAGAAATGAAATCAATCTTAAGGAGAGAGAATTATCATATTGCATTAAAGGTCATTGACCGATCCGTCTTATTTTACATTGCATAATCTAATACAATTTGTTTGTGATAATGCAAATACTTCTATTTAAAGAGTTGTACATCTTTGTTATTTAATTATATTAATCTTAAGATGAGATCAAGTTGTAAGTGAATTGATTTATAGATTTAAATTTGTAAGCCCATAAGTAAAATTTAGAGTCCTCCTTGGTGGCTTAACATTTTGAACAAATGAAATACGTTATAAAATGATTTGAGTAATTTTAAATAAATACAAAAAATATGTTTGTATAAGAAATAAAATAAAGTTTAAACCTATTTTTAAAATAAAAATATAATATTAATGTCTTATTTATATAAAAATGATTCTTTATTTGGAAATGTGTTAAATTTTACATTTTTTATGAATAATGCGTGATTGAAATTTTTATTGTCGATATTAAATAATTAGTATTAGTATATTGTTTTAATAACAATACATAATTAAATGCAGCGTTGATTTAATTATAAGAAAGCTGCATTCAAATACACGTTTTACGATATATTTCGAAAGATTTACTGTCATCAGGTAAAACAGTGCTTCCCAACCTTTTTATCTCCACGGATCGATCAATTATACCGCAGTTCACTGAGGTTGGAGTTATTGTTTATATTTTAGATTGTTTTGATTTAATAACTTTAATTTGATGGTATTTAAAAATGTCATCAAAGTATAATACAATAACACAAAAATGAATGTAAAGTGATTTAAAATTTCAATTCATTAATATGCTAAATAAATGAGAACCATGACCTCGTTTCTTTGCAATGAAGTTTCATCAGGAGTGATAGGAGACAATGACATCCGAAATGTGTTGAATATATCCAGTTTATTCCGTTATTTTGTTTTGGTTGCTGTCACTGTAGAACACCCCGATTTACACAAATAGATTATCAAATGACAATAAGGATATAAGTGCTGCGGTACCAATCTCAGGATATTCGGCAATAACTTTAATCCAGAACACTAGTAGTTGTTATTTCTAGAGTAGATTTAAGGCCGACGTCATTTTCAATCTCCAGTAACTGATATTCTTCTTGTACAGATCTATTCTTTAACAGTTCGTGGGTCTTTTTTATGATTGGGAAGTAGCGCTCAAACTCTATTAAAAGCAGAATTGGGTGATCGTGCACCAATCTCAGTCTCGCTTAAAATATCCGCTATTATATAAAACATCTCCAAATCCCCACTGTTTACGACAGTAATGTTTTTGTTTTATTACTAATACGTTCCAGTATTTGAAATTTGTAATATTTGATGTTATTATAATTTTTATGTATAAATGATCTTACGTTTATTTATTGTTCATTATAAAACTCGTTTTTTCTTTCAGGAAAGCGCATTTATTTTAAATTTTATGACTGCAATTTTAATTCAAAAACTTGATATGTTTGATAAACAAATAAACTAATTTAAAATAGTTACAAGATTTATTCTGTTACAAAGGTATAAATTAGAGAGAAACATACCACAATAAATAAAATAATTTAATGTTTCTTTGGCGGCCCAGTACCATTTATTTCACGGACCATCACTGGTCCGTGGCACAGGGCTTGGGGAACCCTGAGGTAAAAAACCAATCAAAATAAGAATTTGGAGTTTAATTAACATTCAAACCATTAATTTTTTGAAAAAATTTAAATTATTTAGATTAACTTTTAAAATTATATTTTATTTGTAAAATAAATAATGTATTATAAAGGTTTTGAATTAAAATATTAAAATTTTAAATTTTAACAAATTACATTTTTTCTTATCCCAGATTTAACAATCTAAATATTTAAAAACATTCAAAACATTCTTATTCGTAGCATTTTGCACATTAATTTTTGGGTCCAACGACCTTATCAGCAAGGCTTCACATATAACACGTTTCCAATAATTATTAAAAAATCTTAATGAAATTTTTAATTTTATTATAATTTTTAAATAAAATTACTATTGTATGTTGAAATCCTTATTTATTCAATAAGTAAACATTTTTGGAATTCATATTACTTTATGCATCCTATTAATACTAGAAGTACTGTGGATAAGATGGCAACCACAATTGCAAATTTCATCGGACCACCTGACACATATATGACATAAATGCAGATATAGAGGATTTTATTTTGGAAACAACGTTTTTTCAAAATGACAAATAATGCAGATGATAGCAGAAGCAAATTCGTCAAAGCCTTTCTTTCATCCAATAAATATGATTCAAAGAATGATAATCTTCATTATAAAAAAATATTAAGGCATTCGCCAAAAATAAGTCTTATGATGATCTTAATGAAGCTCAAAATTATCGCCAAGAAAAGTATGCGGCTATAAAATTATCAAAAAAATCAAAAAGTCAACCAATAAATCACGCGGATAAAATAGAAGATGCAATCAAAAATCAAGTAAGAAACATAAGTGTAATTCACCTTAAATTCAAATTTTTTCACGAATAACAATATTACAATTATTTAATATTAAACAATTATTAGTTCGGTTATGTCACGTTCCTTGAAAAAATTTTCAAGAAATAAATACAGAAATAACACTGAAACACTTTGGTTCATCGAAAACTATTTCTCATAGTCTCTGAGCGCTTTCATAAAAATGTGGTAAACACGGAGTTTATTCTGTTTGAATGCGTTTCACATTTCACAAAATATACTTTTTTGATACAATAAAAGTTTTGGAAAATATAATAAAGAATAAGATAATAAAAATTGGAATTTCGTTAATAAATTTTATTTCAATTCTAAAACAACTCAAACCTCCATACGATGATAAATTATAACAATATACAGAATTATTATAATAACACTTCACAATTTGAACTCGATCACAAATGAAAAAAAATGTTCGATTCACATCAAAATCGATTAAAAAAATACAAAAATATTCACAAAATTAAACCAGGCTTCAAAAGACAACCAAAAGTACAAGCAAAAGCTTTTCAGTTTTTTTCGAATTTACCTATTCATTTTAAAATATATTTTTTTAAAGAATATTAAGAATGATTTTAAAAATTTCTACTGTCAATTCAGTGTCACGATAAAATTTTACAAAATGGGCACTGAGAATGAAAATACTTAATGTAACTTCTTATTTTTGTGTATCATCTTATTCTTTGTGGTACCATCTTATTAATAATCAATTTGTAACAAAACACAGTTAAATAAAACTATATTTATTTATTTAATGTGGCAATTACAAAGTTATTACCTGACAAAAAATAATATTATACAACTTGTTTTGTTATGCCTAAAGATAATGTGTTTAATGTGGTTCAGAGATCGACATCCAATATACCCTGGTTTAAATTTCAGAAATACATCAGCAAATATGAATGCAATGTAGTTCTGTTTCAATGTAAGATGAAATTACTTAACCCTTTAGGTGCAGAATTAAATTTCATTAAAAGTGAGGAAATGTGTCAATTATCCGTCAAAAAAAGATATAATTTTTTATTCCAATGTATCTGCACCTCGCGCTAGAGCCGTTTTTTTGTAGAGCATGGGATAAATTCGCATCTGGAAGCCGTGCACGGTGATTCAGATTTATCCGCTTTTCTAATAAGGTGCTAAAAATATTATTATGAAATTTACCAAAGTGATATTCTTTCAATGAAATTAAATAGATATTTGTGTTTATTCATGGATATGAACTGTTTTGAAACCACTTTTAATTTTAAAAATTAAGTAAAAAAAGTCATTAGATACAAGGTTGAAAATGATAGAATGTTTATCTAATAATAACTGGAATTTTTTCTAATAAGCAATAATTACGCAATACTATTACAGAATAAATCAAGACATTTTAACGAAGTAACAAAAGTGTTTCTTTGAAGTTTTACATTTATTTTAATTAACTAGCTACAAAGAATTTCATTCACCTATTTTTTGATATCTATTTATTGAAACACATTTTGAATTGGAAAATATTTTACAGTTGTGAATAATGGAAAACGCAGACATTATAAAATCTATCGAAAACGATGATCATATCAATGAAGAGTGTTGAAGAGTAATAAGATAATAGTTATAGTTAAATATAAAGGAATGATGTTGTCAATTAGGACAAAAATCGATAATGAGATTTGCTTTCAACTTTCAGAACTTCGAACAGTGATGCACAAAGTATTTTCATTTCCACCTCCAATTTTGTGTAAAATTTTATTGTGACGTTTGATAGACAGTAGACATTTTTAAAAAATCTTTTTTTGTTGCTCACATATTAGATATTTGAAAAACACAATTTTGTGAGCTTAGGATACATAGGGCAGTGAAAAAACTCTTGTTTTCGCTGAATTTTTTCTCACTTTACAGTTACCAACATCAAAAGATATGAAAAGCCCATCATTTTAAGAGTATCTGTTTCTGTTGCCATAATATCACCAATATCTAAGAACGCATTTATTCTAAAAGTAACTTCCCATTTTTGAATGTAATGAATGCATTTGCTTTTCTTCTAAAAGTTTGTCTAGGCACAGCTTCAAAAGGAATTGGTTTTCTAGCGATGAGACGAATCCTATATTAGTATTCAATGCTGCTATAAACAAAAAGCGCTTTTTACACAAGAAAAACGTGGCAAATAAGATTTATGTTTTCAAGGCTTTTGTAACTAAATTTTACCTAAAAAATTTACAATGTAAACTATAGTTATAATCAGTTGATGGTTCGATAAGTTGATCGTGAATCTTATGTAGTAAATTCACAGCGGCAATATTTTTCAAATGTGTTGGGCTCAGAGCCACAATTTAAACAAAATCAGTAATAAAAATTAAAACAAAAAATAAAGGTAATGAGATAAGTCAAATTAAAAATATATCAAAATTAAATAAAAACAAGTAATTAAATAAAATAATAAAAAGAGCATATAGCCGCATACAGAAACATATGAAAAAGAAAATAAACTGCCAAAACCTTGCAAAATAAGATTTAGAAAAAACACAGGCAGAAGTGGCGACCAGAAAACAAATAAGAAGGGCTAAAAATAATGTCATAAGAAAATAATAATAAAAATAAAAAACTCAACCATAAAGTAATTATATATCAAAAAATCAAGTTAAATGTAAGAAAAATAATAAAAATAATTTAAAATTAATAAAATGATTAAAAACCCCTAAAAATGGCAAAAAATCGCTCATTGGTCGCACACACGCACAAAAATAGTATATATACAGTGACAAATTTCATTACTTTTAATTTTATGCTTAACTTTCAACTTTGCGACAATTCAACCATTTGATCAAAAGTAAGGAATCTTGTGGTTTTTTATTTGTTTCTTATGTTAATGTAACCACTTTTCATGATTAAATTTTACGATGTCTCATAATGCCTTTCTTTAATGGTTTTCGTTAAAACTATCTATCTATGTATATGTCCGAGTCCCTTAAAATATTATATCATATGTATTTGAATAGAAGTTCATGGGACGGATCTCGTGCCGGCTGGTGGGTTAAGTCCCCTAGTTGAGCTCGCGGGTCATGCCTCGTGGACACCTTGGTAGTCCGCAGTAGGGTCTGGCAATATGCACAGGACCTCCACGCAGGGCATCGATGTATAACTCGAAGCGACTGCTGAAAAGTGGCCGGAGCGAGTAGGAATAAAATCATGGGAAGGGCGCTATTCAGATAAGGGGATATTAAGCACGATCACGGAACGATCTAATAAACGTTTTCGAGTCTCGGAAGAATCAATGAGCTAATACTGGGTAGCAGGGATAGGCGTAGTAAAATTTAGAAATTAAATAATAGTGAATTTATTATTCTGTAATTATTTGTAACTAAATGAATCATAACAATCTTCATTAAGATTTGGAAATTAAGTAATAATGGATTCATTGTACCACAAATAATTACAACTAAACAATCATAACAATCCATGTTCCACCAGCACCGGTGATTGAATAATGATAGAAATCATTACACTATAAATGTCCATAATCAAAAAATTGTAATAACCCGTACTCCGTAAATATCTGCAAGCAATTAACTGTAATAATTTTCCACCTTACGAATGTCATTGATTCAATAATTATAACCATCATCACCTTAGGGATATTAGAAATTAAATAATCGCGATAAATCCCTAACTATTAGTAAATATCATACTCTCTACCTCGCGAGAATTAACGGGGATTTCCCCCCTCCTCAGCCTGCGATCACTGGTAGAATAAACATAGGGCAACCTTGAACATCGGTAGTGACCTTAAATTGTGGATAATTGGTAAGGTGAGCGTTAATAATTGAGAGGCAACCATTGGGTGATAATTCAGTCACCGATAATTGCGAAGTTATCTAATAGTATAATAGTTCAACGGATCGCAGAGGCCCGACCTTGATGGTAACCACGGTTAGTTGTACCAATTCGGAAATCGATCAACTATTTAATTACCCACTAACTCCCTTATGCGGAAATGGTTAGAATCGTATAAGTATTACGACGGAGGTCCATTGATTTCGGTGACCCATTTAACCGGAATGGGATAGACCTTAACCCCATATTACTCCTCAGTAAAATACCGTTTCATAAATCTCCTCTCTCCCCTTTTAGGATATGAACTCTGGAACCGGCTCATCATTGAATAGTCTTTCAAGGATTCCCCGACTTTTTCCGTCGGTTATTGCGCTCAGACAGAGACTCGAGGAACTGGAGGCAAAACATAACTCGTTACGGACGAAATATGAACGGATCAAGGGCACCTGGTCCTCTCCAGAAGTGGGATAATAAGAATAATGCCCCTCTCTCTAAAAATCGGATTGACAAAGACTGAGATCATATCTTTAGCAAGGATAGCATGCCCAAATGCGGTGATTGCATGCTATCACATATACCGGGAACATGTATCATTTACAAAAAATATTATTCCCCTCCCTTTAAGTATTGTATAAAGTATGTTTATGAGGCAATGCGGATATCTCATCTGCGTTGCAGTTTTGTGTAGGTAGAATAAAAAGCTAAATAGTATGAAGTGCTGAGCCTCGCTCGCACAATTGGCCGAAAGGCAGCAAATGAATAAAAACCAATTTAAAAAAAAAAAAAAAAACCCAGTGCCTGCATCGGAAGATAGAGATTGACTCGGGCTCGAGACGAACTAATCGCGGAGTCGCGCAGCCAACGGCTGCTAATTAAAGAGCAGGCCACGGCTCTCCGCCAAGCGTTTACGGACGTGGAGCTTAGAACCCGCATCCTAGGAAGTGTTCGGGCTCGACAGCTGAACATAATACCAGAGCACCACCTTCCGATCGTCGAACTTCCACCCACCTCATCAACTTCCATTCCTCCACGAATCGACCGACCACAAGCAACAGTGACTGAAACTGGTGTCAATCCGGCCCGCCGGTGGCCCAATCGAAATCGACGACGTCGCGACCGTCGTCGCAGGGAAGTGGAGCTCCTTCGGGAAACGGAGCCACTCGAAGGCCCGTACCGGATCGATGATCTGCCGCCCCCATACTAGGAATTCGAGATTCCGGGGCTCGATCCGGACGTACTGTACGCTCCTACCACAACCTTCACACCGCTAGCTCACCAAATCCACATAAATCTAGTGGATGAGGACTCAGACTCCCCCGGAGTCTCCCAAGCTCTCGATCACTTGGGATTAAATCTCAACGACATCGCCGTCCTCACGGGCCATGTACCTCAAATCTCTCCTCAAGTAGAAGTCGCCGGACCCTCTACTCGCATTGAGGGCAACCACAGCGTCAACCCCCCACCATATTGGCCGGCAAAGCATAGGTGCTTGCCTACTGATATCGACGCCGAGGAAGATTGAGTTGAAAACGGGTTATCTTAACCTATCTCCGGAGCTTATCCTCACAAACCATCACTTTCACCTATTACGTTGTAAATATGACTATCAATGTACAATATTTTAATACAGCTTGCTTGTGCTCGTTTTCTTTCCGTTGGGTCAGAATTAATTATCTCAAGTTAAGAGAGACGAAGTAACAGTAATAGATAACGGTAAATTGTCAGATAGGGTTCGTAAACTGGTGGTGTGATGTGAATGATTCCCACGATTTTCTCGACGTAGTTAATATAAATACAAGGGGGTTATAAGTAAGCTAGTAGGCAAGAAGCGTAAGTCCTTCCATCGGCAGCAAATAATCCGGGAAAGCGAAGGTCCTTCGAGGAGAAGTGTTAGTAATAGCGCTCACCTGCTCGAATGGCATTCGGCTATTTCGTACAGTACCAACATGATTTCGGTCATGGGTACGCAATGGTTATTCCAAATCGTGCGGCGTATCGGGAAGGTATCCCTAGGAGTTAAACGTGGAGGTCACACCAATAGGATAAGTAATAAAGTAAAAATGAAAATTCCCATACGTCCAACAAATGGAAGGTCGAAGTATAAAAATAATTTATGTTTAACGTGATCAAAGTCACGAGACCTCAAATTTTGAAAAGCACTACCTTAATAATGAGTTGTGAATTTTTAACAACGTAATTTTTAAATAAAAATCAAAATTTGGAGTTTTGTTAAGAATTTTGTTCTCTACAAAAAACTGTCGTATTATAATTTAAAATGTATACGATTTGTGCATGTATATTGATTTTAGGAATGTTTTTAAATGGCAATATTTCTTTGTTCAGTATTTTTTAATTTTGTTGAGTATTTTTTTCAGTAAAATATATTCTTTTTTCAGTAAATTCATTAAAATTTAAGTAAATTAATATTTATTCAGTATATATTTTCAAAGTTCAGTAATTTAATTTTATGTTCGGCAATTTAATTCATTTAAAAGTAATTAAAAACTATTGTATAGTAGAATATTTAAAAGTTCATTTAAAATGTCATTTTATGAGTAATAATTTGTTACTTATAAATATTATAGATTTAATAAACCACTTACACATTTTATTAATTTTAAAAAAAGTTATTTTAATTTAACTTTAATAATAAATTATTTTTCAATTTAGATTATTAATAACAAATTTATTTTATTAAAAATTTATAATTTTAACATTTTGTAAACCTTAAAACTTTTTAAATAGAAATTAAAAATTATTTAACTTAATAATTTAATACATTAATTTCCGAAAAAAATAATGTCTTTTTTACTTGTATATCCCATATTGTGTTCACTAAAATTGTTCAATACCTTCGGTCAACAATATTCCAGAACTCGAATAAAGAGATGACGTGAAGTCTATCCCGCGACGTTTTCGTAACGTTTCATTTCAAAACGTACCAAAAATATATGCGAGGTAAAAACCCAGCTGAAAAACAAATTTTAGATCAATAAATACATTGTATTCATTGAATTCAACAAAGAAAGAAAAACAGCATGTGAAGGTTGCTGCAAGGCCAATATGCGATACTTAAAATGTGACAACAATGTCGAATCAAATTGTCATAACTGCTTTCATTGTCATAAGGATCATTCTTTGAAATTTTTGGAAAGGACATTCGAAAGCTCATGAAAGTGCTATTGTGTTGGTTAAAAACAACTCAGGTCGTCACACTCAGAACTGTTTCCGTTTCCTACTCATCTGTTCATTCTAAAATAATAGTACCTAATGAAAAAAGGTGTAACCTCTGTGTTCTAGGAACTGTTGCTTAAGTCGATGGAAAGATTATAACTAAAAGAGCAGAGGACGGTTCCCTGATAATTTATGTATTTTCGAGTGATCTCCGTATGTTGGATTTGATTTCCCCATTCCATATTCTCTTGATTCCACTCAAGAAATCCTTTTAATGTTTCATTATTACCTTATAAAGAGATAATTGTCTTAAATATAATTTATATATTCGTTCCTTTTGTCCCTTACTACCATCATCTTCAAAAAGCGATTTTTCATAAATAAGATAAGTCCCCCATATTAAGTATCCTTTGGTTAAATGAGTCCCAACTTGAGCAATAGCAACTTCAAAACATTGTCTAATTTCTTCTTTATCAGTTAAATATCCTAACATAAATTGGCAATATCCAAACCATACATCGAAACTTCTATAATCTTCAATTGCACGAATGAATAGATCACGTGTGAAATCTTTGTCTGAATTAATAGACTTTTCATCATTTATCCAATCAATCCACATCTTTTCCATCATCTTTTCTGAAGTTTTTAGTGAATTAATTAACTTCCAATTAGAATCATAATCAAGAGGATTTTTTAAAACATTTACTCTATACATATCAATTTTCATAATTTCCACTGAAAAATCTTCTGATTCCGAATCACTACTAGATAAATCATTATCGATCATATGAAACATTTTCAAAATATGTTTTCTTTATAAGACAAATTCGTTTTATTGTTAGCAATATTAATTTATTAAAATAATTTAAACTACAAATCCTCCAACCTTGACCACAATTCAAACCCAATTTTTAATTTACAATTCCGCCCAAAAAACTAATACACACTAACTCGAATAAACAACATACAAACTAAAAGTAAATTTTACATAAAAAAATAAAAAATGAACTTTTATTTCAAGATTCAACACCGTATATTACAAAGGTATGGGTACAGGTTATCATCCACAACAAACAAGCTGGTAGATTATTATCAATTATCTGTGAACCTGTAGTTACCTGGCTCATAGTAATGGTTTTGTTCGCCTATCAGTATGTCACAGGTACAAATTTGTAAATCCTGTAACTGAAGTACACGCCCATCGTGTTGAATCTTTCAACAGCTCTATAAAAAATGGGAATAGTGACCAACAGAAGAGATGACTTTTTGGCAGAATTTGTATGGAGATGGAACCAAAAAGAAGTGTTGTTAAATCTATTAATAATATTGAAAAAATAATACTACCTCTGTTCCATAATACTTGTCCCATTTGATAAAACTTTTATAGCTATAGCATTGCTTGTGTTAGATCGATTTTCAAAAGTAATAGCTTGGTGAAAAGGGTTACTCAAGGCTTTCTAACAAGCTTGAAAATAGGTGATCAATAGGTGAATAAAAAATTGCGAGTCAGAAATAAGTTCTTTATTAATTTTATAGTAGTAACATTTATTTCAGTTATTCAATATTTAAAAATTTTTTTGTATTCTCCACGGTTTCGGCATTACATTTTAAATTTATGGTTTTGAATGTTTTGTAATGTAGTGTAAATTTTTGATGAAAATATTTGTAGTAAATTTTATTTGTTTTTGTTGAAAAAAAATTATATAATAATTTAGAGTGCCTGTTTTATCAATTAAAAGTTAATAAAAATCGAGTTAATAGAAACAATTAGATTCTAAATAAATTTGGAGTCTTAAAAATTAAAGAGCAATAATATGATTATATAAAATAAATATTTTTCACTTAAAACTTGTTAATAAAGTACACAACTAATAAAAGAGTACATTACCCGTATTTACCAGTATAGAATATAGGGGAGCAATAAGTTTTCATTTCACTCATCGCTTCGGGAATAATCCAAACTAGAATACCATTAAAACTAGTCAACGAGGTGTCATCGATAGCTTTCTCGAGAAGCTTCATTTGTTCTCTCTGTATAAATTAAAATTTCAAATAAATTACAATTTTGCAATCAAGTCAACCAATCAATAGACTTGGAAGCTTTATGTAATCAAATATTGATAGAATAACCAATAAAAATTCATCATATCTTTTTGATCATGGGATACTTACTGCTAAATCTGGACTTTACTTAATCGTGTCTGTGTGCGGAATGGAATTTTTTAGATTTTATTGAATTTTGTGGAATGTTTAATCAACAGTTTATTGATTTGTGTGTTCGTTCTAAAGAAGGAAGCTTTTTGGAGTTTTTTGAATTTTCTGATCGAGAGTATTTGCTAGAAGTTTATAATTTCTAATTTGAATTAATAAACATTTTGGAGTTTAAAGTATTTCTGATGTTTGAAGTTTTTTCTTGTTCATGATTAAAAGAAAATGAAAAAAGATATTGACGATTTAGTCGTTGAAAATGGACCAGGAATGTGCAAACCTAGAGATGATCCTTAAAGAGCTGTGTTTTCATTGATAATTTGTCGACCAATACATCAACTTGCTATGATTGGGTCATTTGCACAAATTATGATATGGAAAATATTTGACGTCATATTTATAATGAGCTAAAAATTCATCAGACCTTTTTGATCATGGGATACTTACTGCTAAATCTGGACTTTACTTAATCGCGTCTGTGTGCGGAATGGAATTTTTTAGATTTTATTGAATTTTGTGGAATGTTTAATTAAAATTTTATTGATTTGTGTGTTCGTTCTAAAGTTTTTATGAATTTTGTTGATCATGAGTTTTTTCTAGAAGTTTAAAATTTCTAATTTGAATTATTAAAAATTTTGAAGTTTAAATTATTTTTGATATTTGAAGTTTTTTCATGTTCATGATTTAAAGAAAATCGAAAAAGATATTGACGATTTGGCCATTGAAAATGGATCAGGAATGTTCAAAGCTAGGGATGATCTTTAAAGAGCTGTGGTTCCATTGATAATTTCTAGACCAATACATCGAGTTGCTATGGTTGGAATGGGTATAAAAGATATTGAACACGACAAATGATGAAGATATGGAAAATATTTGGCATCGCATATTTTATAATGAGCTGAGAGTAGCGACGTTGAATCTCAAAGGGAACCGCGAAAAGATTGCTTTAATTATGTTCGCGATATTTAATTTATCAACTTTTTATGGTGCAATTTAAGCAGTTCGTTCTATGCGTCTAGGTGTAGATGGAGTTTCAAATACTATGCCAATTTATGAAGGTCATGCGCATATCTCATGCAATTTCCCGAATGGATTTAGCTGGTAGAAATGTAAAAGTTTATTTGATGAAAATACTAACAAAACGAGGTTTTAGTTTCATAATTAAACCTCATAATGAAGCAGAATCAAAGAGAATTAAACACTTACTAAATATACCAATATTTATGGTCCAAACCAAGTACTGCTATAATTTTTATATTCAGACATGTTTTTAATGAAAAGAAACATTGATAAAGTATTACATGATTTTGTAAAAATAGAAAGTTATATAAAAGGTTATTAATATCGGACAGTATGTGATTTAAAGGATGAATTTTTATAACGTTATTTAATATTAAATGTTATACAAATATGTAATCCGGATAATTTCTCAATACCGATTTAGGATTATATATTAAAATACTTTATAAAGTAAATCTAAACGCCCCGGATCGATGATGTTCAGATTGAAGCGTTGCAAACAAACAAAAACATTCAATATCTTACAAACTTGGAGTATGAGTCACGCAAATCATCACTGTGTCATCAAAAAAGTGTAAGCACAAGTCTGTCATTAGAAATCGTATTGGATATCAGTTAAAAACTTTATTACAGCGAAAGGTAAAAGAATGATAGATCGAATTCAATGGAATCAAAGAGAGAAAAAATTGAATAAAAACAGCATTTGGGAATCTCATGGCGAACGACAGTAGTGAAATTCAAATAATAAAATTTTTATAGAAACTTTGGGATTGAAAAAGGTATTAATTTTAAATAAATTTTCAAATTTTAATTCTGTAACATAATCGATAAGATTTGTTCAATTGTTTGGCAATAAAATAATATGCAAAAATTCATTTCTTGTTGTTCATCGGTCAATTTGGGAACAATCAATAAAATATTGAATTTTTAATGGTTATTAATCGAGAAATATAATTCCATAAACTCTGTCGGCAATATTGCATTGTATTATATACATCAGTCTTTCTCAAAGTGGGCGATAACGCCCCCTTGCGGGCATTTGAGACCTAGAGGGGGCGTTAAAGGGTCCAGAAAAAATGGGGGGGGCGATGAGAGATTTGTAATTTCATTTACTTTATATTTTAAATTTCACTAAAATTAAAACCTACCAACTACACAATAACGAATAATTAGTTTATATTTCTACCCTGTATGATGGTATAAAACTTAAAATACTTAATATCGATTTCGTAGGATAACCCGCACGTCGTACGCAATCAAGTTGTAACAAGTTTCTGTTAAATAACGTTATTGGAGCAATCCGGTAGCAATTGTTCTGTACCATTAAAATTTATTTACATGTAATATATTTTGTATATTATACAATTAAATAATCTTTAGGGGGCGATGGCAAATCTAATTGTGTCTTAAGGGGGCGATGGTGAAAAAAGGGCTTGACAAAACTGATATTCATGGAGTCTATCGTAATTCCTTTTATTTTGCATTCAGTTAACTTGGAATTGATGTGATAAATAAATTCCAAGAATTTCGACTATCACTTAGGACCACATTTTTAGCACAGTTAATTTTAATTATCATATTAGTATCTATGTTTCAAATTTGTAATTACGCATTCCGATTAGACTGCCCTCCCTATCAATGCAAATATATTACATTGGTGGCACTCGGAAAGCATTTAAATTGAATAAACTCCTGTGGCAACCAAATCAGTCCTTAATTAATCCCCATGATAAAAGTGTTTGATATCTCGAAAGAAAACAAGAAATTATTACTCTAAAATGAAAACTAATATCGGAGGAAATAAAATGGATATATTATGGTAATTGAATATTTATCAATGTGTATAAAATAAAAATCTAACCCGCTCATTTTTCTTTAAGAAAAGCTTTTTCTGTAAATACGTTCCTTTGTCAATTAGTTTTTGAATTTCTATTAATTCTGGACCCAGTTCTTTATTTACTTGATTTTCAATCGAACTACTATTACTATCTTCAATTTCCAACTTCTTATTAAGTCCGTAAGACTTCAGTAAAGAATAAAGCATATCCAAGTGAAAATAATACTTTTCAACTCGGTGACTTTTCAGCTGTTCTGAACTAAAAATAAATAAAATGAATGCTGTCAATACATAATGCATATTAATACAAAAATACTATAGGTAATACTAAAACAAGATAATTTAAGACAATTTAAGATTATATAATTATATATAATAAAATTAGTGAGAATTTTAATATTGTAATACGTATATAAAAAAAGGGGAAATTTTCAGAAAATTAGTTCTCACTGTAAGAGAAATTAAATAAAAACTATAATTATTCAAAGTAAATAAATTAGTCGGTAAATTAATATGAATTTAAACGTTATTTGATGAAAAACGTTGAATATACCTAAATCCAATGGTGTCACATCCAAAAGGACATTTAAATTCATATTTAAATGCGCAGTCTTTTTCATGAGCTTTTGCGTACAATAATCCGCAATGCTTGCATTCGACACTTTCATTCATAACATAAAGGAATAATATTAAAATATTAAAACAAAACAAAAGACATAATTTATTTGTTAAATTTTACCTAGATCAATTTTATTAAAATATTTTTTTACTATAAACTTATTAAAATACAATTATGCCAAAATAAAATGTACACTCTTTTTTATGAATTTTTCGTACAATAATCCAGAATTAAAAGGTTGATTCACAAAATAAAGGAATTATAAATATTTAAATACATAAGCAAACGTAAAACACAATTTATTTCTTTAACTTTAACTAAATCAATTGTACAATTATACTAAAATAATACATAATAAACAGTTGAAAAGTTTGTTAATCTTTAATGTATTGAGGTGCTTTTTATAATTTGTTTTGAACTAATTTCTTGTCATTTGAATTGATATGCATGTTACTGTGTTCTTAAACATGAACGTTAAAAAGTATATCTAAGACATAAAGGTTATTTTTTTAGGTTCATAAATTCATCTGTTATTTCATTTTCAATGATGATATTATATCCAGAGTCACCTTCATCTACTTCTAGTGATTGTAATAATCTTCATCAGCGGCTTCTTCTCCGGTATTATTTATCTGTTATTTCATTTTCAATGATGATATTATATCCAGGGTCACCTTCATCTACTTCTAGTAATTGTAATAATCTTCATCAGCGGCTTCTTCTCCGGTATTATAATATATTGTCCTACAGAAATCAAGAACTTCTGTTGGCGAATGGGGTTGATTTTTATTTATTTTTTCTAGGGTTTTTGTGTGACTACCCCCTAAACGCCAGCAAGATTATTATTCTATCCCTCCTATGTACCCATGGTGATTTCCATGTTGGTACCGTACATAGAGGTTGAAAATTCATGAGCAGGTGAGCTCCATTTCTAGAACTACTCCTCATGATATTTTCACTTTCGGGTTCTGGACTGCCGATGGAAGGTCTTACGTCTTTCTTTTCCTATATCCTGGTCCTTACTCGTCTATTCCTACAATTTCCATACTTATTTATCATCTTCACCCATTATTTATAAAGGTATCCTTCAAAAATTTGGGCAGCGTTCCTCCCTTATTTTTTGGTAAATTTCCTGTTTCATTTGTTTAATCACGGAATCGACTACATTTGTCCTAGTTTACCTTTATCTTTCCTTATATTAAAAATTTGATCAACAATTCCTTGATTTTTTTTTCCCATGATTTTAAGTAATTACAACCCTCTGCGGTCACTTTAAGAAACACTTCTCTTTTCTGTCAGATTACATCATTCAACTTTTGGAAAAGATACTTTCAAATTTACATTCCTATACTATCCTATCCTTTCCTATTTGATTTTTCATTAATTTTCCGTAAATATTTTAAATTTTCCCTACAAAACTTTAATCCCCCTTAACTAAAGTCGCACTTCCCGAATTTTATTTTTTACTCGCCCCGGCCACTTTTCAGCAGTCGCTACGAGTTATACAACGATGCCCTGCGTGGAGGTCCTGTGCATATTGCCAAACCCTACTGCGGACTACTGAGGTGTCCACGAGGCATGACCTGCGAGCTCAACTAGGGGACTTAACCCACCAGCCAGCACGAGATCTGTCCCATGGACTACTATTGAAATACTTATTATAAATAAGATTTTAGGGGGACTTGTCAGTGGCACCAAAAGATTCCACGACCATCCAGAATAAAATCAAAGTAACAAGACTTCAAAATATATATTTATACAAGAAAACAATACTTACAACCAGATTGGAAAAATTGGCATAAATTGGCATACAAAATTTTGTCTAAGAATGATTCACTGCTAGTCTAAAAATTTCTACAAATTTTCTAAAAATTTTCTGCCGGACTAAAATTGTCTAAGTCTGTTAAAATTCGGTTAGAAATTATGAAAATGACTGCCGTATATATAGTGTTTTTGTGCCTGTGTGCGACCAATGGGCGATTTTTCGCCATTTTTAGGGTTTTTTAATTATTTTATTAATTTCAAAATATTTTTGTAATTTTTTATATATTTTTCATTATTTTTTGATATATTAATATTTTATTGTTGGATTTTATTTTTATTATTATTTTCTTACAATATTATTTTTTAACCCAAATATTTTGTTTTCTGGTCGCCTCTTCTGCCTGTGTTTTTTCTAAACTTTATTTTGCAAGGTTTTGGCAGTTTATTTCTTTTCTCGTATGTTTCTTTTTGCATCTGTAGGCATTTTTCCGGATTTTAATTAATTATTTGTTTTATTTAATTTTTGTTATATTTTTAATTTGTTTTAATTAATATGTTTTATTTTATTTTTGGTCTCTTCTTGCGGTGCGTGCTTATGTTACAGCAGCCATATTGACAATTTCCAAACGACTTTAATTATTTTGTTTTAACTTATACAATTTTCACATTTTTGTTTAAATTGGTTTTTGTAATTTTGTTTTAATTTTGGCTCTGAGCCCAACACTTCTAACCCTTCCAAAATTATGTCTGCATTTTGACTATCAAACAAGTTTTTCTGATCGTTTTTTAATGTTTACTCTTTCACCTCTGTCCATGCTGTAGCAAAATTCAAATTTGTTGATTTTAAATTGTAACACTTTAATTTTTGCAAGGTAAACTGTATTATTTTATCTTCTGTATTATCTAGAAGCTCTGATATGTTTATTAGCCCTATAATGCCTGGAAATAAACTAAGCGCCAAAAGCTACTTAGCCTCAACTGCAAAGTCTATCAAAACATGTAGTAGTTCAAGAATGTTTCCGCTATAATGCATGACTAGCGGTATGCATTTAAACTAATAAAGTGTGACGATATTGTCAACATCCTCACGGGTTCTAAAAACTTTATATTTTTGGTACTAGATACGTTTTAATGAAACATTACGAAAACTTCGCGCTCGAAGTTATAAAGTTAAACAAGTAATACACTTATTATTTTATTTTATCCTCAGTTATGATATTGCATCATATAAACAAACACTATGTATCTAATGAAAAATTACTAAGGGTTATATAACCTGACTCACGATGGATTTTCCCTGCAAAAAATTTAAACAATAAAATTTGCAAAAATGATAAATATCTTCAGCAAATTTAATAAAATTCAAAGCAAATGATTTTGTTTTAATCGTTTAAATTGTTACAAAGGTTTTTTCATACGATTCTGAATATCAATTGCCATTTTTTTATAGGAGAAACGATGAAACTGATCTTACGTAGATTAACGGAAATTATATTAAATAATAAATTTTGTTAAATGATAAATTCACTAAAAAGGATATAAAAACTGACAATTTTAGTTTAAGTGCAAATAAATATTTTTTTAAATAATCCCTTTTGAATATACTCTCAAAATAAATAAAATTTATCTTTCAATATTTTCAATATGTTGAATTGAATCTATTTTATTCGTAGCATTGTTGACAGAAGTTTGTATTTAAGTGTGATCTACGAAAATGTTAACTTTACTTATCACTTCACGAAATGTTGTACTGCATTGTGAGCTTAGTTTCTTTTTTTAATTTTGTTTTAATGACTAGATTTAGTTGACTTTAGTAATGTTGAGTTTGGTCCTTGTTTCGAGATCCGAAGCTGACAATTTCCAGGCATCTTGCAAAACAGATTATTCAAATTTCAATGGCATAAAAGAAGGAATGCAATTATAACTACTGGTTAACGCAACTTACATGTCCAGGAAAAAGCACAGGCAAATAGAGTTTTGTAATCACAATGGCGGTGATTGCTGTTAATTTTATAAAACTTATTACATTGAGAAATAGAAGTAATATAATTTAGCAAAATTAAAAAATTACCCAAATGACTTCTCGCCTCCTTTTTTAACCAACCAGTAATTGAAAGTTTAATTTATTATAAGTTCATCTTGTTCTCCGCTCGGCTCAGGTTTCTCATATAGCTACTTAATTATTCATTAATTTTGTTTTTCTTGAATATTCTTTTACAATATCGTTTTTGTCTTATTGTTTGCTATTCATACATACGAATTTCCCTCACAATAAATGAATTTTTATTTTTCAAAACTTTAATTAATTTAAAATTTTTATAACTTTTGTCATTTGCACTTAACTTCCTGCACACTCTAGAGTAAACCTAACAAATTATTATTTAAAATTTAATTTTAATAATTATTGGAAACTTGAGATCATTAGGTCAAACAATTATTGTGAAAAAATGCCGTTAGCACTTGTGTTTTGAACGTTTTTAAAAAGCTTAGATGCTAAATTGAAAGGTATGTTGATACATTATATATATATGATGGATTTTATTTGTTTTACAACTGACTAGAAATTTGGCTATTTGCTTCCTGTATATATAAAATTTTCCCATGTATTTTGTAATTAAATGGGCGATATCAGAATTTTTAATCATAAATTGATGGGTTTCTCAATTAAACTAATTTAGGCTAGGAGCCAGATCGAGCGATAATTCCTATCGATAAAAATATAAATTACAAAATAATTAAATATTAAGATTTTTCTGATACCAATTAACGCAAATTTAATTTTATTCCTTTTTTCGTAAAATTCAATTCGAGCATTACGACGAAGTTGTTAATTAGTAATCAAACTTACTTTACAACCACATAAAACAAGTAATTAGTCTGTTCCACCAAGACTCCCTGAAGATGTCACACTCAGAATTTTTGTAGAAGCCTCAAATAAATCGACCGAAGACTTTACGGAAAATATACACTTGTTTTAACCAAATTTTCAAAGTTTACTGCAGCCAAAATTTAGGTTTTTCACAAAAATTATTACTATAAATAGAATTTTTATAGTAATTGTTACTATAAATAGAAACGAAATGCAAAATTTATTTTTATTGACCAAATTGTTTTTTCTTGTAACTGGTTTGAACTTCCTCCTCTTCAATGACACTGACAGTGATGAGATAGTTTTTTTCTTCGATGAAAGCTTTGAAGTCAATGGCATTCTAATTGACAATAAATTGGTAAACGAAACACAAACAAAAATTACCCCATTCAGCAAAGTCCACGTAAAACACGTTTCAATCTTTCTATCAACTGAAACTTCTGAAATTTTATTCAATTTCTTCTCATATCGTTCTTTGATTTTCTGAAACGTTTTCCTCTCTTCTTCGTCTTCTCCTTTCCAATTCAATAAAATTGTGTCGGTTTTGAAAATTTTCGATTTCAATGAACTGATTTCCGCCCGCAATCCTCTGCTTTTGATGCTCTGCGCTACTTTCCTGTTTCTAAACAACGGCGCCTCAATCGGAACGATTGGCGATTTTTTCATATCGATTTTCACCAAAAGTCTTCTATTAACCAAAACGAGAAAGTTTTCTTTGTCTGTGAATTGAACCGATCGCGGACAGAGTTGCAGCCATTCGTTTCGCAGGTGACTATTGAATAGATTTGTCCATTTCGTTGCCAGCTTCTCACCGAGATCCATATCAGCGATTTTCCGATTGGAATAAATCGCTACCAACCGGTCGCTGGAGTCGTTGAAATCCATGCAAACGATTCTCGGAATCGTACTGGAAACATGTCGAGCAACCTTTTTCACAATTGCCATCCGTTTCAGCGAGTAAATGAACAGCATTCCATCGAGAGTGGAAAATGAGAAATATCTCCCGTTTTCCGAGGCGGAAATCTTGTGGACTGCGTTGAAATAGTTTTCCTCTTTCGCAAGGATTCTCGTTCTCAACACCGGGACCGATGACGGTGGGATTTCGTAGATCAATATTTTCGAGTTGTTGTCACTGGTGACGCTCTGAGTGCACGATTCGACAAGGATGAGAAACTGTCGGTTGTCAACGGTGATAAATTTCAGTAAATAAGCTGCGGGTAAAATCAATTTTCCGTTATCCGATCCGCTGAAACTGTCAAATTCAACTGTGGAAATCGATTCATTGATTGTGACTGTCATTTTATCGATTACCGTTTCCGTGTCGGTGGAATACGCGAAATAGTCGAGGGATTTCGATACGCTCCAGGCTTGCAAGTGGTTTCGATTCGGTGATTTAATGATTTGTATGAGTTTCTCTTTTTTGGTTCCGATCGATATTTTATAAATCAATACCGATTTCGCTCGACCGACGAAAGCAATGTAGGTTTCCGACGGTTGAAAGGAAAGGATTTCGATTTGGTTCAACGGTCCCTCGATGACATTCTGCTTTATCGAGCGGGTTTCGTATTTGGAATTGATATCGCAAACGCTCAAATCCCCAGTGGAATCGGCGAACATCAATTTGTTTTCCGTTGTACAGATCGAGCGAACCTCACCGACTGCTACGTGATGTTTCGTTGTTTCAGTTACGACATCCTCATTCAGCTCGAGCTTCACTATTACCGGTTCGGAACCACTTGCGTAAAGGCAGTTATTAATGACACTCATACACAGAATCGGTGCTTTATGTGTGGAAAAAGCTCGTATGTTACCGAAGGTCTCTGCGTTCCAGATATTTATCAATCCTCTGCTATCTCCAGTACATAAATATTTTCTAAATCAATATAAAATAACCAATCAAAACTCGGTAAAAATAAATTCTTACCCCAAAAATTCCATACACCAAATTTCGGTCTTTGGTTTACCTTTTTCTTTGATTATTTCAAAATAATCCGCATTTTGAGTAGTCATATCAATTTTATACAATCTACCTGTACACCCAGCGTATAGAGAATTTTTGAAAATTTTGCTATAACACAAAGAAGTTATTGATTCTGTGGCATTGTGAAAAGTTTGTAAAAAAGTTATTTCGGAAATATATTCAAATACGTTTATGTACCCTCCATCGAAACCGATAAAAATTTTATCGCTTGCTTGAACTAAGCTTCTGGCAGACTTTTTACTTGGAAAAATAAGTTTTTGTTTAACATAGTTTTTACAAATATCTATTTCGAACAGTTCGTATGTAGTTATTCCAAATAACTTAACATTTTTGCTAATGCTCATAAACTTCAACCCATCTATTGAATAAGAATTGGAGATGATTACTTTAGCTAGAAGAAAAAAGTCCTGAGAGTAATCATAAATTTCCACTAATCCATTTTCTCTACCAATTGCAACTAGATTTAATATTGGTGAATACGTTACTACATTAATCTTTGATTTTTTAATTTTAACAGGTAGGTCTATTAAAGTATATTCCGACATCTAAAAATAAAAATTGAAAATTGATAACTTAATTATTTTATCATACCTAATTTTATTTTCATAAATAATGAATATTTAAACACATATTTATTTTAATATTTATCGATAACATATCATTCTATAAATATATATACTTTAGCGAAAATATATAAACTCATAATATTGCTTACAGTATTTCATTAAATTGTAAAATTAGAATTTTAAAATTATTTTAAATATGGCAGTTTTAAATTGAATTTACAAATATCATAAGTTAATAAAATTGTATTTATTTTAGTCACTTAAATATATTTGTTTATGAAATTTCTCGATTCTAATTCCAATATACTAAAAAGGTTACAATATTCCTATCAGTCAAAATTTATCCTGCAGGGCACTGATAGGAGAAAATATAATTATATTTCAGCAACAATATTCGACAGATATCCCCACTACACACCCGTCACAAGTGACGTTGGTAGTGTGCACTAGAGGGTTGAATGTTAGCAAAACGGAGTTTTCTGCAAAAATTGCTAATGTCATAACAATTCACGGATATATGAGGTTTTGTGTCCAACTCATTTCAGGCCCCGTCAAATATCTTATTTAATATCTTTGTAATAACAGTATAAATTAAATATTTTTTGATGAAAAATAATTAAAATTTAATATCTATTAATTTATTGGTGATCTATCTCCTCGGACTTTACTACTGTGGGGTTTGGTATTTAACCTTGACTCGTGCATATAACTTTCTTGCCCTCCAATGATTACCCGTTGCTGAGCAACGTTGGTGGTGCAACCACTGGTTATGAGACCCCCAAAGGTGAGCGCTACTGAAGCATTGCTAAGGCCCGGCCTCACGATGGGTTCAAGGCACTGCCAATGGAAGGTCTGTGTGCCATTTTCCTATTTCGGTCCCTTCTAGTTGTACTTGACACCCTTAACAATTAAATTTCATCCGAACTACTTTACAATTTCAATTTAACGGATTTTAAGTCTACTATTAACAATTAGAGGGAAATAACAAATGAAACTAAAGAATTAACAACGATCATTTATTGGATAAGATCATTATAGTTTGGAACAATCCCTAGCTTGTAATGCTCGACGCTTCGCACGTTCCGCCTTTCCTGGGTGTCGTTGAGCCGGTTTCGCTGCCGGTTTGGTTGCCTCAGTTGCCTCCCTATAGGCCAACTGAACCGGCGCGAACACAAGTGGATAAGTTACTGCATTGCCCTCCTGACAAGCCGATAGGGCTACTTCCAAGCTGCGGATTTGTACTTTCTGGGTTTGACAGAGCTGCTTCTCTTCGGCCCATTCACGTTGTGTAGTGGTCAATTTTTGATATAACGTCTTCACTTTAGCGGGGTCTACCCATGTCGCCTTAATCTGATGGATTTCTCTCATCATCTGTAGTAATTGCCGATGTAACTACGTTTTCTTTACGTGATTTTACCAGTTCTTTACTTTTAAAGGAATCCATGTCTACAATAAAACGAAAATCATTAATGCTTGGCACAATTTTAACTGTAGAAATTTTTTATCTATGTTAACTTCAAATTATTTTATAGATTTAATCTTACCAAGTATCCGTATTACGCTGATTGCTTTATCTCCCTATTGCTATTATTATCTCAATTTCGACAACGTTAAATAGTTCGTAAGTGAGGAGAGAAAATATAAAATCCAATTTTTTATTTTTATGACACTTTAACGCCACATAGGGCTTCGGTAATATGAATTTTGGCTCCGTTTTGGTCGTACTCGAGCGTACGGATGGTCCTGGTCTTCTCTCGGGCTTCTGTTATCGCTCCGCATCTCTTTAGGGAGTATCTTCCTCGGAATTACTACATTCATTGGCGTGGATCGCTCTTCTAACCTCGGATCGTCGATTTCAAAGGAGATGTCGTACAGAGGGGCATACCCGTCCTTGCTCGGGATCCTTCCCGCTGCAATGTCCGAGTTTACTCTGACCAGGTGGCGTCTAGCCATTTTGACCTGCCAGTTTGTCTGTTGCTGATACTCCTCAAGTCGAGCCAGAGTATATTCGGCGCGGCTCCGACTTTCTCGAGCTAGATTGCGGCCCGGCTCCCTTTTGATCGCGACGTATGGTAGATCGGTATCTCCGTAATCCTCTTAGGGACTTGCTCTCAATTCTCTTACGGGAGAAATTGAAAATCCCACGTCCTACATCGCCTGTCTGCATCTGGCAGCGGATGACTCGGGATGCGTCGATCCATGAGTCGTCTGGAAGATAAGAATCATTATCACATGGCTGTTTATACATTTCCAAAACTATAAAAATCTAGATGATGCGTTGCACATAAAATCGGTCATCATTTGGTCTAATGTGTAAGTATACAGGAGTTTACAGTGAGTGAGTGACGATAAATTGCTAATGAAGTAGAGTATATGAATGTTATATTGTCGGCAACACGTTAGGAAATTGATCGAACTGGGTCATTTATCGTGGGTTCTATTTGACGAAGAGACGTTGAGAAAATCGATCTAGTTAAGAACGTCAACTAGTCACGTCGCATACTTTACGATTGATTTACTAGATGATGAAATAAATTGTTTCTCAATGTAATTTTCGGCATGAGTTAACTTCTCTATCATTTGGGCATATGTTAATATCGTCCGAGGTTAAGCGTGCTTTTTTTTAAGGATCTACTGCATTTCAGTGTTAGTTGAATTGATGATAACTCTTTGATACAAAACAAAATAACACTAGCATAAATGAATATTGATTCAATAAATGTCGATTTTTATTTCCAAAGATCATTTTCCATAATTTCTGCTCTCCGAAAGTCAATCATTATCTGGTTCGATTTACTGGTCACATGAATAGTCCGTACCAAGTTTAAAGGAAAGGAAGGAGGGTTCATGTCGAATCCCAATCCGGTGGTGCTCATAGTTATCACAAAACGAAAATAATAATTAGGTGATAGTGATAACTAAATGTAATTTTTTCCTTCTCGTTCACCGATTCTCTCCTCCATGATTACCGCCTCGAATCCCTTGTCGCACGGTTTCTTGGCGGGAATTCTCCTCGGATTAGGGTAGGGTTTCTGTTCGTTGGCGTACATCTTTATTCTTTGATCAACTGTAGAAATAATTGACTGCTCTGAAAAGTAGCGAGTTATTTATATGTGACCGTCCACTAGTACACCCAATGATTGGTGTAACTTCCTACACGTGCTGACGTGGCTGAAGATTTTGTTTGCTGTGATGATACCGGTGACTGTTGGCGTGTATTGATTGCGATGGTTTCAGCAACTGGTGATGTGGCAACTCGTTCCTCTCGCATTGTGCCTGATTGATTTATTTGATTTCATTCTGTCTTTCCTTCGTAGCACATCAACTCCGGTATTTAGCGGTTAGACAATTTCTATGTGCAGTGAGTGTGTGTTCCACTCAGTACATTCATTTCTATATTGATCCACATTCGTCTGTGCTGTTAAACGGAAAATTGCATTGATTCATACTACATGGACTAATTCTGTTCAAAGGAGATTTAGTCTTGGTGGAAATTTTTCAACAAGATTTTAAACTGATTTTAAGTTTGCCTTCTCAATGTAACTCTAAGATGACCGTGGGTCTCTTTTCATTAAATTTATCTGTCATGGCTTTCTTTAAGATATTTTATTTTTATCGTTAAAATAATTCATATTATTTATTTGATGACATAACAACAATTACCAACTTCCTTCCCACACTCCCTTCCTTATTTGACCTTAGGGTAGATATGTCAATATTAGAAGATTATGAGTGCCCACTGGACTACTCGGTGTTTATGATTTTAAGCCGATATAAATCGTATAGTCTAGGTCGAGTTTTTGGGAGATGGGTGACGATGGAATAGTCAAAACACCACTCCCTCATCATCCCTTTTTCCCCTATAACGGATAGTATTGACGTTTGGGTTCCTGCATTACTCACGCCGGAACCTTCACGGGTACAAGCTATTGGCGGATGGACCGCACTTACACAGCTTGAATTGGTGTGTAGATTTTACTTTCTTGCGGTGTTGTGTCGGTTGTGCGCCGGAAAAATTTCGACGAAAAACATTATGTTCGTCTTGAAGCAGTTATTCTGACAATAATATAGTTTGACATAACATCATTGGCATCATCATGGCATACAGAGTATAAATAACATTTTCTCGCACAAGCGTCAAGTAGTGCTTACGTTTAAGTTGCTTGAACGCTGTATGGAAAAGTTTCAGATATGTTCGTTCCGAATTAGGTAAAAATATGGTTTCTAAGACAAGTAAAACTTGGTTTTATTGAGTTTTTCACGAGTGAAAAATAGTTAAAATTCTGTGAAAATGAATCGGCATATATACCTGTTCTGTGAACCTAACCTTGCTTGTGAAATTTAATGCAGTAAAACAAAATTTGACCTTGAAGTTATTTGTCTAATCTGAATCTAATTTTATTATTTTCGTGATTTAATTTGACAATTAGTTTCTTTTATTTTTTATTGAATTATTTTCAATCAAAATTATTTTATTTTACTTCTATTTTTCATTAGCTCTTATTTCTTTAACTAAATTGTCAATTTCTGGTCAAATTCCTGTGTTTTCTTGTTATTTCTGTGTTTATTTCGTGCGGATCTTGTTGCATTTTGTTATTACTTTAATTTATTTTTATGTTTTCGATTTTATATTTTAATTATCGCTTTCTCGTATTTTAAAGTGGTTATTTGATGTTTTATGGGTCTGATTTTAAATCTGCGTGTTATGTTTGCGTGCTATTACCAATCCATTTAAACAAAACTCAGTTCTAGCCCAACACTACTATCACTTAAAAAACCCAACAAAAGCTTCACATTAGGCACTCAATACCTGTCGCTAAGCAACTTATGTACTAAATCAAATAGATAGATGTCAGCTAAAGGTGAGCTCACCAAAATTCGAATTGCGAACACTTTAGAATACCTCTCGGTCTATGGACTGCTAAAAATTTTCAAGGTCATTTGAACAAAGACAATGACTTATTCAAGGTCATTGGATGAGTCATCATATTTTCTCAAGGTCATTTAAACAAAAATCATGACTCATCATAACTTTTCTCAAAGTCATTCGATGAGTCATCATATTTTTAAAAGGTCATTCAAAAATAGGTCAAGGTCATAATATTTTTTAAAATTTTAAAATTTAAATTTACTACGTATTTTTATAAGTAATAAAAACAAAACAACATAAAACTTTTATTATAAAGAAATAATTCGACTATAATAATATTGCCGAAGAGCTTTATTCAAAGCCCATTCCACATACTTTCGATATCGGGCAGTGCCACAATGGAATCCATCAACACATGGATATTCGGGCTCCATATCCTTTAACATATTGTTTTGTTCGATGTCCCATATGAACTCATCGATTACGGAAAATATCCATATAGATGTATATTTAAAGACCAAGTCTGGAATCATTGATGCTGGCTTATCCTTCAATATTTCATGTATATCTGGATAATTGAATTCCAGAAGTTCTTTGATAACTTTAAAATAATCATCTACAAAACTTATAATAATAATAATAAATTACTATAATGCTCAATTTCGTTCATAGATTGAACTGCGCTCGGTACATTCATTTTAATGATAAAAATTGAAATAACAATTACTTTTATACTAATTTAAACCAATGAGAAGGTAAACACACACACACAACCTTTTAGCTATAAACAATAAATATTAATTTATATAGATTTGAAAATGATTAAAGAAATTTTAATAATAATATTAGTTGTTAGTGTTTCTAAAATGTCTAACTCAATTGATGTAACCGTTCAAGGTAAAAATTCAACAAGATGTGTATGCATTGCCGCATTTGTATCTTTGGCGCCCTTAGGCAATATTAACGCGCCCATTATTCGTATTAAAAATTAAAAAGTACAAATATACAATTAAAACTAATTATCTGTTGTTTTTTGGTAATTTATTGATTTAATAAGAACTAAAAAAGTCAGTGGAGTACGCACTAATTAAGTAAAATTTTGCTTTTCTTCTTACTTTTAACACATTAAAATTTTCGCCTTGATTTTTTGTTAGCAAAATCATCAATTATATCAGAATAATCTATATTTGATGTAAAATCTGTTTCTATTGATAATATAGCTAATGCGTTTAAGCGTTGTTCCTTTATAGTAGATCTTAAATAGGTTTTCAATCTTTTCAGTTACGAAAAACTGCGTTCCACAGAACAATTACTTAAATGCGTGCACAAAAGTATTCTTAAGATTATATTTATATTTGGAAAAACAGTTTCTAATTTTTTGCTATATATTAATTTACTGAGCTCTAATATCGAATTTTCAGAAATTTCATTAGCTTTCAAATATGAACCCAATTGCACACATTCTTCCATAAAAGATTAATCTAAATGGTTTCTGTATATCTGGTATAAATTTTCTACATTTTTTAATATTAATTTAGGCTGGTATTTCGTTAAATTTTTTAAAAATTCAAAATTTTTGTAAATTAATTCATATGCTTAAAGCCTATTTTTCAGTTCTTCACTAAGACATGAAATTATAACATTAAATGTTTTGGTTTTAAAATTCTGATTGCTATGTAATTCCGATTCTTTAATTGTTTCATCATGAAACATTTTCAATTTTCTCCCTTGTTTTCTTTCAAATTCTTTAACAAAAGATATTTCTTTGGCTTTATTATCATAGTTTTCACATAAATTTGACATTGAACTTACGAATTCAATCAATGATTTGTATTGCTCAACAACAATCGATAAATCATTTTCAATGGATTGTAACTTTAAACTAGTAGCATTAAAACGTTCTAAAATAGTTTTCCAAAAAGTCATCATAAAAGCACATTCGAGACGATTCATTTGTTTGTTAATATTTTGAACTTGGCTTCTAACTTGAGATGATACTGTTTCATCTTGTGATATTTTTTTAAAGCTTTAGATATTCCCGCCCAGTTTTCATACAGAACTTTGCGTGCATCATACCGACAAGACCATCTTGTTTCGGAAAGATTTTTTATGGTTCGACCTTTTAAAGTAGTAGTTAACACTAACCAACGACTTGTTGAAGAAGAAAAGAAATTAAATAATTCTTGTAAAAATTGAAAAAGGATGCTGCATCTCGGCAACAATCTGCCATAAATTTTGCAACAAAGTTCATTGAGTGTGCTGCACAAGGTATAAAATGAGCTAATTCATTGATTTTCGTAATTCTTGCTTGAAGTCCTGAATAAATTCCAGACATGTTTCTAGCGTTATCATATGATTGTCCTCTCAAATTTTTTATTTCAATTTTATTTTCATTTAAAAATTGTATAATTTATTTCTCCATATCTTCAGTTTTATGCCCTAGATTTTCCAAAAACTTCAAAAAATGTTCCTCGGGGACTCCATTTTTTACATATCGAAAAATAAAAGCAAGTTGATCAGTATGCGATATGTCAGGAGTGGAGTCAACACTAATTGAATAATATTTTGCTTCTCTTAATTCCTTAAATATTTGTTGTTTTACTTTTTCGGCCATCAATATTACAATTTCTTCGAAAACTATTGACTATAAATATGATGTACCTCCTTTTCCTGGATTTCCATATTTTTCAATATGCGCAGCTAAATACGGGTCAAATTCGACAACTAATTCCACGGCCATTAAAAAATTTCCATTATTGATGTTTCCAATTATTGGAGTTTTTCCTCTTAAAGGCAATGTTCGGCTAGCAAGTTTTCGTATAATACACACAACCCGTTTGAGTACCTGAATCCAATAATTTTTTTCCTTTAGAGTTTTTGAATTTAATAGTTCATTCACATTTGACGCAGAGTCTCCTAATAATCGCTGCTTTAGAACTGTTTCTAATTGTCTGTGTTGTGATGTATTTTCGTGCTGAGATAAACATTCTGTTACATTTTTCCAATCAAAATAACCTGTTGTTACCAGTTCTGATCCACCACATCCTAACAATCGACAAGGTGCACAATAAATTGATTTGTTACTTTCCGAATATACTAGATAATGTCGACGTATAAATTCACTATTTTGCAATTTTCTTCTAAAAACACTTTCATTTAAATATCTTGTTATTTTGTCGGTATAAACCTTCTTTGTTGACGAGAAATCTGTAGGGATGTTTTGAATAATGGAATTATTTTTATTACATAAATATGTAAGAGTAGAGTCATCACACCGTTTCCATGTAGCACAAGGGTGGGCAACCTTTTTTTGGGCAGGGGCCCGTATGAAAATTAAAATAGTTTGAAGGGCCACATGCTATTTTGTTTCAATAATCAAGAATTCTAAGCCGGATCAGACAATAAAATCAACACATTTTGAGCAAATTGAAAAACTATAATGATATAACATACTAGTGAATAACTCGTTACTAGTAGCTAGGTATGACTATAGCACCATCAGGACTATCTAATAATAATGTTAGTGATAGTGACCGTCACTATCAGTTCTTGCTAGTACAGTTAGTTAGTAAGTTAGTTCTTTCTTTGTTAGTTACCTAGTGACTTACTTTTAAAAATATTTAATGGGATTTTTGCAACTGCGAGCATTTCTTAACAAGTTTTCCATAATCCGGAGTTAAAGTACTGGTTGAAATCCGTATTATGGAATCCAAATTTGTATCAGTGAGCTGGGACCTATACTTCGATTTATTGATGTTCATGCAGGAAAAAGTCTGTTCACAAATGTAAGTTGATGCAAATAAAACTAACATTTTCATTGCAAACTGTTGTATATTTGGAAACTTATCATTTTTTAGTGAAGCATAAAAGTTTGTTAATTCCATTTCTTTGAAATTCTCTTTGAGAATGTTGTCATTCTGCAAGTCTATTAATTCCAGCTGCAGCTCGGTAGAAGCTTGGTCAATATCATATGAAAATGGTGTCGTTAGAAGAACAAACTGGTTATCAAGAGCTTGAAAATCGCTAAATCACCTTGAAAATTCTTCTTTCAGAGATGAAATCTGATGGCTGTATTTTTCTGCACATTCACGAGAAACAGTTTGTGTCTTCAGTGTTTGAAAATGAGAAAAAGTTTGCTTTTTCAAATGTCTGGAAACCAACTGAAGCTTCACTTGAAAAGACTTGACCTCTGCATACAGCTCATGTGCAAACACACCTTTACCTTGTACCTTAACATTCAGTTCATTAAGTCTGTCAAGAATATCAACTGCAAATGAAAGATCTGACAGCCATTCTGACGTTTTCATCTGAGTTGTAAACTCTACCGCTATATCTTTCATCTCTAGAAACAACACTATTTCATCCTTTAGATTCCACACTCTCTTCAAAACTTTTCCAAGACTTAGCCAACGCACATTTGTGTGATAAAGTACATCAGAATGATCGGATTCCAAATCTTCAAGAAAGGATTTGAATTGTCTATGATTTAGCCCCCGGGCTCTTATTATATTCACAGCTTTTACAATAGGGTCAACAACGTGTTTGAAATCAAGAACAGATTTACACAAACTTTCCTGGTGGATGATACAGTGCAAAGGTATTATGGTGTGATCAGGATGTAAGTTTTTCACATGATCTTTAATTTTCGTGATCAGACCCACGTTTTTACCGGTCAAAGATGAGGCACCATCTGTAGTTACACTGGCAAGTTTATCCAGTGGTAATTCAAACTTGTCTAAAGCTTTAATAAGATTATAATATAAATCTTTTCCAGTCGTAGTGTCCTTCAAATGCTCCATAGACAGCAATTCTTCGGTAGCTATAAATTTGTCATCGATCCCTCTAATAAAGATGAGCAACTGCGCTGTGTCTTGTATATCAGTACTTTCATCCAGGGCTATGGAAAACCATTGAAATGTTTTAATCTTGTTCAACAACTGGTCCGAAAGATCCTCTGCTATAGATTCAATGCGCCGAACCACTGTTCTTCGAGATAATGAAATATTTTCAAACTTTTTCTCGTTTTCTGGACAGATTATATCGGCAATTTCAAGCACACAATCCTTTACGAATTCTCCCTCGGAAAATGGTTTATTATGTTTCACAATCTTGTGTGCAATAACTAGACTGGCCTTCGTAGCAGCTTCTTGAATAGATGACGGTTTCACAAAAATTGTTTGTTCTTGCTTTAAAATTCTCACCAAGTCATCTGCTTTGCGCCGCAATTCGGTTTCATTTAAATTTATTCCGAAATTGCCATGCTTTGTCTGAAAATGTCGTTTAAGATTATACTCTTTGAAAACGGCCACAGACTCCCGACATATCAAGCACACAGCGTTGGTTTTAATGTCAACAAAAAAATACTTAGATGTCCAGTCTTTGTTGAATGTCCTACACTCGTCTTCAATTTTTCTCTTCTTCGATGTTGGCCCACTCATTTCTCGTTTCAAAATAGATTTTTTTAAATTTATAAATTATTTTCTAAATATTAATTAATTAAGTTTGAAATTTTACACAACAAACCATCCAAACTGTAAAGTTTTAGCAGACAAATTACATTTGCCAACAACGAAAACAGTAAAAGATACTAGTGTTAATTTAACATTATTTTAAAAACCGTTATAACGATTGCGGCGATAATAATAATAATATAATAATACAAAGATTTGTAACGATATCGAAAATAAACCTTTGCCCTGGGGATCACAACTAGTACATGAAAACATCCAACAAGAACAAAAACAGAGGAAAGGTTATTTCTGAATGAAAGGTAGGAAAATAATATTTCTTTGCATTTTTTTTATTTGTTTACGCAGTTTTAAAAAAATATGTGAAAAGTCTAAAGGGCCGCATAAAACGTCGCCGCGGGCCGTAGGTTGCCCACCCTTGATGTAGCAGGATCAAGGTTTATATGAATGTTTGTGCGATTTTCGGATAGATTTACCATTCTTGAACAATTAGCAGATGTGTCAGTGTTTTGTTCTAAATTATTTGTGTCAAAGTGTTTATTTTGTTCTAAATCATTAAATGTTTGAATATCAAGTGAACATCTGTGGTAGTTTTGTTATATATTTCTACAATCGAACCACAATTGCTTACCCGTTCTTGAACTACGGTTTCGGGTTTTTTTAAATTAAAAATCCATCTAGTTTAGTTGTTTTTTCAATGATTTTATTGAACTTCTTTTGTTTTTCTTTTGCTAATTTTCTATTTTGGTAACCACTATTATTTTTACGCCTTTCCATTTAATTTATTTTACCTAAATTTGTAAAACAAATAAACTACTAAATATGTAAAAATCGCTTACCATAAAATTATAACTTAGAGAAAATTTTATATAAATCACCAAATAGCACTATAAAATATTCTGCACTAAAAAATTATAACAAAATTCAAGTTTAAGAAGATAATTATAAAATAATTATACACATATATTCTGAAAACTGAACAACCAACTGTACTAATTTCAATTTTTCAAACATGAAATGCAATATTTTGCAATAAGTTAGCCTACTGCAATTCAAATTTTTAAAAATGTTAACTTCTATAATCTATTTATTTTACATACAACAAATTTGAAAACCCATCAGTAAAAACCGTCAGTAAAACAAAAACACAATTAAATTTATACTTGCAGAATTTTGTTGAATGTCTTACGCTCGCACATCGCGCAAAATACTTCTGCATTATTTAATTCTTAACATTATTTATAACTTATAAATAATGTTAATGTATATTAATAGTATTATCTTGTTTAATTCTTATTATCTATTACATAATCTAATTATAATTATCAATAAATATATAAAAATTTTGAAAAAAAAATTACAAAAAAATGATATTGCAAGCGCCCTTTTCGGTTGGCGCCCCTAGGCAGTTGCCTAGGTTTGCCTATTAGTAATAGCGCCCATGTATATATATATATATATATATATATATATATATATATATATATATATATATATATATATATATATATATATATATATATATATATAAAACTATGTTTTTATCTTGATGAGCCAAGGCTACCGATATCGACTTTACAATTATAATGCTATCAACCATTTAAACAAAAGTTCCATATAATTCATATATTTAATGTGAAGTTACAAAATTTAAAATATATGAATATGACCGTACACATTTATAAATAGAAAATTCAAGATTATTTTGTCTTTATACTAAACTGAACTTATACATTTAAAACAAAAATAATTATAAACACTTAAACATAGTTTTCCGTTTTTCTTTAAGATTCTTGAAAAAAATCAAAATCATTATCTTTCCTAGCATGATCTTCCAATGTTGTCTTTCACCTTCGATGGATTCGTATGGTTATTGCTGTATTTTGTGGATATAAACTAAAGAATAATTGATAAAATGCAGTCATTGAGTATGTGGATTAAGTTACCGAATCGGGACTTTTCATAACCTTTAAACTAATATGTTACATATTTCGTTTTGTATTCATTTATGTTATCAAAAATTCCACGCGAACAAGAAATACCTGTTTCATCCTAATTTTCCTCGTGTTACAGATTTTCAGTCATAAACTAGAAGAATATTCAGTTTCAATAAATATGCCAAAGAACTTGTTATGTACTAAAAATTTAACTTCAAGAAAATTCAATTCATTCTACAATTAACGCTAAAGACTTTTAATTATTCATTTTGAAGGACCCAGATGACCCATATCAAGGTGAAATTATTATTGCGTAGTTATTATTTTTAGGTTATTATTGAACTATCCATTACGGAACTGACCCCAAGCCAGTATTATTAATAACGATATTGACGTATTCCAACGACGTACGCAGATTCTTCTCTTGTTTCTTTTTCTTTGTCTTGTAATTAGGTTTTAATTTCCAATAATTTATCCTCGTGATTTCTTCTTTCTTCTCTTTTTCTTTTGCTTTAAAAGCGACTTCTCTGGGTCCTATTAAATCTACTCAGACACATGTTTTGTACAAAGGTTTTACAGTAATCCACATTTGCCTGAACACACAGTGCCCGATAAAATATAAGCGACAAAAAATGTCAATTATTTAAAAATAAATAAAATAAAATTTTGCTATTACGTACTTCCATTGGAACTTTGAAACTTTACGAAGTTTATGGAAATCACATTTAAAGAAAGAGAAACCAACTACAAGACTGAACAAACCAAAACAGCTGAATTCATCATATCTTTAAATTTATTAGTAAAAAGCAAGAGAATTAATATTTTATTTATTAAAATCATTCACATCAAAACTGTAAGAAAATATCGCCATTGCGATATCAAATTTCTTTCTTTTCTAACATTTCTTTAAACAGTAAGAATGCTCCTTATTGCAACGGAAATAGCAGGGATTTCTTCTATGGTTTCTCAAACGTCGACAATTATTGGTGCAAATTGTAAACAGCTTATAGCAATGTCTCTTGCATTTACTTGCTTCAGTGACCGGAGCAAGCGCCAAACTCAACAATACCAAAGTGACCTAAATCCACTCATTTAAACAAAATATCAATTTCAATGAAAGTAAACTCACAATGCAGTAAAACATTTAGTAAAATTAAACATAAAAATTAACGTTTTTGCCGCTCTTAAATACGCATTTTTTGTCAACAATTCTATTAATAAAATGAATTTAATTTGATCTTTTAACAAAAGATTTCTAGGTGAATTTTATTTAATTTTATGAAAGCATAGAAATGCTTTAATCTCATGCTCAAAGGCCTTGATCAGCAATAACAATTTGTTTATGCTCAACCGAAAATTGATAATTGTTAATAGCCTTTTTGGACTTTAGAGGGGTCAGTTTTATATTTTAATCAATTAAATATAACCCAATTGTCATTTAAGACAATTAAAAAATTGTAAATATCATGACGAAGAGAGTGAGAAACATTTCTATTGCAAGAATGGACGACCAAACCTTTATTTTCTCAATATTAACAAATAGACATTTACATTTTTGCATTTCCGCTAAACATTATTGTAAGTTTTCTTTCAATGAATTTGGAATAATTATTTCTTGAAATGTCCAAAGAAATAATTCTTTGTGATTTGTATATATCACATTCAATTTCAGGATCTTCTAAATCAATCTGAATATATACAAGGTAATAAAAATTTATACATTCGAAGAAAATAATACAAGATTATTTCGAGTTTCTATTATTGTTTGAGGATTACATGGCATAAACAAATAAACTTTAGATATATACATTGGGATGTTATCAAAAATCAACTTTCCCATGGCAAAAATATCCCAATTCTAAAATATCCAAAAATTTAAAATCCTTATAAAATATTTCCTAACTCATAAATACCCCAAAATTTAAAAAATTTTCTAAAACTTTATATACTTAGAAAATATTTATATAAATTTATCCATGTGAGGAAAAATGATACATATGCAAAATATACTAAAGTTTCTATATTTGTTGTCCACTAATCCATCCGGAAAATCAATCAAATAAATTTATGATTGATCTTCAAAATCCCATTTATTTACATGGAAATTGGGAAGTTGCTTTGCAAAACTTTACATTTGTGTACAATACATTTCACATTTTATAGTCAATATAAAATCAATTATTAGAAGCGTGTTCCCAAAACATGTAGTGGTATTTTCTCAATCAATAATATTGAACGATATTGTCATATTCCGAATCAAATTTTAGATGAAAATAGTGGAATGTTTTTCAAAGATGGATTGAATGTTAGTTGTGATTTTAGTCCATTTACAATAAAATTTGAAAGTATTGATGATGCCAAGCGAATGGGTAGTGATAAGCTTAACATAGTTGTTCCTGGTACTGAATACCTAATACGTTTCAAAACTTTTATTGATGTCGACCCTGTGAATGAATACATCAAAATATCTGTATCGTATATTAATGAGGTTGAAGATACATTTACGTTTACTAATGATTTATATATTGAAACACTTGAAGAGTTACATAAATATATTTCATTCAATTGTTTACATATATTTAAAACTATTAAAATTGTTAAAGATGGATTATGCAAATTCAGTTTGAATAATAACATTTGTGAAGTAACATTTGATAAAAATTTGGCTAATACATTGGGATTAGATAAGCAAACATATAGGGCAAGTGCTTTTGGTGTACGCAAACCAAAAATAATAAAATTTCATAGACAAATGTTCATATATACTAACATAATCGATCCTTTAATTGTTGGTGATTCTTTGGTTCCTCTATTGAAATCTGTTTGAGTTGATAAACATGATCAGGATGAAGTTGTCAATATAAATATCGATAATCCCATGTACTTACCGGTATCAACATCATGTATAAACAATATAGAAATAAATATTCGTGATGATAGCGGTAAATTTATTGAATTTAGTAAAGATACAAAAACTGATTTGGCATTACATTTTCGTAAATTAGATGGTCAATAACGATATTATTAGTATGTATAGTGGTAGCCAAAGTGGTGGCGAATTACCATATTTTATTGGCAAACAGTATGGATCAGGATGGTTGAGAACAATTAGTAAATTTGCACTGTATATTCTTAAACGCACTGGTAGTTTTGGTATGAAAACCGCTAAAGATGTGATAATGAATGAGCAGAAAATATTACCATCTCTGAAATCAAATGCATTATCCGAGTTAGGGAAAGTTCTACCGGGTGTTGCAGATATGTTTCAAAAACAGGCACCGACACCGGCACCAACTCAAAAACGTAAAAGATATCATAAACATATAAACAAACGAATGAAAGGACATCGAACTATATTTCAAAAATGATTTTCGGTAAATCTGAATTGTGTTTATTTGATAGACCAGCTCCCAGCGGTAATTGAAATGGATGCCTTTGAAGAAGTATTCCCGATTAATTCAATTATAGATAGTAGAACTGATATTGAATTTTATATTAATGGTTCCCAAACTGAATATCTAAATTTAAACGATACATTGTTAACTGTTCAGATCAAAGTTGTAGATAAAGATAGAAAACTGTTGGGTGAGCCTTGTGATGTAATACCAAATAATTTCTTGTTTCATACACTTTTTAAAGATGCAGTTCTCGGATTTAATAATATCAAGATTGAGGGTGGTAACAGTACATATATTCACAAAGCTCTATTAGAAACTATTATAAATTACAAAAGGATACTAAAAATACATGTTTAACTCCTATGGGTTATGGTAGTGATGATGATAGGAAAAAGTAGATTAAGAGATCGAAATTATTTACCATGTGCTCATCATTACAACTCAATTTTATGGATCAACCGAAATATTTACTCCCAGATGTTAATGTACACATTAGATTGAAAAGATCAGAGTTTGCATTATCACTAACAAGTGCTACCACCGCACCAATTCTTCAATTAGTTGATGCAAAATTATTGGTGAGAAGAGTTCGTGTTGAGCCTTCTGTATTAGCCGGTCATCAACTGGGGCTTAATTCTAAGCATGCAATATATCCATTGAGAACAAAGGAAATTGTTCAATTTGCTATTGCTAAAGGTGCAACATCTTTCTATAAGGAACAAATATTTGGAGATAGAAGAATGCCAAATTTTATATTGGTAACATTTCAAAGTGAATCTCAATATAATGGATCATACTTAACATCGAGCTCAATTTTCAAAAGTTTTGGAGTAACATCGCTAATTTTATCGAAAAATAGTGATTATAGAGAAATATATACTCAAGATTTCGATAATGATAATTATTGTGCTACATATATGCAGAGTATAGTGAGAAATATGGGTTATTTGGATAAAAACCTTAATTGTGGCATAACTCTTGATGATTTTAAAAACAAATATCCATTCTTAACATATTTTTGGCACCCGATTTTGATTTAAATCAGAGTCAATTACCTCAAAATGGAAATTTACAATTAGATATAAAGTTTGCTAAAGCTACCTTTGAACCGGTGCATGTTGTAATATATGGAGTATTTGAAAATGAGGTTCACATAACTGCAAACAGAACCGTGTTGGTTTGAAAATGTTGGTATAAATGTATAGATAATTTATGATAATTTGTCATGGAGTAAGCTTTTCATGTATTATTAATATTATTGATGTAGTTCTGTTCAAGTCTATCGAATTGGGAAACAAATACCAGGACATGAATTTTTAGGGGTTTTTCCTCTTGATAAAATTCCATATTTACGTAATAATCAAGCCATAATCGTCAATACTCAATCGTCTCATCTCGGTGGAGAACATTGGTTAGCAATATATATGAAACCTAACAAGATATTTGTATTTGATCCAATGGGTTTCTATTATCCGGCTTTAATGGTTTCGAAACTGCAAACAATGGGTAAACCTATTGTGTATAATAAAACTATGTATCAAAAACCATGGACCTTAACATGTGGTCAACATTGTTTAGCTTGGTTATTATCCAAGCGATTTGACGTATAATAAACGTATTAATGTTTTGTTATGTTTTATTATTATTGTTATGTTTTATTATTATTGTTATTATTATTATTATTATTATTATTATTATTATTATTATTATTATTATTATGTGTTTAATTAATTTATTTTAGCAAAGCTAATGCGTGACCACAAAGACACTGTAAATCACATGATTTACACTGCATCACATGATTCACAAAGCCAGTGCATGATAAGTGCGTGACTGCACGCATACACACTCAAGACTGTATGTAATTTACTAAGAAATCACATACATACTTTTGTTTGTATGTGATTTACAAAGAAAACATGCCTAACTGCATGCATCAAAACCTCTCACCTATATGTGTGTATTGCTAGAATGTGATTGGCTAAATCCTGAAAATATTATTCTCTTTATAAACATTGACAATTTCCAAATTTGTCACAATTATTTCAAAAACTTTTCACTGACACCACGAATTTCAAAATGAACAACTATAATATTTTAAGAGCTCTATTGACGAGTGAGACAGGTAAATTATTTTTTATTTTATTTTTTATTATTATTTTATTTTTTAGATTGGTTTACAATAACCGAAATCCAAAATGAAATCGACGGAATTAATGAATTTGTCCCACTAAGAAATGGTAATTTTAAAATTTATTATTATTTATTTTAATATTATTTTAGAGAATCATGAAGTTGATAATGATGAAATTATTTTAATAGAAGATAGCGATGATTCGGATATCGGTAAATTTATTTATTAAATTAATAAATTATTAAATGTTTTTCAGAAATTATTAATGAAACTGTTGATCTTGATGAAATTACTGATACACCAGCCACAGTTTCTATGGAGGATTATACCTACATTTTTGGGAATGATGTTGGATATGCCCACATTTCTGTGGATGCCTTCGTTTCTTGGGAAGATATGCTGGTGGATGATCATGACGAAATATCTTATAAAAAATGTAAAATTTTAATTATTTTTAATATTTTTAATGACTACCATATGAAAACTTTTAAGATAAGTTAATAATATGTAAAGTATTATAATATCATTATTATAATACTTTAAATATCATTAATTTATAATAAGAATAGAAATATTAATTTACTAGATCTATTGAAATATTTTACGATATCTATTGAATTATTTTTACGAAATGTTTTTATGAATTGAAATTTACGATATCTATTGAATTTTTTAAAGAAAAATATCTGATTTTAATGAATTATTTTATGATATCTATTGAATTGAAATTTTATGATATCTATTGAATTATTTTACGATATCTATTGAATTGAAATATTAATTTTTATTAAAATACTCTAAATGCCATAAGACTATGGAACGTTACTATGGTCATAGATTCTATGGTACCGACTTTTTTATTTGCCCTAAATGCGATACCACCCATGATTTTGAATATCTAGAGTTTTATAAGGAACACTCTACCAATTTAAATCAATTTAAAATTAATAAAAAGACATTATTTCAAATGATTGATGTGAAAATTGTTAATAATAATAATAATAATAATAATAATAATAATAATAATAATAATAATAATATTAATAATAATAATAATAATAATAATAATAATAATAATAATAACAATAATAATAATAATAATAATAATAATAATACAACAACAAATAATAATAATAACACAAATAATAACAATACAAATAATAATAATAATAATACAAATGTTACTAAAAACATAAATAATAAAACAAATAATAAAACAAATAATAAAACAAATAATAAAAAATCAAAAAGACCTGCTGATAAAATTATGCCGTGTATCCCTGTTAAAAGTAAAAAAATTGAAACTATTGTTATTAGTGATGACGAATCTGAAAATAATCAAATAGGGGGTTCTGTAAATAAAGAAATAAATGCAAAAGATGAACCTGAAATAGAGGTTGACTTAAGGGGTTCCCGTAAAAATATTCGATTTGATTTTGAAAATCAAAACCTTATTCAAATCGCCCTAACAGATAAACTTATAAATAATTTAAAAAATGAAATAAAGAAAATGGGATCTGTAAAAGTCCAGTTTACCGCTCTTATTCAATTTGAAAAAGATGGTGAAATAAAAGATAATTTCTTTTCTAATAGCGCGAGTGTCTTCTCCAATAGTTTTCTTGCTGATGGGGTGAGTCGATTTTAATGAGAAAATCGAAAAATTCATGTATTTGGAAGTAGGTGGCGCGTAGTTAAGATTCGTGAAATCGATTTTATTTTAACCACATATTATTCGATAAGTTGATTAGCTGGACATAGTTTTATCCCTACACCTGAATATCTAGTAGGTAAAAGGCGATTGTAAAGGTTCGAAACACAGATCATTCGTGTTTTATTTATAGTGTTTTAGCGTTTTTAAAGCTCGATATAGTTTTAAAGCATAAGGAGCATGTTTCTTCTTACACTACTTTTATGGAAGAAATAAATTACGATCTAATTACTGATTGTCCAATGAGACTCTGTAGTATCCCGAAATTTGAGAGAAACAATAGCGAGTTAAATTTGGCAATCAATGTTTTTGAATATAACATCACCCCTTCTAAGCAATTGAATGATATTAATTACGTACCTCACCATCCTCATCTCATCTTAATTCATCGAACAAAGGTTATCGGCGGTAGTCCAATTAATCTTTTATTATTACAGGACGGTGATTATTATCATTATACTGCCATTTTTAATTTGAATAAACTCATGAATTGCCATTCTAGTAGTGAATGTAACACCAGAATTCGCGTAAAATGGTATCCCCATTGATTAAATGGTTTTTGTTATGATAAAACATTCTCTATACACGCTCCCTGAAAATAAAACTTGATATTTAAAAACTACTCTAAAATGATTACCCCACCATTCGTAATTTATGCGGATTTTGAGGCTGTTTTGCCTAAAGATATAAAACATCACCAAATACACATGCTGATATCAGCAGGCTTAATATTAATCAATAATTATACAAACACAACTCAATATTTCAATTTTATAGGCTTGGAATGTGTTTTGGAATTTTTAAAGAAAGTAGAGGAAATTTCTATCACAATTGTCCTACCGCATTATGAAAATCATAGTAAAAAACCTAAAAATAATCTTACTTCTAATGAGAAACAGCAGTTCATCGTATGTAGAACTTGCTATCTTTGTAAAAATTTAATTAGAAATAAGGTTAAGGAGCATGATCATTTTACAGGTCAATATCTTGGTGCTGCCTGTCGTAATAGGAAAATAAGTAAGCCCATTCTCTTTCATAATTTGAAAGGGTATGACCTTCATCACATTTTAAAGTATGGTTTGAATGAATTTCCATCTTGGAAATTAAATATCATTCCTACCACCACTGAGAAATTCATCTCGTTAATTGTAAATATAAAGAAATTGGCTGTTAGATTTATAGATAGTATGCAATTTGTAAATTGCTCTTTAGATAAGGCTGTGAAAACTCTAACTGATCTACCTCTAACTTGTTCTGCTTTTGATGATCTTATTGTTAAGGCAAAGGGTGTCTTTCCTTATGATTTTGCAATATCACTAGAGGTCCTTGAATTGACTTACGAACTACCTCCAAAATGGGATTCTGTATCTGATGATGAATACGCTACCGCCCAACTAATTTGGACACAGCAAAATTGCACTACAATGTTAGACTATATGTTAACTTACCTAAAATTAGACGTATTCCTCGTTGCAAACTATTTTCAGCAATTTCGTGCAAAAGCTATTGCTTACAATGGTTTAGAACCTCTGAATTTTTATGGAATTCCTGGTATGTCATGGGCGTCCGCTCTCATGACTTTAAAGGAACCCATAGAACTTCTACAGGACATGGAAATGATTAATTTCTATGAAGGTGGAATACGGAGTGGGTTAAAATTTGTTAACAAACATTATGCTGCAAGTTCTGAAGATACAGAACTCTTGTATATTGATATTAATAATTTATATGGTTGGGCACTTAGCCAAAATCTTCCGTATGGTGATTTTGTTTGAGTGCATGATAATCTGAATGATATACTGAGTGAATGTGTGAATGCAAATATTGAATTCCTTCCGTATGGCTATACAATGGAAGTTGAAATCAATATCCCTGAGCGTGTGCATCAGTATTTGAATGACTTTCCGCTTGCTCCGGAAAAAATATGTCCGCCCAATTCAAAAGTTGAGAAGTTAATGCTCACGCATTACAGTAAGAAGAACCACGTTCTTTACTGGAGACTTCTCAAGCTGTATATAGAATTGTGTGCGGAAGTTGAGTGTATTCATAGAGAAATTAAATTTAAGCAAGCACCTATTTTTAAAGATTATATTCAGAGAAATAAAGATTTACGCTCAAACTCAAAGTGCGAGCTTCATAGAGATTTATTCAAATTATTTAATAATAGCTTATATGAGAAGTCCATTGAGAATTTGAAAAAACGGATGAATTTGAGGCTATGTAATTCAGCTGAAAAGATGATTATATATGCCTCAAAACCGACTTTCAAAAAGTCCATTAAAATAGTGGATGATTTGATTGCTACTCATCTGAACAAAGACTCTATATGTTTAGACAAGCCTAGCTACATCGGCCAATCAGAGCTAGACCTGTCTAAGCTGCGGATGTACCACTTACAATATAATGAATTGGAAAAATATAGATCCGAATTTGACTGTGATATTAATATCGTTGCCGGCGACACTGATTCGTTTTTCCTTGAAGTTAAGCACTGTAAGCTTGACATTCTTTTTGCCGGCAATGATAAGAGACAACCTTTTAGATACCTCAAATTACGATCCGGCACATCCCTTATAGTCGAGGAAACTAGATTCAGTGATAGGAAAATTTAAAGACGAAAGTAAAGGTATAAGGAGTGAGTTTTCTTAAGACCCAAGTGCTATAGTTTATTAGGTAAATCCGACACAATGAGGGCTAAGTGGGTGAAGTTGTTTTGGGACTAAATAAAATATACGATACGTGTTCGGTTCTAAGAAATTGTTTGATTCATTTAACTATTTGTATAAAAGTAAGTATTTATTTGATTTTATTATTATATTTGTAATTTAATTTAATTAAAAACTAAAATTGACTAGTATTTAAAATTTTTTTGTTATCAATTACTTATGTTGTTATTGAAAATTTTCTAAACAATTTTAAATATTTACGATTATTTCCAGAAATGAAGAGAAATTGCACGATTAAATACTATGAGGAATCGATAACAACAATATCCATTACATTTTTCAGTTTGGAACAAAAGGCATGCTGGTGAATGATACAACGATATGCTTGGACATCAGCTGAACAATAAAGCAAACTTTCCGTTCAACCATTGCTGGGGCACCATTCGTGGTAACAGGTACAAGCTTCTTTGTATCAATGTTCTTTCTTATTAAACACTTCTGTGGCTTATATATATTTTCGCCACGTGTCGTAATTTTCAATGGAACCAAGGCCAACAATTCTTCTTTAAATTCATGTTCCATGTCAAATCTAACCCAAATTATAAGTTGCTCTGTGTCAGTGATGTCACATGACTCATTACTATTTAATAGACCTTCGCACTCATTAGAAGAGCTGAATACTTTTGAGCAAAAATTACAGTTATTATACAGTTATTTTTTAATATTAATTTGAGATTTTTATTATAGTAATGAATTTATTTTATTTATATAAATCTTTAAAACAAAAAAAAATATTAAAATATTTTATAGAAAAACCATAATTTGTTTAAAATATATTAATTAATTCATTTTAATTTAGTTTTTGTACGTGATTATGACACACACACACACACACATATATATATATATATATATATATATATATATATATATATATATATATATAAAACTATGTTTTCATCTTGATGAGCCAAGGCGACCGATATCGACTTTACAATTATAATTTTATCAACCATTTAAACAAAAGTTCCATATAATTCATATATTTAATTCATACATTTAATGCACATTTGCCTGAACACACAGTGCCCGATAAAATATAAGCGACAAAAAATGTCAATTATTTAAAAATAAATAAAATAAAATTTTGCTATTACGTACTTCCATTGGAACTTTGAAACTTTACGAAGTTTATGGAAATCACATTTAAAGAAAGAGAAACCAACTACAAGACTGAACAAACCAAAACAGCTGAATTCATCATATCTTTAAATTTATTAGTAAAAAGCAAGAGAATTAATATTTTATTTATTAAAATCATTCACATCAAAACTGTTAGAAAATATCGCCATTGCGATATCAAATTTCTTTCTTTTCTAACATTTCTTTAAACAGTAAGAATGCTCCTTATTGCAACGGAAATAGCAGGGATTTCTTCTATGGTTTCTCAAACGTCGACAATTATTGGTGCAAATTGTAAACAGCTTATAGCAATGTCTCTTGCATTTACTTGCTTCAGTGACCGGAGCAAGCGCCAAACTCAACAATACCAAAGTGACCTAAATCCACTCATTTAAACAAAATATCAATTTCAATGAAAGTAAACTCACAATGCAGTAAAACATTTAGTAAAATTAAACATAAAAATTAACGTTTTTGCCGCTCTTAAATACGCATTTTTTGTCAACAATTCTATTAATAAAATGAATTTAATTTGATCTTTTAACAAAAGATTTCTAGGTGAATTTTATTTAATTTTATGAAAGCATAGAAATGCTTTAATCTCATGCTCAAAGGCCTTGATCAGCAATAACAATTTGTTTATGCTCAACCGAAAATTGATAATTTGGAATAATTATTTCTTGAAATGTCCAAAGAAATAATTCTTTGTGATTTGAAAATATCACATTCTATTTCAGGATCTTCTAAATCAATCTGAATATATACAAGGTAATAAAAATTTATACACTCGAAGAAAATAATACAAGATTATTTCGAGTTTCTATTATTGTTTGAGGATTACATGTCATAAACAAATAAACTTTAGATATATACATTGGGATGTTATCAAAAATCAACTTTCCCATGGCAAAAATATCCCAATTCAAAAATATCCAAAAATTTAAAATCCCTATAAAATAAATTTATCCATGTGAGGAAAAATGATACATATGCAAAATATACTAAAGTTTCTATTACCCTAATTTACAGGGTTATCGTCCTCACCCACGTATACGCCGTACCCGAACTTTTGAGAATTTGAGATAAAATTCCTCGCATAAGCCACACTAAGTAGTATTTTTATGGTTTTTGGTTTAAATAAGGAAACAATAATAATGTAATAGTTACGATTTAATGATTTAACTCAATAATCTCAATAAATTTGTCGCTGATTGATGTTAAGTTGTCTCACACAGGCAACATGGATAAAATGCCAATAAGCTTTGACATGCCAGCCAATAGGAGCGTTGATTCAATTGTTATGGAAGTATTAGAATTGGAACAACATGCTCTGAAAGTTGCAATTTCATCATTATGTGCCACTGCTGATGGAGGAAAGTGCACACCAATGGTGATTTTCAAGCGAAAAACAATGCCAAAGGAGATATTCCCAAACGGCATTCTTATGAAAGTAAATGAGAAGGGATGGATAAATGGGCAGATATTTGGTGAATGGATAATTGAAGTCTCGGGAAAGCAGAGAGGAAAAGGGTCATTTAATTTAAAATCCGTTTTAATATATGACTCAGCGAGATGTCCTCTGACTGAAGGCGCAAAGACAGAATTCATAAACACACTCAACTCGTGGTTATCCCAGGGGGGTTGACAAAGAAGCTACAACCTCTATATTTGAGAGTAAACAAGTCTTTTAAATCCAATATTAGACGTCTTGGGAGAACTGGATGACAAACGGTGTTCATAGTTATACGAAGAATAGAAATATGCGTCGAGTATCTTACTCTGAAATTTGTCAGTGTGTCGTGGAAAGCTGGAATCTAGTCACAGCTGAATGCATCAAGAATGGCTTTAGAAAAGGGAAATTTTGCATCTATGGGAATGAGGAAGCTAATATTGAAGAAATAGAAGAAGGTGAAAGTAGTTCATGAGCAGTAGGCGAGAGTAATAATATAGGGCAGTGTTTCTCAAGCTTTTTTAAACCACCGCCCCTTTAAGACACAATTTGATTTGCCACCGTCCCTAAAATTATTTAATTGTATAATATACAAAATGTATTACATGTAAATAAATTTTAATGATACAGAACAATTGCTACCGGATTGCTCCAACAGCGTTATTTAACAGAAACCTGTTACAACTTGATTTTGTATGGCGTGCGGGCTATCCTACGAAATCTATGTTAAGTATTTTAAGTTTTTATACCATCATACAGGGTAGAAATATAAACTAATTATTCGTTATTGTGTAGTTGGTAGGTTTTATTTTTAGTGAAATTTAAAATATAAAGTAAATGAAATTACAAATCTACCATCACCCTCTTAACCCACGTCAACGCCCCCATTTTTTTCTCAGCCTTTTAACGCTCCCTTTTAGGCCTCAAACGCCCACTTTGAGAAAGACTGATATATGGAATGGTCCGATAGATCCTAGTATTGATCCCATTCCATACAATCTACCCTATCTCCTCAATTTATTCATGAATGAGACCGAGAATAAGACAAAAAACATGCCGACATAAATATATTTTAACAATTAAAATTTATTTTTTACAAGTGTTAATATCTTTACACTGTTGATAATCCCCTGCTATGATATCATATTTTTTTTTATTATTCTGATATTTTACTATGGATTGGCCTATTATGTTTGTATATTAAATTGTAAAATCAAAAATGTTACCTTGTATAAGCCGCACCTACGTATCATCAGCACCAAGGAATTTTATTAAAAATCGTATTTTTTCCTTGTATAGTTCACGGACTATACCCTGTAAATTAGGGTAGTAGTATTATTGCTTGAGGATTATATTTTTGGAATCTTCTACCCAGTGGTGTTGTCGAGCCGGAACGCCTTGGAACGTCGTTCCGGTACTTCCTTTTTGGACAGGAACGCGTTCCGGAACTAAAGATGATTTATGATAACGAGAATTGGCTGAAGTATTGAAAAAAAAAATTAAAAAGAATTGCTGATTTTTTTCCCTAATTTTTGACGAATTTTTATATGTATTATTATAAACAAGGGTTTGAACCGAATCCGAATCCGAACCGGAACAAAATATTGTTTGAGTATCTTAACTAATTTTTATTAAACGTTCCTATTATTGTAATAAACACACACACACACACACACATATATATATATATATATACACAAAATGGGTTTTGTAATGATTTTCGTTTCTTTTCCTTTTTATGCTATATACAGGGCCGATCTTGGCGACGGGCGAAAATTAGGGGAAATCTCCCCCCGTCATCAAATTTGGGACATGAGACCTAAAAAAACGTCGCCGCCAGGATTATCATGGAAAATCACCCCGTCGTTAAATTTGGTACATGAGACCGCACAGAGCGGCCGCATACCCAGGATCGGCCCTGTCCATATAATTATATATACGCGTTCCGGTAAAAAAAATAGCACAACACCACTGCTTCTACCTGAAAAAAAATTTAGATAGATTTTGGGAAATTATCATGTTTCAACTTTTCTATAGGAAAAATATCCAAACTCAAAACACCTCAAAATTTTACATCCATAGGAAATATTCTCCAACATAAAAATACTCAAAAAATTAAAATCCATAGAAAATGTTTAGCAACTCAAAATTGAAATCCCTAGAAAACTTTTCCAAACCCAAAAATATTTCAAAATTTTAAATTCATACAAAAACTTTCACAACTCAAATATCCCAAAATCTAAAATACTTAGAATGATCTTCTATATACTTTAAAACGATATGTGTGCTCGAAGGAAGATTTTAACAATTTATAAATTCGATGTTTGCACATTATCAAGATTTTAATCATCTATATAAACTGTTATTCTACAATATATTGTTGCCAAACTTATTAAAATTATATATATATATATATAACTTCTACATTTCTTTTAATGAATAACGCATTCTTGGGCTCTTATAATTTAAACATTGTTATTTTCTAAAAGAAGATTTATTACAATAATACTCATTCACTGTATTGTTAATATGTATATTAATACATTCTCTCTACGGATCAAACAGTATTTTAAAAATTAAATTACATTAAATCAAGACTCACCATTTTATTTAACGTTTGCAGATGTCGAATGATGTCAATATATAGGACATCACTACATGTACTTAAATAAAATATTAGATACAAAATGTAATATTTAAAAGAAAAACCACCTTTATTTTGATAATCCATTGTAGTTTTATTTAGCAATATTTTGAACCAACTAGTTATACTATTTCAATGATAAGCAAATATTAAGTATCGAGACATGAATACATATCAAAGTTTCCAATTATCACGCTAATTATTCAAGTACAATATGACTTATTTTATACAGGAATATAATTATTTTAACGTAAAGATTAATTAAGGTGTTACTATCTCAAATTAATATAATTTCAAATAAAGAAATTTTAATTATTTGTATTTATATATTTTATTTTATTATTTTATCTAAAATATTACAATACATTTTCACAATTCAACAAGTAATACATAAATTATTTATCGCTTAGTAGATTCACAAAACATGTACTATTATTCATACAACTATCATATATATTTTTGATACAAAATCATAATTTCTAACATCTTCGGTACAATATGTAATTATAGAATGATCCATATGAAATAATTCTATAACATTTATTCATGATTGTAGAATAACAGTAAATAATAGGTATCCTAAATAATATAATATGTATGTATGTATGTTGAATTTGTATGACTGAAGATTATATAATATATGTCTGAATGTCAAAGGTGGATTTATGTGATTTATGTATACATGTGTGTATCTTGCTCAAGATTATTACAATATAATAATTTCCTCCTAAGAGTTTCTCACTTGTTTTAGATAATAAATATTATGTCTGCGCGCGAAAATAGTGGACGCAGCTCGCCGAACTTCGGTCGACTCGCCAAAGATGTGCACTCAACTTCCTGCGATGAATCTCTTCGTGTGCATGAGGCGCACGAAAATAGTGGACGTAGCTCACCGAACTTCGGTCGACTCGCCAAAGATGTGCACTCAACTTCCTGCGATGAATCTCTTTGTGTGCATGAGGCGCACGAAAATAGTGGACGTAGCTCACCGAACTTCGGTCGACTCGCCAAAGATGTGCACTCAACTTCCTGCGATGAATCTGTTCGTACACATGAGGAGCACGAAAATAATGGACGTAGCTCACCGACCTCCGATCGACTCACCAATAATAACCCACCTTTTAAACAAAAAACAATTATTAAAAGAAATTCGTTGACAAATGATCAACTATACAAACATATGAAGAAGAAGAGTGAAGTAACTCTCTCGGATGGTACCATTATCACAAGTTACACCATCAGCCGCTTTTATACTAGCAGTGAAATATATTATTGTCCATGTGATGACGATTATTCTTTTGACAGTGGACAACAATGCCTTTATCCTCATTATGAACCTGATATTCTAACTGATGCCTATAATCCATGCACAATAACGAAATATCATTACGGAGATAAAATAAAACCTAAACTGAGTATCAGCATACCTTACCATATAACTATCGATGCTTGTGATGTATCTCTTTATTCTGATGATAGGTCTAATTGTTCTGATGTTGAATCTCATAGTTCCAATGATGAATATGATGATTCCGATGATGAATATGATATCTCCAATGATGTGCCACATAATGTCGACGATGAAACTGAAAATAGTAGACAATGTGTGGATCCTGACTGTGGATGTAATGAATGTGAGAGTAAGAGGCCTAATGTTTATGGTGACACCTCTGATGAAGATTACTAATATAAACCATGTATTTGAAGTGTGAATGTAAGCGGCAATGCTGGTAAATACATCAGCGTTGCAGATTTGTGTTGAATAGATAAAAACCTCAATAGTAGGGAAAAAAAAATGCTGAGCCTCGCTCGCATATAAGCCGAAAGGCCGCTTTTGTTATAAAATAAAATTTTGAAAAAAAAAAACAACAAATAATCAATTGAATGCGTTTATTCCAACACCAAAAATCTTTACCGTTGGAAACAATCTGAATATTTTCTTAGAAGAAATTAGAACATTTTATGCTTTAACTCAAACCCTAACCCAATTGCAAAAAACGTTCATAAGAGTATTCATGTCAACGGAAGCAGCTAAATTATATGAAGGAGTAAATGAAGAAATTGACAGTTATGAAGAAAGATGCAGAAAAGCCTTCGAAGAGCCTTCAAATTTCGGAAGAGATTTAAATGAAGCTATTCGATACAAAAGAGGAAATGAATCGATTCAATACTTCTTTATAACAATTGATCGATTGGCAGAAAATGTCTTAAGACACGAATTATCAAAAGAGAAATTAACTGCCTTTTTACTACAAAATGCAATAGAAGATAAAGATATAAAAAGAGAAATAAAGATGAGAAATATTTCCAATGTCAAAGAAATTAAGGAGATTATTACAAAGATAGAAGAAATTAATAAAGAAATGAAAAACGAAGATATTGCTGCTATGAAGCCATTCAAAAGAAGTTATGCAAATGTGGTCCAAAATCAAAATCAATATTTAGCTAAACAATATCGAAAATCACAACTAAGACAACAACATCAAAGATTTCAAGAAAATACCCAACCACGAAGAGAACCATTTAGAAATAAAAACAGATTTCTAGATCAAAGGAGTTTACCTAGTCGACCTTCAGTTCTACCGACACAAAACAGATCGGATTTTTAAAATTCTAATGAGCGGTCAAATAGAAGATACGAACAACTACGATCAAAACAATGCTGGAGCATCAAAGAAATTGGAAATATAAGAGCCCAACGTCCGAACATAAAATGTTCTCATTGCTAGAAGGCAGGCCATCAAATATTCCAATGCTTCGATTTAAGAGAAACTCAGAGGTACAGATATCAACAGAATATGGCAGCAATTACAGATCAAGGAGATGATGAGAACATGATGTCCGACACAGAATACCCAAATGGCAACGGTTCAACAGAGGAGGAAGTGATTGGAGCGATAAACTAAATGCAAGCAATATCTTCAGCAATGATTGTATGTATGATAATGTTTGTAATTGTTTGCAAGAAATTGAATTTTTTGATAATATTTGTTATGATGATATTGGTATGCTCGATGTTATATATATAGATATTGTAGATAAAATAGATAAAGGGATGGACAATAAATTAGCTGCTTTAAAAAATTGTTATGATAGTGTAATAAAATATGAAAAAATGGGGGTTAGGCTCAGTATTAATATCTTGATCAATAATAAGAAATTTTATTGCCTTTTGGATACGGTAGCTTAAATAAGTGTCACCAGTAAAAAAATAATAAACGCGCTCGAAAATGTAAAAGTTGAAAATACTAATTTATTCGTAAAGTGTGCAAATGAGAGCTCCTTAGAAATATTAGGCAAAGTTTCGTTCAAAATAAAAATTATAAATCAAGAAAATAATGTTGATTTCTTCATTGCAAATCAAATTAAAGGCTTTCAAAATTCTTCCATATGATCTATATTGTCCAACTGTTTAGTTGTCGTTGTTTGAATGAATATGCAAAATCTGTCACCTCTATGTTGATTCCATAGTCATGTTGAAGAAGCATGTTCAATAGCACCGACAACGCGATCTTGGACCCAAAATATTACCATATGCTCCTGAACTTCAGAGAATTCGACCAATCCGAGTAGATGCCAAAAGACAGAGAGAGCTGATGGCAATTATTTCTCGCGGAGAGATGGTAAGCGCAGAATGGTTAGATGAAGACGAAGTTGACTTGTCGGGTGTTTCGGTTCCACAGGAAATTGATAAATCATCTCATATGCCCATTTTAATAATTGAGAAACATTGAATAGCCACTACAAGGTTAGACTGGCACAGAAATGTTTCTGCCAGTTTTTCATGTCTGAATCGCATGTACTAGCTGAGCACATCTGAAACAGACTAAATTTTAACATCTTAATAGTTGGTTTGTTCTTCATTGGAGATTTATCATTTTATGTGACTGTGTAAATGTCCTGCGATATGATGATATAGTATATAATTATGTAAGTATTATCAATGATACTATTTCATTAAAATATTCAATTCAATATAGAATGTATTATTATCGTTCATCACATAGAAATGAATGTATAAAATCTATAAAATTTGATCATTTAATTTGAGTATTATATTCATGTAGACCAGAGCTTCTTAAACTTTTGTAATTCACGACCCCATTTATGATTGCGATTTTCTTGACGACCCCATACAAATATAAAAGAAAAATAAATTTATATTTTTTTAAAATTCCTATAACATATTCTAATTCATAGTAAATTTTATTCAAGTTATTATAATACTCTTAATAAAAATGCAGGTACAAACAATCTTTCCGAACTAGAAGATTTTATGATATATTTATCTACGATAAGTGTTATTTTATCTTTGTAACAATAATTTTACAAGTTAAAAAACATTTTCTGTAAAATTGTATTTTTATCTCTCGCGACCCCAGAATTTTGCTACGCGACCCCAAATGGGGTCGCGACCCATGGTTTAAGAAGCCCTGATGTAGACCTTTCTCAGGTGGTAAATGGATTGAGACGCAGAGTTCCAAGGCTTATTAACACTGATCAAGGAAAGAGTTTTGAAAGTATATTATTAGGTAAATTATGTCAGAAATGTTAATCCGAATCCCATGTCATGATTCGGCATATGGATAGGTTGAACGACAAGTCCAAACCAAACGGGATGATTTTCACATTACTCTGAAAGATAAATAGCACAAAAACTTGGCCAAAATACTTCCAAAGATAGAGTTTATTCTAAATTGGTCTTTTCAGAAAGTGATTACTAAAACATTAGTTGAATTAGTTCTTGGAAAAATGATCTTCTCGGAATAGATAAACGTGAACTAATCAATTGATCGAAAAATATATAGAAGGTTGAATACGGTGAGATGCGGATAATTATTTGTGGGTTTGTCTATTTTTTTGTTTATTCACTTGTTTTTTCAAAAAAAAAAATTCTGTAATTGTGCCAATGACGCTTTGTCTTGTCAGTTCATTCAAATTTTCTGAATCATCTGAAAGATTATGTTATGATTATGCTGCTAGTTGACTACCTAACTCAACAATACAAAATAAACTGAAATTATAATATAACAAACAAACTGATTTTTTATTTATTTATTCAAATAATTTTTGTCAAAATTGTTTGTGTTTAATATCTGGTAAAGATCTTCGAAGTCTTCTATTTCTTACATCCTCTCAAACATGCAGAGTGGATTCTAATGCATCTTTGATAGCAACCCGGTATTTGACTTTTTTTCAAATAGCTGCAACGAGTGCGACAGATTCCATATTGCATATCGCAATGACTTTTGCAAGAGTTTGCGTCAATCGCCGGGGCAAGTGCCAGACTCAACAATACCAAAGTGACCTAAATGCATTCATTAAAACAAAATATCAATTGAATGAAAATAAACCCACAATGCAGTAAAACATTTTGTAAAATTAAACATAAAAATTAACATTTTTGCCACTCTTAAATACTTTTTTGTCAATTATGCTATTAATAAAATGGATTCTATTTGATCTTTTCGTTCTAAGATTGAAATGTGAGTTTAGTTCTTTTCGGTGAAAGCATAGAAAGCATTTTAATATTGTGCTCTAAAGTGCTTATCAACAATTAATTTTGTGTTTTTTATCAAATTAAAAATTTGTCATAATTAATTTAAGAATTATTTCTTTATATCTGGAATTGTTAAAAAATATAAATAATTTATATTTCAATGCAAAAACTTATTTTCTAAGAAACTCTCGCTTGACTTATATTTAACTAATTAGTAGTATGAAAATATTTATATTTAAATAACTTCTAATTACAATTATTAACTAAATTATTTTTTGTATTCAAAACTATTAATTAAATTTTACTAAAATATTTGTTATTTTGTTTTAAACCTTCATAAAAAATAATAAATACTGTGGTAAATTCTAATAAAAGTTTCGTGTGTTGGGTTCTATTGATTTTCTTTGCAAAATTTGAACATGAGGAGTCAGAGAGCAATCCGATTAATAATCAAATTAAATTTGAAACTTCCTTTAAGTTTTAACTAAGCTGGCCAGAAGTTTTCCTAGAAAATTCGGAATATTTATAAAAAAACCGAAGCTTAGTGAACTCATTTCGAAAATGGGTAGAAATTGTTGTCCAAATTATTTCAGAAGAAACTTTTGATCTCATCCAATCAGACACATTTTCTTCGTAAAAATTCCTCATCAGAATTAATTCATCGAATAGCGAATCTTGATTTATTATCGAGCAAATTTCTTCTCCATATCGATTTGTGGCGAATTAATAAAGGTCTAAGATGGTCTGACTTACTAATTTAAACATAATTGTATTGTAGCAATACTTTATGGTACCTTATTTCTGAAAAACATAAAATTTGGTTCACAATTTCAATCAAATTAATAATTCTGGGACAATTGCCGAAAATCTGGGACTGTCTCGTCAAATGCCTAAAATGCCCAAGATGCCCAGCCTAGTTAAAACAGAAGTTTTAAACCTTATGAAGTAAGTAATATTTTATTTATTCAAGCATAACAAAGTTGAATAATTATTGCACATCTTCTAGGAGACTAACTGCTGTTCTGCGAATGTACAAAAACAAAATATTATGAATCAATTGTCCGTGTATAGCAGTAATTAGGGAACATCTCGTCGAAAGAGCCATAAAAATCGGCCAAAACTTTAACACGACCCAACAAAGTGATTTAGTTGTACATAACTTCCTTTTTAAGTACATCAAATCAAATTATTTAATATATAAACATATAAAATTAAACATATAAAATATATAAATAAATATTTAACACTAGATTTACGGAACCCGTCAATTTGACGGATTCGGTGTTTAAAATTAAAAATACAAGAGAAATATTATTTTTTCCAATTTTTTTTAAGTTGGTTATTAATGATACGCGAATACGAGAATATATCACTATCCTTTTTTTTGTCACTCTTTTAGTTTAGCGGAAATGTTCTGTATATACCTATTTTTACGGACACCCGTGAAATTGACGGGTTATGAATGGACCCATTGTTTTCCCTTCTCTTGCTCCAGTTTTATACAGCGATACACGTGTACCCTTAGCATGTTTATTTATTAGGTCATTGCACTCTAGATTTGACAAAATGAGACAACAGTACATAAAAAACAAAAGATATGTCATCACTCTTGAACTTACAAGCGACTGTTGCACTTCGAAAGCGAAAGTGAACTTTTGAAAAGTGTATTTGTTGTGAAAAAACTTGTTTACTGTGTATATCACATGTGATACGGATAATTTATGCGATTTGTGATACATATTTTTATGTGATTTATGGTCAAAGAAATGGGGAAATGTCTTCTTTTCTCAAACAATGTCTAGGGACAAATTTATGGAAGTCCTTAGATTTATACGTTTTGACAAAAGAAATGAACTAAGTGAACGGTTAAAAACAGATAAATTCGCTTTAGTTTCCAGAATATGCTGATTTCTTCAGTATATGCCAAATAAACCACACAAATTTGGTATAAAATTTTGGTTAGCAGCGGATGTAAAAACTAAATATCTTATAAATGGTTTCCCATATTTGGGTAAAGATGAAATGCAAACGTCAAACATACCTTTGGGTGAATACGTAGTGCTCAAACTTGCTGACCCATATTTAAGTTGTGGACAAAATATAACCACAGACAATTTTTTTACTAGTCTTCCACTAGCAAAAAATTTACTTTTGAAAAAAACTACTTTAGTTGGGACTATCCGTGGGAATAAAAGAAACTTGCCGAAAATTGCAAAAACTAAAAATGATAATATGATTCGATATTCAACAAAACATTATAAATCCGAAAACTACATTCTCACCATTTACAAAAGCAAACCAAAAAAGAAAGTATTGTTACTAAATTCAAGGCACAAATCGGTTAAAATTGAAAACAATGAAATACTTGCCCCAGAAACTGTAGCGTTTTACAATAAAACTAAATGTGGAGTGGATGTTTTGGATCAAATGGCGCGAAAATATAGTGTAAAAGCAGGATCACGTAGATGGCCTCTACAAGTGTTTTATAACATCTTAGACTTAGCAGCAATAAATGCATGGATTTTATATAAAGAGGTTACTGGAGTAAATATATCAAGAAAAAATTTTATTTTTCAATTGGCCGAAGAACTAGCAAATGACAAGAGAGATGCCCTCAGTACTAGTTTCAAACTACCATCTAATATTTCGAATATTCGTAATCGTAAGTTTTGTCAAATAGGTTTGTGTAAAAAAAATAGATCTAACAATAAATGTAATAAATATGTATGTGGAAAATGTACGTTGAAAATTGATGTTATTTGTAAAAAGTGTAAGAAATAAAACTATTATAATAAAAATACATTGTTTCAAATTAAAATTAATTAGTTTTAAATTAAACTAATAAACGTAAATTTAATATTTTTATATTTATAATATAATAAAATTAATAAACAATTTTAATATAATAAAATTAATAAAGTAATTTTAATATTTCTGTCAAAATGACGGGTTTCAGTAAAAATAGGGATACATTTAATGTCAGTAAATCTAGTGTTAATAAAAGCTAGGATTAACTATCTACAAATTTATTTGTTACAATCTGTAATAAATCATTTCAATTTAAGAGAAAATAGTCAAAAAATACTGTAATTAGCATTTGGAAATTAAATTTTTAAGCTATAGAGTCAAATCGGTTTAATATAAATAGTAAAATAAAAATAATTTTGTTTATAATATGGTTTAATAACGAACATAAGAAATTTTCACTTAAAACTACTGTAATTTGTGATTTGAGTATTTGGCATTGTTTTTCACAAATGTTATGCGGACCAATGATATTTCTTTAAAGAAATTAAACTAACCAATCAGAAAATGCTCTCTTGTCATTAAATCATTAAATTTCTTTTGTCTAACTTATCATCATGTTTTGTTCCATGTGGTTCATGATTACAATTAATCAAATCCACATTTCCTTTGCGGTAACTAGACAGATCAACACAAACCAAAACGACACAGACATTTCGACACATGACAGAATGACACATATTTACAAAACAACACATAGACAAAGCGACTCATTTTATATATTAATTAATATTATATAATTAGTATTACAACCGATTTTTTGAGAAAAGTTGAATTGTGTGTAAATTATTACGTCCATTAAGGGTAATAATTTATCACAATAATTTATCACAATTTATTTCTACAGCCCATGATGAAATTTTCTGAAAATCAGAAAGGCAAAAATGTTTTGACCATAAATGGCTTTGAGTATATAAAGCATCCGGAAAACAAAGCGGGAGTAACTACATGGAGATGTAAAGACATCACAAAAACCATTGCAAGGCGCTTTTAAAGACGTTTGCAAATGCAATCAGAAGTGACATACCAACGCACACCCATGATTCTTGCCCACAAAAAGTGAGGGCGAATATCATTAAAGTCAGATGAAAAATGACATGAGGAATGTAGAAGCAACTGCGAGAAATGTTATTGGCTCAGCTTTGACTACACAAATACCGATATAATGGCCCATCTACTGAAACAGTCGTTATTGACAAAAAGCAAGGGCGAGAACCTACACAATTCAGTCACTCCTAACTTTGTCATTCCTCCTAAGTATGCTCACTTGGTGCTTCATGATTCTGGAGTGGATGACCCCGACAGAATTTCGGCAATTGGGGGAAGAGAGCTACTAATGGAATTGGACAAGGACACCATTTATGGTGACTGTTCGTTTGACAAAGCGCCTACAATGTTTTATCAGCTGTACACGTAGTATGCCAAAATAATCAATTCCTACCCTCCATGCATATAGTTCCTTTTGCAAAGAAAAAAACATGGCAACTTACAGCAAAATGTTGCAAATCCTAATGGAATTTCTTCCAGATTTGTCACCTCGAAAGGTTATGGTAGATTTTGAAAATGCCTGCATATCTGCAGTTTTAATTAAACTCCTTACACCGGTGTAAAGAGCTGCTACTTTCATTTGTGTCAGAGCCTAATCCGAAAAATAATCAGTGTTGGATTGAAAAGTGAACATGAATCAGATATTGACATCAGATTGAAGTTAAAATCGCTTGCTACCTTGAAATTTATTCCGATCGATAATGTAAGGCAAGTTTTTTGATCTACTTGCACCTTCATTTCCAGACGAGGAGAAGTGCAATGAAGTTCTTACCTACTTCTTCTCCACATAAATTGAGGGAGCAACAGGAAGAGATCCACGGTTTCCTAAAATACTGTGGAATCAATATGAAGCTGCCGCTGAACAATCCAGTCATCCAGGCATCTGGTTTCTATTTGATGTAATTGAGAAGAACTTGGCATGTTACAAGCTCACACTGACAAAAGCACAACTAGAACAACAAGATGTAAAAAAGAAAGTATGAGGTTCTCCATGAGCAAGTAGCCACTGTAGTTCACAGGTATGAAATTGAGGAAGTCAAGTTGTAATACTTAAGACCAATGGCAAATTTATAGTGAGAAAAGATGTATAAGTAATAAAAATAATATTTATATGATGCCTCTTTAATTATTAAATAATAAGATAATTAAAATATGATTAATATATAAAATGTGTCGTTTTGTCTATGTGTTGTTTTGTCACTGTGTGTTTTTGTCACTGTTGTTTTGTAATTGTGTCGGTTTGTCATAGAACCTTCCTTTGCATTATCTTTACCAATCTCAGAGATTGGAAATTATTTATGAAATTTAAATAAACTCATTAACGATATTGATAAAAATAAACAATATTCTATTAGCACAGTTGAATTTCAATTAAATTAATTATATATATTTTTTCATTTTCATTATAAACTGTGTACAAAATGTACAATAATACACATATTTACAGATTTAAATATTTAATTTCAATAAATTTTTCAATTTTTTGAGTTTGTAAATAAAAAAAATTTAAGAGTTACGTAAAATAATTTCAGTGAAAAATAACAAACTATTTGTTAATTTATTTATTTAAATAATTTTGTCAAAGTTATTTGTGTTAAAGATTTCGGAAGTCTTCTATTTCTTACACCTTCTTAAACATTCAGAGTAGATTCTCATGCATCTCTGACGGCAAACCGGTCTATGTTGTTTTTTCAAATTGTTGCAACGATTGTTACAGATTCTATATTGGCTATCGCAATGTCTTTTGCAAGGGTTTGCGTCAATCGCCGGGGCAAGTGCCAGACTCAACAATACCAAAGTGACCTAATGCAGTCATTAAAACAAATTAGCAATTGAATGAAAATAAACCCACAATGCAGTAAAACATTTTGTAAAATTAAACATAAAAATTAAAATTTTGACCACTCTTAAATACTTTTTATGTCAATTATGCTGTTCTTTTCGGTGAAAGCATAGAAAGCATTTAAATTTCTTGCTCTAAAGTGCTTATCAACAATATGATTCATTTTGTGTTCTCTTTTTAAATCATAAATTTGCCATAATTAGTTAAAGAACTATTTCTTTATATTCAGGTATTGTAAAAAAAATTTTAAAAATTAATTTGAGTGCAAAGTTAATAAAACCGCTTTCTAACCAAAAACTCACTCTTGATTGTAATTAAAATATTAAAAAAAGAAACGAATAAAATTTAAATGAAATTATTTAATTAAATTATTGAATACTAATTAGAATGCACTCGATAATTATTTTTAAAATAATTATTTTATTTAAATTTAATATTTTTCATCGTAAATATTCAATTTTTTTTATTAGATTTGTTGGGTTATTAATTTTAAGTCGGTTAAATCTCTGACTCCTCGTGCACTTTTTTGAGAAAAAAAAACCCAACACAGAATAACTTTATTAATTTCGATCACAAAATTTACACTTTGTCAAACGATTTGCACTCGTCGATCAATTACAGATTCACAACGTGGAGGCAGATGTCCCAATGAAAGATCGCCTCGTCTGGCATGTTATTTTAATTAAAATTTACTCTTATTTATACTCGGTTTCTGACCTTGTTTGGTTTTCACTATTACCAATATCTTCTAATAATTTTTTTCGACCAACTGGTAATCCATCTCATCACACACTCTCTTTTATAGAGTTTCCATAAAAACAAATTAAATTGTTGTTCCAGAATCTTTCCTGAAACTGAAGTTGATTGTTTGGATAATTGTTTTCGAATGTCCGTTTTGCTCGGCCAGCTCTTGGGGTAATTTTCTTTAATCATTTAATTAATTTTATTTACTCTCGGTACAGCTCGGGTCTTTACATGTCTCGGGTTTACCTAATCGCTCGGGTTTCCCATTATCTCGGGCCTCCAATTGGCTCGGGTTTTCCATTAAGGGATTACTTAATTTTAATTAGTTTGTTTTTTGCCTATTACTTCAGTAGTTGGATGTTTCACCGCCAGATCACCACCCCCCAAGGGGGGAACGTGTTTTTAAAGTCTAAAAGTACAAAAAATATTGAATACAAAGACAATAACTCATTCAAGGTCATTGAAACAAAGACCATGACTCATCAAATATATTCAGGGTCATTCAAATATAGACCATGACTCATCAAAAAAAATTCAATGTCATTTAAAAAGTCATTTGATGAGTCATCATATTTTCCAAGGTTATTGAAACAAAGAACATGACTCATCAAAATTTTCTCAAGGTCATTCAAGTTTTCTCAAGATCATAGTATTTTTAAAAAAATTTTAATTTTAATTTACTACTTATTTTTTTAAGTAGTGTTTTAATTATTAATATTTTTTAATTTTAATTCTATTACTTATTATTATTACTATTATTATTATTATTATTATTATTATTATTATTATTATTATTATTATTATTATTATTATTATTATTATCATCATTATTATCATTATTATTATTATTATTATTATTATTATTATTATTATTATTATTATTATTATCATTATTATCATTATTATTATTATTATCAGTATTATTATTATCATTATTTTTATTATTATTATAATTATTATTATTGAATAAAAATAAATGTATTTCTAATTTGCTTAAATTAATAAATTTACGTTTTAAATTTAAAAAAAAATCCAATTTCCAGCAGCCAAAAACTATTTTTTACCAAGCCATTTGTCAGCGGGCCGCGCGTTTGGCAGACCCGGCCTAGATGATCAACTAATTGACAATTCAAAGAGTCACTAATTACAATTTGGGTATATTGAAGAGCTTGAATAATTTATATTTTATAAATTAAATGTGTTCAAAGGTTCTGCTTTGCTAGTTCACTTATAAAATTCTTTAATGATTTTCTGTTAAAATTGTTTTTTTTGTGCTAAAATCGCGATGATTCAGCACTGTCACACTTGCCAAAATTTATTGATCATTTTCAAAAAATAATATTTTTTTAATCATAAACATTTTATATTTTACCAGCTAATTTGCGATTTTCAAGAAATTTTTTCTGGTTGAAGCATTTTTTTAAAAATATTTTATTTTTATTTAACAGAAAAGATATTTCAATTTCGAAAGAACATTTATTGCAAAAAGCAAAAAGAGAGATAACATTAATTGAAAGAAGTTACAAGTTCAACTAGATTTCGTACGCGTTTATTATATATTATATAGAGATGCATATTTATTATTATTATGATTATTATTATTATTATTATTATTATTATTATTATTATTATTATTATTATTATTATTATTATTATTATTATTATTATTATTATTATTATTATTATTATTATTATTATTATTATTATTATTATTATTATTATTATTATTATTATATCCAATAATATTACCATTACTATTATCGCTATTGTAAACATTATTACAATTATTACTATCATCAATATTTATCAAACGTATTAAATATAACTTTTTCCGTCTCGCTCGACTTCCCGTCACCATCTTCGCTCGAACTTTTGAGCCTAACCTGACCAACCTCTGTCGCGGAACGATGTTTTTAAAGATGGGGAAATTCACCAATATTATCCGGGACCGTTTTCTGGGACCAAAACCGCCAGCAGTTTAAAGGCAAACTTTAATTGTCCATTTTTTTAAATGAGAACCTTCGACGTGGTTACTTAATTTCGAGACATTACTGGAAAGCTGTAACATAACTTCATCGAGAGATAAATTTTATCGCATTTTATCTCTTATTCCTCTGGAACATTTAGGTCGTCTTTGTTCAGTAATACGTCGCACGACTCCAAACACTTTTCAGACCCCTTTCGAGGAACTCAGTAACGGTTTACTGAACCTATTTAAGGTCCCCAGACAAGAGATTTTCTGTAAATATTTCAAAACTCAATCATTAGGGAGCTGCAAACCGTCAGAATTTCTTCAGAAGGCCATCGCAGATCTTGAACAAATGCCAGATGGTACTACACCGAACCAGAACACTCTGTGCCAATATTTTTGAGTGTCGTATCAACGCAGACACAAAAAATTCCCGCCCTATCTTCAATAGAAGATATTTATGAACTTGCAAAAATGGCTGACAAAATTCATGAAATCGTCATTTTAGGTGGCACTACAAGCCAATCAGTAAATAGTCTTCCCGTCGTAAGTCCACCGATTCCTCCAAACACAGAAAACGCTCTGCTTTGTGAAATCCGTGACTTGACAGACCGTATAACATCTCGAAGATCGTAGGTCACCCTCGCCGATTTTTAACACTGGCAACTCAGCATTCGGCAGACGTTCAAAGTCTCCAAGCTCATCCACTATCTGCTCCTATCATTCAAGATAGAACATGAAAGCAAACTGTTTTAACATTGGCTGTAGTTGCCGAAATAAACCAGTTACTCTTAAAATCATCTATAAATGTATTTTCCACTCACGATTAGACCAGATTGTCAAAATAAATGATGTAATCATCGATTGTCCTATACTGTCATGAATCTATTCTTTTTTAATTCCTAATTAGAATTTTAAAATATCTTTTTATTTTATTTTTCTCATAATTAATTCGCTAAATTATCTGAGTTTTTGGTCAAATTTCTGTGTTGTCATGTTATGTCTATATACATTTTGTGTAATTCTTGGTGCATTTTGTCTGGATTTTATTTTACTTTTGTGTTTCTTCATTTTTTATATTTATATGTGTTTACTTGGTGTCTATTTTGTGTTTGAATTAAGTTATCTTGTTGCGTGTTTTTATGTTATATTATCGATTGATAAAACAAACTTCAGGGTCACCTTGTACTGGTCCAACATTATATTGCAAGGTCTTTTGGTAGTATAATATTAAGATTTGACCAAAATAAATTTAAAGAAAGTTGTAGAAGTGTAGTTAGCTTTTTCAATTAAAGGAAAAGATAAATTGAAAAAATTGGCATTTGATTGGGACTTGACATGTTCTACTAGAACGTTGAAATAAAAAATAAATATCAACCAGAATCCATTGAAATCAAAAACAAGAATTAGGAAGAGTTATATTGGCAAATAAATGATTCTTAGAACATCAGGATTTGTAATTTACGAACTTATATTTAAGAAAAAAAGACAGAGTCAAGGTGGTCAGACAAATTTTCAATATGTCGACTGTCGTTGCAAATAATTGATGGAAAATTTAATTCAGAAACAAACGATATTATTTTGATTTTATAAGCAGATAATAGTTGTCGTGTACCGAAGTCAAACGAAATTTTAAATTCCATTCATTCAAACAAAATTACTGTATTGGAATGGCCAATATAAAGTTCTAGTTTAAATCCTGTAGAGAATATTTGTAAAATATTATCAGGTTTAATATATGCCGATTAAAAAATAAATTTCAATGTAAGAATCTTTAACCGATGCAGGTTTTGTCCTAATAAATGGTTTTAATAAACTTGCCGTCTTCTGTTTCATAAATAAACTTGGAAAAATAAAATTAATTAATTTATATTATTTATTCATATTAATTTTTCCAATTAATTTTTATTAATTTAATATATAAATTTATTATTATTTTCAAACTAATTACTACGTTAAAACAGGCATTTTTACAGTGGTCATTAAACTAAAAATAGCAGTAATAAAATGTCATAAATTTATTACACTGCCCGAGATATAACTGTAAGTGAATCTTAAACAAAACTTTATATTTCGTATACCCGAGTCTCCCTCGGGCATGCACAAATTTGCCAGTAACATATGCTTGAATTACGCTCAGGCATGTGCGTTAAGGGGTTAACCGTACCATATGTGAATTCCAATCTGTACCAGAATGACATGGACTCGTATAAGAATCCTTCTATTAATCTAAATACTTTTCATATTAATAATATTACGGAATGGGATTCGAAATAAAGTTTTCAAAAATCACTAACCCAAAATGATAAGGTTTGCTTAAAAATCATAATTTAGAAACATTTAAACAAAAATATTATTTCAAATGTCACCGAAGCCTCATTAATGACCTCACAGAATAATAAAAGAAAATATTGAAATTTTCACAGAACATTTATCAAAGCAAAAAACAAAAGTCTTCAGTTTATCACTGCTATCTGTCTATTGTTACCAAATTTCATATATAAATACGAAACATTCAAAAGAATAAAAGTTATCGTTGGCATATTTTTGAATGAATAAATTTTTGGTGAGTTTTAATTTTTATTGGAAAACATCATTTAAATTATTTTAGATTTCTTTTTTAATAATAGTTGCGATAGTTGCAATAGATGGGACATCGAAAGACTGCAGAACAGCCTGTAAAGCTAATAGCAGCAAGTGTTACAGAAACTGCTACAAAGTGAAACCAACTTCGGCCTGTTACAACAAATGTAAAAAAGAATATAATAGTTGTTTAATTTCGTGCAGAGGCTAAAATTCCATTTGATATTCTTTGACACGAATAATTTTATATTTGTTTGAATTTTTTTTTAAATTTGTATTTCTTATTTGATTAATTATAGAATTAAAATTTTGTTTTTAAAAGGTTCTAAATTAATTTTTTTTGAATATATGGAAACTATAATTTAAAAATTCCCAAAAATATCCAAAAGTCAACAGCTGTATTAACTATAAAGTTTTTGGTGAATAATATAAAAAGTTTTCAAATGAATGAAATTTTTTTTAATTTACGGAAATTTAAATTTAATAACTGAAATTATAATTTAAAAATTCCAAAAAAAATCTAAAAGTCAACATTCTTATAAGATTTGTATTAATTATAACGTTTTTGGTGAATAATTTTCAAAATTTTCAAATGTATAAAATAATAACTTCAATTTATGTCTTTCAATATGAAATGTTAAGAGCTATAAATTTCAATAAAAGCTTTAAGTTTAAGTGTTTTAAAAATTATAAAAACTCACGAATGTTTACACTTTTACTTTAGGTTGATATGACATTCAAGTTTTTCATGTTAATAACACTAAATGATTCGTCAAATTTCATTTAATACAAAATAATAATAATAATAATAATAATAATAATAATAATAATAATAATAATAATAATAATAATAATAATAATAATAATAATAATAATAATAATAATAATAATAATAATAATAATAATAATAATAATAATAATAATAATAATAATAATAATAATAATAATAAATATGCATCTTTATATAATATATAATAAACGCGTACGAAATCTAGTTGATGTTGTGACTTCTTTCAATTAATGTTATCTCTCTTTTTGCTTTTTGCAATAAATGTTCTTTCGAAATTGAAATATTTTTTCTGTTAAATACAAATAAAATATTTTTAATAAAATGCTTCAACCAAAATAAAATTTTGGAAATTCGCAAATTAGCTGGTAAAATATAAAATTTTTATGATTAAAAAAATATTATTTTTTGAAAATGATCAATAAATTTTGGCAATTGTGACAGTGCTGAATCATCGCGATTTTAGCACAAAAAAAACAATTTTAAGTGAAAATCATTAAAGAATTTTATAAATGAACTAGCAAAGCAGAACATTTGAACACACTTAATAAATATAATATAAATTATTCAAGCTCTTCAATATACCCAAATTGTAATTAGTGACTCTTTGAATTGTCAATTAGTTGATCATCTAGCCGGGTCTGCCAAACGCGCGGCCCGCTGACAAATGGCTCGGTAAAAAATAGTTTTTGGCTGCTGGAACTTGGATTTTTTTTAAATTTAAAACGTGAATTTATTAATTTAAGCAAATTAGAAATACATTTATTTTTATACAATTTATCATATGAATAATTTCCACCACTCTTGCTTCATCTCCATTCATTATTCGTCAGTCATCACCATAATCTGTGAAAACGCAGTGGTTGCCTCTACGCAGTACCCGCCCGCTCCAGCCTACTTTTAACATGGTGTTTTCTTGTTAATTTATTGAAAGTCATAATACTAAGTAATATTATGTTCAAGCCCAGCTCAAGAATATGGAAAAGAAACGAACAGTTGAAGATGAATTTCGTAACTTTCAATAGAAATGTGAATTACAATATGTTTTTATCTCATGTAAAAATATTATGTATAATGTCGGAGCAGAATTGATGTTTGTAAGTAGTACGATCTTAAAAGACACTATGACAAAAATCATAAAGAAGACTAAGCAATGTGTTGGGAAATTTTGTGAACACAAATTCTCAGAATTGAAATCAACATTGCAGCTGTGAAGAAGAGCTATATATTACAACATTTAATTTCAAATAAATCGAAACCTTTTACGGAAGGAGAATTTATAAGTGAATTTCTCATCTAGCGGTTTCTTTCGCGGATGTCACGTCAACTTAAAAGTGACGGTATCTTGTGATTTATAGAAGTCAGATGGTTTTGAGTCGGTGAGTAATGTGAGATTTGCATGAGAACACGTTCGTAAAAGACGTGAACGACAGTCAACTAACAAATCATGAGAGATCAAAAGATCTGAGCAAAGAATTGGGTGAATAACGTCCGCGACACAAAACTTCCACACAAAAGAACGATTTAAAGATGGCAATGCGAAATTGGTCGAAAAAGAGCCATATGTTTTGACGGTGTTTCCACTTGCGGTTTTCCAGATAAAAATGAAATCATTGCAAAGATGTTCGTATTGTAATGGTAAAATGGAAAGACTGGTTCTCTTGTTTCATAGTAAATTGTTGAAGCATCTAGGCATCCCATTCATCCAATTTAAATCTGTCTCCGTGTCTGATAAATTTTGAAATCCTTTTCCAGAAAGACTGAACAGTTTCTTCTTCTTTTATTATACCGGAACGACGTCTACCAACTTGATTTGGTAATATGACAATTCCTCTTTCAGCAAAAAAGTTCTCATTAGTATTACCAGTTGCATCGAATAAATTGTCTAATGAATCTGCAATCTCGATTCCTTCAGAAAGAGTTGGTGATCTTTGAATAGCTCCATTCCAACGAGCTTTGGCAGCCTCTTTAATTTCGCCGGCTCTACTAGGAATAACGTCACAAGATTTTGCAATAATAGAATGCCGTAATGTATTAAATGAGCTCCGACTAGAATCATTATCTGACCAGACACCACATTTGTATGTCATAAACATAAATCCACCAACTGCAAATAATTTAGCAGAATTATCCAAATATTCAAGAATAGCAGGCATTTTGAGGAATTTATTCAAATTAATTTACAAATTATAATTACAACTTAAAAGAATTTCAATTTTAATTTTCAAATTTCTTCCATTTACATTAAAAATTTAAACAACCATTTAAAAACCCAAAAATTACAAAAAATTAAAAATTCCAAAAAAAACAATTAAAGTGTTTTCATCCACTTTAACCACAAATTCTGTTTTTGTTTTTCTGTCATTAATTTTCATTTTAATTTCAATTATTGTTGTTACTTGGAGAAAAGACTCAAATTTTGAATCCATTCTCCAAGTTACCAAACAACATGGGGCTAAGGGAACAGACTAGCCAAATTCTCAACATTATTATTATTATTATTATTATTATTATTATTATTATTATTATTATTATTATTATTATTATTAATATTATTATTATTATTATTATTATTATTACTGTATAAAAATAAATGTATTTCTAATTTGCTTCACCTTTTAAATTTTTTTAAAAATCTAAGTTCAGTAACCAAAAACTATTTTTTACCGAGCCATTTGTCAGCGGGCCGCGCGTTTGGCAGACCCGTCCTAGATGATCAACTAATTGACAATTCAAAGAGTCACTAATTACAATTTGGGTATATTGAAGAGCTTGAATAATTTATATTTTATTAATTAAATTTGTTCAAATTTTCTGCTTTGCTAATTCACTTATAAAATTCTTTAATGATTTTCTGTTAAAATTGTTTTTTTTCTGCTAAAATCGCGTTGATTCAGCACTGTCAGACTTACCAAAATTTATTGATCATTTTCAAAAAATAATATTTTTTTAATCATAAAAATTTTATATTTTACCAGCTAATTTGCGAATTTCCAAAATTTTATTTTGGTTGAAGCATTTTATTAAAAATATTTTATTTTTTGAAGTAATTATTTTATATATTTGAAAATTTTGAAAATTATTCACCAAAAACGTTATAATTAATACAGATCTTATAAGAATGTTGACTTTTAGATTTTTTTTGGAATTTTTAAATTATAATTTCAGTTATTAAATTTAAATTTCCGTAAATTAAAAAAAATTTCATTCATTTGAAAATTTTTTATATTATTCACCAAAAACTTTATAGTTAATACAGCTGTTGACTTTTGGATATTTTTGGGAATTTTTAAATTATAGTTTCCCTATATTCAAAAAAAATTAACTTAAAACCTTTTAAAAACAAAATTTTAATTCTATAATTAAGCAAATAAGAAATACAAATTTAAAAACAAATTCAAACAAATATAAAATTATTCGTGTCAAAGAATATCAAATGGGATTTTAATAATACAGCTGTTGACTTCCGGATATTTTTGGGAATTTTTAAATTATAGTTTCCCTTTATTAAAAAAATTAATTTAAATCCTTTAAAAACCAAAGATTTTATTTAATAATTAATCGAAAAAGAAATACAAAAATTTTAAAAATAAATTCAAAAAAATATAAAATTATTCGTGTCAAAGAATATCAAATGGAATTTTAGCCTCTGCACGAAATTAAACATATCTTAAATTCTTTTAAACATTGGTTATAACAGGCCGGAGTTGGTTTCACTTTGTAGCAGTTTCTGTAACACTTGCTGCTATTAGCTTTACAGGCTGTTCTGCAGTCTTTCGTTGTCCCATCTATTGCAACTATCGCAACTATTATTAAAAAAGAAATCTAAAATAACTTAAATGAAGTTTCCCAATAAAAATTAAAACTCACCAAAAATTTATTCATTCAAAAATATGCCAACGATAACTTTTATTCTTTTGAATGTTTCGTATTTATATATGAAATTTGGTAACAATAGACAGATAGCAGTGATAAACTGAAGACTTTTGTTTTTTGCTTTGATAATTGTGCTGTGACAATTTCAATATTTTCTATTATTATTCTGTGAGGTCATTAATGAGGCTTCAGTGACATTTTAAATAATGTTTTTGTTAATGTTTCCAAATTATGATTTTTAAGGAAAAGCTCATCATCTTGGTTTCAGTGATTTTTGAATCGCATTCCGCAATATTATTAATATGAAAAGTATTTAGATTAATAGAAGGATTCTTATACAAGTCCATATCATTCTGGTACATATTGGAATTCACATATGGTACGGTTAACCCCTTAACGCACATGCCTGAGCGTAATTCAAGCATATGTTACTGGCAAATTCGTGCATGCCCGAGATAGACTCGGGTATACGAAATATAAAGTTTTGTTTAAGATTCATCAACAATTATATCTCGGGCAGTGTAATAAATTTATGACATAGGTCTAGATATTAATTATCAATAATAAAAAAAATGATTTATTTTTGCCGTTGTATAAAAAAAACGTGCGTTAAAGGGTTAAGTACTAAATTGGATAATTTCGTTTGTTAAACAAGATTTTGTTGTTGTAATTACGTCTAAGTTTATAATTACGTAAATCATTTATGTTTGATATAGTGAACGACAAATTTTTATTACTGCTATTTTTAGTTTAATGACCACTGTAAAAATGTCTTTTTTAACGTAGTAATTAGTTTGAAAATAATAATAAATTTATATATTAAATTAGAAAACTTAATTGGAAAAATTAATATGAATAAATAATATAAATTAATTAATTTTATTTTTCCAAGTTTATTTATGAAACAGAAGACGGCAAGTTTATTAAAACCATTTATTAGGACAAAACCTGCATCGGTGAAAGATTCTTACATTGAAATTTATTTTTTAATCGGCATATATTAAACCTGATAATATTTTACAAAAATTCTCTACAGGATTTAAACTAGAACTTTATATTGGCCATTCCAATACAGTAATTTTGTTTGAATGAATGGAATTTAAAATTTCGTTTGACTTCGGTACACGACAACTATTATCTGCTTATAAAATCAAAATAATATCGTTTGTTTCTGAATTAAATTTTCCATCAATTATTTGCAACGACAGTCGACATATTGAAAAATTTTCTGACCACCTTGACTCTGTCTTTTTTTCTTAAATATAAGTTCGTAAATTACAAATCCTGATGTTCTAAGAATCATTTATTTGCCAATATAACTCTTCCTAATTCTTGTTTTTGATTTCAATGGATTCTGGTTGATATTTATTTTTTATTTCAACGTTCTAGTAGAACATGTCATGTCGCAATCAAATGCCAATTTTTTCAATTTATCTTTTCCTTTAATTGAAAAAGCTAACTACACTTCTACAACTTTCTTTAAATTTATTTTGGTCAAATCTTAATATTATACTACCAAAAGACCTTGCAATATAATGTTGGACCAGTACAAGGTCACCCTGAAGTTTGTTTTATCAATCGATAATATAACATAAAAACACGCAACAAGATAACTTAATTCAAACACAAAATAAACACCAAGTAAACACATTAAATATAAAAAATGAAGAAACACAAAAGTAAAATAAAATCCAGACAAAATGCACCAAGAATCACACAAAATGTATATAGACATAACATGACAACACAGAAATTTGACCAAAAACTCAGATAATTTAGCGAATTAATTATGAGAAAAATAAAATAAAAAGATATTTTAAAATTCTAGTTAGTAAATAAAAAAGAATAGATTCATGACAGTATAGGACAATCGATGATTACATCATTTATTTTGACAATCTGTGATTGATTTTGAATATTTATTAATTTTTGGCAACATTTGATGAGAATATTAATTATTATTTTTATCTTTTTATTTATTTATTTTTTATTATATTAATTATTTATGTGATTGGATAATTTTTATTTTAATATGTGATAAGGTAATAATTTATATATATGTGAATCCATATACAATTGATTATCCCAAACCTCAAAGACAAACAGATATAAAAAGATTATATAGCATAAAAATATTATTCCCCTTAAAAATAATAAATAATAATATTAATTAAAAAAAAACGCCCTCTGGGTGCTACTTAATTAATTTTTTGTTTTTCTTTAGGCGCTAAGCTTCAATAATAATCAGAATTCAAATCTATGCACATGGCGTCAATAATAATTCAGTGCCAATGAAAATAAATAACAATAATAAAAATTATAATAATTGACGCGAGGTGTCATTAAGTGAGTGAAAAAACACTTTAAAAATGTCAACAATAGCAAAATCTTTTAGTTTATAAACTAAGAGATTTCTCAGTAATCACTCGAAAATTGTTAACTCAAAAAAGTTGCAACGTAATTTCGAGCATACAAAATTACACAGCTGAGCTCAGGCAACTGCAAATAGAGTTAGCACAAGAAACAAAATCAAAAGATATACAGGATCATTATTAAAAGTTGGTGAAGGTAAACGTTACTTTTGTTGTATAAGTGTTATATCTAAATAAAAGTCTTTGAACCAGTGTTAGTGTTCTTATTTATATAAAGCATCAAGTTGAGATTAAAATGTGGTTCAAAACAATTCATAATAACATTAATAATAATAATAACACCAATAAAAACAATACTAACAATGATGACAATTGTAATATAATAATGACAATAAATTTCTTATAATACCAATATTGATTATAAATAATTATTGCAAATCACAATTGCAAATTATAATATCAATAATATTAACACGTTGACGGACAATTGCGGCTATAGCCGTCAAAGCGAAGTTCACAATGTGGCATGACTGCTATAGCCGTCCAAAACGAAACGGTCGTTTTTAGACACTACGGCTATAGCAGCACAAATGTGCACTTACTGGCGTATACGTAGAAGCATAGTGTCGTGTTTTGAAAACATCTTTTTAGGTTGAAGTTCATATTTCACCTGTTATACGAGTTGCAGATTCAGTATGCACGTGGTTGTGAAGGGAGTAGTGCGATCGTGTTTTCTATTGAATTTATAGTTCTTATTGATACGTTTAACGATATTTATTATTATTTATATAACTATACTGGTATGTATTTGTTTATTATTCATTTTATACTTTAAACAGAAAAGGTAATCTTTCATCTACTGGATGTAGCAGTATGGAATTCTTTCTACATCTTTAAAGAAAAGACAGGTTCTCAAATGAAGTATATAGAGTACAGGGAAGCAATCATACGATCTCTAACTGGTATAGATAATAAACGGGATGGAAGAACTTTGGTTCAATTTAAACGTGCACAAATCCAAACCAATGAAATCAACAACAATGGAACACAGCATTTTCCTGAGAAAATTTCACCTCCTGAAAATTATCAGCGAAAAACATATTTTCAGCGTTGTAAACAATGTTATAAACAGGGAATAAGGAAGGAAACATCATATTGCTGCAAGAATTGCATGTCAAAACCTGCACTGTGTCCTGCACCATGCTTTGAAACATGGCATACCGAAAATAATGTATAATAATTATAAAATTATAATAAATTTTTTTGTCATTTATTTATTTTTGTTTGATTAAGAACTAACATTTCGTGTAAAACTCCCAAAAATACTTTGTTGCATACAAAAATTGCTTGTTTGAACCATTAAACCTGTCATTTACGTTTTTAAATTTTTGCTGTTATAGCCGCCATCGTCCTATCACTTAGTGTATAGAGTCCGCTGGCGCCATGACGGTTATAGCCGCAACCTAATTAAAGGTACTAAATTAATCAAAATTAAGTTTATTTAAGCAGAAAGAGTAAAACTATACTTCTAACATTCTAAAAATCACAAAAACATATAGTGTCAATTTTCGAACTTCGCTTGTTCCTACTGTCCGTCAACGTGTTAAACTTTAATAATGATTATAATAAAAATATTACTTTATGTTATTGCCAATATAATAATTTATAATACTAATAATTCGGTGGCACTATTAAAGGCTTTTTTTTAAAATTAAATTTATAGTTATTTCTCTTATTTATTATTATATATTTATATTAATATTTTTTGTTTCTGGGATGGGACACCATAAATCACAAAGACAAAATATTTATTAATTAATTAGTTAATATATAACAATAATCAAAGTTTAGCCAATATTTAGTTCAATTTTTCCAAGTTCACTTGTGTACTGGATAAACGTTTTTCCTCTGTGATAGATGATGCCATTTACCATGATGGTTTCACTGGCTTCTATATTTGATGCTGATTTTCTTTTTCTATTTTCTAAATGAAGAATTGGTCCATATTCAATTGATTCCCGAATTTTAGTAATAGCCAAACTAACTATAAATCCAAAGATCTATTGTTTAATCACTTGTTTCCAAATAAGTTTCCGTTGCCCACTTTAGTTGAATTTCATCAATTTCCATATTATTTTCATTCGTGAGATCAATTTCTTCTGGAAGGCCAATGGTTGCACTCGTTGTTGGCATTGAGTCAATGGTATTAAATTTCTGATAATTAGCCAAAGAATATCTCTTCGGCGGCACGTGTTTTTGTATTTTAACATCATCAATCCACAGATTTTCAATTTTTTTTATATACCCTTCAAGTATCTTTGTAATCTTCCAACACTGTGTGGGCTGCAAACTGTATCTGCTCGCCAAACATTTCTTCGACAACTATTTTAAATTTGAAGAATTCTTCCTTCTTTGTTATCCCTTCCCGTTTCAGTGCTCGAGCAGTAGCCAAATCCCGAATTCCATAGTGTTGATTCGTCCAAATTTTTAAATATTGTATTGCGGCATGCAAGACGTACCCGACTAATATTTTCCGACAACCAAATTTTGAATTTTTCTTCATTTCTTCGTATAAATCGCGCTGGCTTCTGCTGGCTATTTCTGTGATTGCATGGATTTGGGTATTGAAATGATGTAGCCTTCCTTTCGGGGTGAGGTATACATATTTTATAATTATCCCATAATAATCTATTATAGCTATCGATAATCGCACTAGTTGTTTGAGGTACCATATTCTGTATCGATAAACAACAACCTATCGTGGATTTCTTCTGAATTCATTTCTTTCCTGGCAAATGAGAGTCTCCTTTTAAGCATTTCGTCCGAATTTGGCAACATTTGCTGGGCCAAGACTGAGTTTTGTTTAAATGAATCTGAAATAACAAGCAAACACAACACCATGATTTAAAATCAAACATATGAACATCAATTAAACACCCTAAAATACGAGAAAGATATAATTATATACAAAATCAAAAGACATAAAAGTAAAATAAAACACGAAGCGCACCTAAAAACGCACGAAATTTAAACAAAAATAACATATTAACAAGATAATTTGAACAAAATCGATTAATTTTGGAAAGAACTAGAAACCCAACGAATTTTGTGACGACAGAAAACAAATTTTGTGCGAAGCATGGCGATTTGCGAAGTAATATGTCTATTATGTTTGAAAATGATGCTCTAGGATTGTACTGTATCTATTATGCTTAATTATATGATTTCAATTGGTACATTTTGTTTTATTTTCGTCGAAAATTTTCCGGAGCACAGCAAATACATCTCACTAGAATTAAATACTACACAATATAACAGAACCGTATAAGCTCAGTTTACCTGCAACGGCTCTGTGATGTGATGGTTCAGCTGTAGTTAACGGCGTATCCGAACGTAAAATGAATGAAAGCATAGTGATGGAGGGAGATCGAAAGCAGGTCTTAAGGCTCGTTAATCTTTCGTCCAACACCAGATAAATTGACCAAAAATGAACTACGCATACGGCTAAAATTCTCAACATTGAGTAGTTCAGTGGACACTTTTAAATATAATATGAACACAGTTAATGCTTTATGATCAATTTGAAGGAACGGGAATAATGTAAATCGTGCAATAACTTTTCAAACCTTTACTAACCGATAAATTAAAATTCAGATTTTGGGTAAATAGGGACAATTTAAGAAGCTAGAGTTAAATTTTTGTTTTTCAAATGAATTAAACTATTAATCCAAGCAATTGTTGGGCCAAGACACGATTTTGTTTAAGTGAATCGGTAATACACACTCAAATACAACATGCAGATTTAAAATCGGACCCATAAAACACCAACTAACCATGCTAAAATATGAGAAAGAAAACAATTAAATATAAAATCAAGAAACACAAAAGTAAATTAAAATAATAACAAAGTGCAACAAGATCCGCACGAAATAAACATAAAAATAACATGAGAACATGAAAATTTGACAATTTACTAAAAAATGGAAAAATCCATAAAATTGGAACAAAAGTTAAATAATTTGAATTGGAAACAATTCAATTAAAAATTAAAAATAAAATTGTCAAATAAAATTACAAAAATAATAAAATTAAGATTAGAATATACCAGAAAATTACAAGGTCAAATTTTGTTTTACTAAATCAAATTTAACACACAAGGTTAGGGTCGTACAATAGGTATTTATACCGATTCATTTTCGCATTAAAAAAATCAGTCTTGAAAAAACTTGAATAAGTTTTAAACTAGAAGTAGTTCTCAGTCTTAATTAGTGAAAGAAACGACAATTTACAATGTGAGTGAAGATATGTTTTAAAAACTTTCTCCACGTCGTACCCAAACAACCTCATATGAGCTCTTTTTGAGGTGTCGGCGTGTGGAAAGGTTTGAATGTGAGAGATGAAACGATAAATGTCAGACATGATTTCAAACGATGTATATTATATTCAATAAAAGTTTCCATAAATGAACTCTTGTCGAAATTTTTCCGGCCCACAACTGACACATCACCGCAAGAAAATAAACTAGACATACCCCTATCGAATCGTGTAAGTGCGGTGTAAGTCCGCCAATGATTCGTGCCCGTGAAGGCTACGGCGTGAGAACGCAGTAGCTGAAACGTCAATTGTTATTCCGTATAAGGGAAATGGGTTGAGGAGGGGATAGTCTTTTGGCTATTCGTCATCTCTCAATTCCTATAATTTCGACCTACAATTATAACAACCAATGGCTCAATATGAAAACTCGGAGTAGTCCAGTGGGCACTCCTAAACTCATAATGTAAACACAATTTTCTCTTAAGGCCAATCTCGGGAAGGTGACGGGGTATTAATGCTAAAAATCGTTGTTGTCAATAAATTATAATATTACTGAGTAAAAATAATAATTATGTTATAATCTTAAAAAAAATATCGCCTCCTACTCAGATTGTACTATAACCGAACCGCAAAATCATAACCGATAAGGTAAGACGCCCTTAAATTCATCAACTAGAAAATCCATTCTTACCTTGCACCACGAAGCCGCTAATTAATTCAAGTAAATCATGATTAAGCTAACAAATCCGGTTAGATTTATAACCTACAATAAAAAATTACTCGCGGTTCTCATAATTTCCAGTGTATTTTTAAAGAATAAGAATCGAACGAATGGTTTAACGTTTCCCTAAATAATAAAATTATTAGAGTAAAAGACGAGCGACACCAAAAATTGTCGAGACGAACAGCTATCTCCCATAGGTAACACAGTAGTGTGACGAACGTTACTATTAACATAACAAAAATCCTTGTCAGAATAATGTGACTTAAAACACAAGCACGCACAATATTAAAATTTTTTTAAATGAAAAAAAAACAGGAGCAAATATATTTGATAATAAACACATACATATAGCATAAAATCCAGGGGATGCTACAATGAACATTGAATTTAGAGGGAGGACATAGCATAGATTTGATCGCTCAGAATATTAGCTATTTTGCGTTCCATCAGAGCTATCCCAAGAGAGACCCAGAGTCGAGGAATAGCATAAGATTCATCCGATTAAAATAATCCAAATGAAATTCGAAGGAAAAGCACCAGCCGACCTACCAAAAATGGAGAAATCTAAATGACATTAATTATTCATAGAACTAATAATTACAAGTTGACACTCACTACAATCCACGTCGTAATAATCCAATTCAACATGACCCAAAGCTAACAAGAATCGCCCAGTAACCAAATAAGTATACCGCTAATAAATTAACCATAAAGTGTTGAAAAACGACAGATCAATTTTGAAGAAAATAATTCGAGTATAAATAAAATCACTGACATATAGGCATCCCTAAATCAATAAAGATATCCATCCGTTTGACTAAAAATGCATTCACAGTTCCGTACACACGTGGCGAATACTGTGTGCACCGATCACGGAGAGCAAAACCCGCCTGATATGACATTTTGCTGAAATTTCAATCCATTGCCGAATTATTCTACCCCGAGACGACACACACAACCGTATAAATTCCGATGAACGGCTAACCATTATCATTTCTCCTAACCAATCATGACTTTTAACTCGAAGCGTTCAAATGACGATGCCCCGGTCAGGTTTCAAGAGGACGAGATAATCGTAGAGCCAAAAACTAGATCTCGAAATGGTAAGCTTCATTCCTTAATTTAATAATTTGATGCAAATATGAGACCTAGATGCAACGACGTAAATTCCCAATCCAAACGCTAGTTTCCCAATTTGAGAACAGATCTTTCCTATTTGCAATGAAATAAAATCTTTGTGTTGTCAGAAATCATTTACTTATTAAATTTTGCCAACCCCAGAAAGGAAACACTCACGAGACCACTTTTTATGTCTTGCCCAATTCGGAGCGAAACACCAAGCATTGATCAAACTACCTGATGTTGTCAACCCAACCCGCAACGATTCCGACTTCTATGATATCAACAAAATTCCATGCTCATAATAATATTAGACGTGGAGCGCTGGCGCCGCCCTGACCAACTTGTGATGAGACGGTAATTCGAGAGATAACGATTAAAAATGGTTAGCTAGTATACCAAAATTCTAAACTTAAAGAATAGTTAAATATTACCATTGTTAATGATATACATCCACGTCAGAGGGAGATTTAAATTCAGGTTTCCATCTTTGTAAATCGTTGATTTTAATAATTTAAATAAAATGTCATTTTTATTAGTGTAGTATAAAGTAAAGAAACGAATAAATCAGTATTATTAGAACAATCAGTTTATATAAATGGTTAATTTTAGTATTTTAAATGAAATGTCATTTTTATTTGCTTTATTCGCGCGGTTGTAGAGTAAAGAGAAAGGAATGGATTATTTTTATTGGAATATTTTATTTGCATGGCTGATTAATTTTAATAATTTTAAATAAAATGCCCTGTTCATCCACGCAGTGTAAGGTGAAGGGAAGTGAATAACTTATTTTTATTAGAACAAATAATTTTATGTTATTTAATTTTTGGAATCAACCAGTCTCGGATTCCTTTCTCATTACAGGTAGGTCAAGATGGTTGAAATCGCCATTATGACATTTTTCCGACGAACGTTTCCTATGGGATCCAAATTCGTTAAGGAGTAACCCGTTACAGAGCCATGATCATTAATGTCTTGAATACAATATGATAATTACACGCCTTAGGAGGTAGTCCTTCTAAATCCACGACCAACCCAGCACGCATTACATAAAGGAAGGGCAGACGAATCCTGAATGACTGAAGTTCGCAAAGAGAACGATTTAAAGGGAAGTTGAAAAAGATAAAATCAAGGTATCGAATTGACCGCTTCAAGGAGCGAGTGACCACCGAAAAGAGTTAGACAAAATAATATGCGATAATCGACCGACGAGTTTCACTACAACCATTTCGGTGACTCACGACTAAGTGGTTCCGATTAAGGTGAACCGATTAACTATTGAAATTTTCTTCCTTTTAGACAATTCGTGGATCGATGCATCATGGATCACGACACGCTTCCCCGCACATGCGGCAAATCGATGTCGTCAAGCCATGTGGGATGCGGGATTCACCGTCTCCCAGGTGAAGGAATCGAGATTCAGCACCCAACAGCAGTCCAAGGAGGTCGAGCTTCCGTTTGTCGCTATAAATCGGAACCAGGACGCAACCCGGCACGAGAAATCCGGGGTCAAGCTGAGTTCCTCCTCGCTCGCCTTGAAGAACATCAGCGGCAAACCAACGCTCAAGTAGAGAGGGCTAGACGTTATCTGTCCAGTGTTAACGAAGACATAACAGCAGGGATAATTCCCAGTACGGACGGATACGCTCCTCCGTACAACACATCTTTTAACCTCGATGACAGCAGATTGAATGCGAGATCCACGGCCATCGATGTGGTGGTCCCACGGAGGATCCTTCCCCGTGACATGAGGATGGAGAGAGATCAAACCGATGAACACCGCGAGCACCCTTATGCTCGGACAACTCCAAAGCGAGATAACTATAGGACACCATCGCGAACCGAATTGTAAATAATTGTTAAAAAATAAAATATCCTAGTTCTTAGTTGAGTTTTCTTTTCCAATCTAAAACTTTAACGATTGTATCTATAAAAATTCCACGATTGAGGGATTTTTTTTTGTTAAATAACATTGAAGTGGAATTGTGTGGCCTAATAATCATTCTTTTGTAGATATGGAATCAAGCCAAATCCTGCAGCGCGAATTATACAATGCGCGCAAGGCGAATAAGAAATTGTACGAACAGATTTTGCAATTAACGAAGGAAGTACAGCAAATCAAGGCTACCTGGGTAGAGCCGAAGAAGGTCAAAACGCTCTACCAGAAAATGACAGCAGCACAGAAGGGTTGGACTGAGGAGAAACAGTTCAACCAGAACCTGAAAACACAGATAAAAGGCCTAGAGGTAGCAGTGTCGGCCTGTCAAGTGATCTTCGCCCCTGCACAGCTGGCCTACAGGGATGCGGCAGTTACTTCGAAGACCGTCCCAAAACAAGCAGGCGTCGCCCAGGAAGAAACGAGCGCGCCAAGCATCGTGCCGCTCTACACCCCGAATAAAATTTGTTGATGATTATTATTAAATAAATGTTTCTTTTGATCTATTGTTTTGTGTAATAAGTTTGACGTCAGGACGAACTAGAATAATTAGTAAGGGTGAAAGATTTAGTTTATAGAATGAACAAGATTGAAGATACAAGAAGGGGATCAGAACGAATAAAGCGCACGCAGGCCTTCTAACGGCAGTGCGTTGAACTCAGTTTGAGGTCGGGCCAGAGTACTTCCTTTGGCGACCTCAAAAACCAATGGTTGTATCACCAACGTTGCTTAGCAACGGGTAACCATTGGGGGCATGGAAAAATTTATGTGGAATCAAGGTTATCGAAACCATAAACTCCACACAATTAAAGTAGATAAATTTAGGAAGGTAAGAGTTAAAAACTAAAGTCGAATTTAATTGGTAAATCAACTGGTGAATTTAAATGAACCAATCTGAATTCTAATTAATAAATTAAAGACTACTCTTAACCGATAGACATAAATAGAAAAAATTAATTTCAATAGATTTAACTTGAACTTGCAGGAATATTTAGTCTAGGATAAATAAAATCAAGAAACAACCCAAAAATTACAGGCGGAATGCGGCGAAAATAATTAAAATGTACCACTATCACAATAAATTAATAAGTCAAATAAAAAAACTTAACGAAATAAGGAAAACACCCACGAAGCAAGAGAAAATTAAATCATTTATTCATAACCGAAAATATAACTGGATCAACATACTCACGTTGTAAAAATAGGTAAAAATCCATATGGAAAGACCAACAAATAGAGGCATTTATCATACAAGCGAGATGAGATAATTATGCTTTTCTTTGGTCATGAATCCAACTAGTGATTTAATCTATAATCCACCGAGCACTAACCAAGTCCATGTCTAAAACAGTTGGTAATAGTAATTATAACATAAGTCGATGATATCTAACTACTCAACATCACCCTGATTGGAGGTAAATTAACTCATCAATATGCAGATTTAGAATATACCACCGATTGAGTAACAATTGCAACCATGACACAATTAATCTCGTGAGCACACATGGTGCATGACATAATACTAAAAATGAATACAAGCTTAGAAATATCGAGTACAAGAAAAACCACTATTATTATTAATATTATGTCATGTAAAAATGATTATTATTTTGAATTTAAATTATTATGTTGTCAATAGTTACAATTGAGTAAATTATTTAAATTAATTTTACATTTGGATAATATTTATTTATAACCATCAAAATATTTTTAATTTGTCAAAAAGTTTTATTTGAGTATAAAACTAAATCAAATATTCTATTTACTAATTAATAAAAAATTATTTTAACCAAATTTCAAATAATAGAATAATTTTAGAATTTAAAATAATATATTGTCAATAGTTACAACTAAAATAGTATTTAAATATAAGTTTTTTAGAAATTAATTACATTTAAATAATATATAGTTACAACTAAATTAGTATTTAAATATAAGTTTTTTAGAAATTAATTACATTTAGATAATTAATATCAATAAAATTCCATAATATTCATTAAAAATATATCATTCAATGTGTTTTGAATTTACTATTGTAAGAGACTTAGATTTGATTTCTAATATCTCAGTATTTGATGTATATTCGTCGTATTGGTATATTTGCCGGATTTGTTGAATATTCGCCGGATTGGTATATATTCGCGCGCGTTTATTATTTTTAATAACTATTCATCCGCGCATAAGTATCTATCAAAAATATATATATATTCCTATTTAAATATAATTAACCGATGAAATCTACTCAATTGTTAATAATTTTTAATTTAATATAATAGTAATTCATCCACTCTTAAAGTACAATTGATTTTCAGTGAATATTTTCATCTTCGATGTATATTTTCTCCATTCAAAGTAATTACCTTTGTAAGTTTTTTATATATCAATTGATATATTAATAATAATATAAGTTGAACAATCCATTTAAAATAATCGATGTAATAATATAATTTAGGAGTTATCATTTTAAATTATGTAATTCGTGCCTAACAGTATAGTGGGTAGATAAAGAAAGGTTAATCTTGGATCCGTGAATCTTCAGAATAAAAGATATAGGCTTATATTATGATAGATAAACCATCTTAGTTGCAATTAAGTGTCTTTGTAAATTCTGCAAATTGTTTTAGATTAAAATTAATAATCTAGAAAATGGTTGAAGACGAATTCATTTTAAGTAAATAATGCACGAAAACTGAGTTTAAATAAGTATTGACGCATAGGTTGACACGTATTATTGGCTTACCCTGTCACGGACGAGACGGCCACATGTGGATAGTTTTACTTGAATTATCCTAAGTGATCTTTACTTGTAACGACTGGAGTAAGTTGAAGAATTTTATCTCACTGATCTGGCTAAAATAAATATCGGTAATATCCTTCTGGGGAACTCGGTACAAGGCTTGAGGGCAGATGATAACCTTAAAGTTATTAATAATAATCAAGACAAATAAAAATACACTCAGAAAACGAAGACACAATCTCTAACAATGGAATCAATGTGCTCTCAATGCATCCTATGAATATCTTTTTGAATCGCTGTTTATTATCGATATTTGCTACTGTTATCTCGACATTATGAATTTTGCCTACAATGAATGGATTATTTTCTATCTTCCCATATGGGTTTTCGTTGGATTTATATCGTATTTTTGGAACGTTTTTAATCTGTAATGCTTGATAGTAATATTATTTTATTTTAACTATCCTTTTCGAATCAAAATTCATTTTATAAGATAAATCGATAATTATCTAATATTATAGTTAAAAGTTCTTTATAGCTATTAAATCGAATTTAAAATGATGGAGAATCTCCGTTAGGATTTTTTATTTATGGTTAAAATACGCAGTGGTTCAATTAGTTCTTGTTCTTTTTCGAATAATAAACATTATTTGGTAAGAATTTTTATGTATTTTCCGTATTAGTGGGAGCGTTTACAAATGTAGCCAGAGATTTCAACTTTTAAAGTAAAAGTTTGTAACTTTCGAATTTATTTCATTGATTTTTTACTTTATTGACTGTGATTTGTATGAAGTAGTGGTTTCATTCGCTTTACTTTCGTTTGCATAGTTCGTCGAAACTAACTTCTCTATATATTCTTCGAATTGATATTTTTTTACTCTTTATATATATATATATATATATACCTTTCCCAGGGCCACCAAAAGCTGTTTCGAGGGTGTGGCGATAGGATTTAGGAAGGGAGAATACAAGGCAGTTCCAGAAACGCCTTCACCGTGCGTTCCACGCTAACCACCGGTTTAATCCGGGGTAAAAAGAATTCATTTTACTTCCTTGCGTGCATGTAGGTTATTGTGAGTAATAAGATTGCATCAAGATTTAATTAATTCAAAATTAATCCTCGTGATGGATCAAAAAATTAATTTTCTGTTAAAATAAATTTATAAAATAATTTATCTATAAGTAAAAATTAGAATAGCAATAAAGATAAATATTTAATAACAAAATGGTCATAATATCATTTTCGAAGATGATAATACACAAAAAAATCAAAATTATTAATCAGCTATAAATGTTACTAAATAAAAAACAATAATAATTACTTTCCGATTTCTTCGCAATAAAATTAAAATTCAATTGTATAAATATAAATGAAGTTTTTCGAGAAAAAAAACTGGAAATATTTTTACTTTAAAAACTTTTAAAAAATACTGACTGACTGAATTGACTGACTGTTGCTTGACCAGCATTGTCTTATATATCACGATTTTCCGTGTGTGTGTTTTGATGCGGTAAAGCAAGGAATTTTAATTTATATTTTTAAAATATAATTTTTTAATTCTTTTGATTTATTACTAAATTTTTTGCATCTTTTTTATAAAAACTTAATTTTATTTTTAATTATTTTTTTTTTAAACTTTTCCATTCTTCCTTCTAGATTTAGTTTTCCCGCTCAAAAACACAGACATTAACGTGCTGGTCGAACAAATCATGAGTTCAAATTAGTTTTTGCCCAACATACGCATTAGGTTCATGGCCATTGTACAAAGATGATATTGTTTTATTTATATGGATTTTTACATTAGAAACATGAAAGTAATTGGTATTTTTCATGATTATAATAATAATTATAATAATAATTATAAGGATAACAAGCTTAAGTAACAATAGCAATAATAATTTTAACAGTAATATAACAATCACAATGATAATAACCACATTAATAATAATAACGTTAATAATGTTAGGCAAAAACTAAGGTTTTCAATTTTTGTTTATCTGGCACTACATACGATAAAATTTGGCCCGTGCACAATACAAATCGACGAAAAATCATCAAGTATAGGGTATTTAGCATTAAATAATACAAAAAGTATAAAGGTGAAAAAATACAAAAAATATGTAAAGAATAAATGGAAGCATTTAAAGAGTTGAAAAACTTTAAAGACTGGCAAAATTTACCAATTTCATCATATTATTAGCTCCAAATTCGTCGAAAACGTTTATATTTTAGAGAATAACTATGATAATTAAGCCTAAAATGTAATTAGAAACATTAATTAAAAAGAATCACGAAAATCTGTAAACCAGGAGAAAAGTGATGAATATGGTAAAGACGTGGAGGCGTTTTTTGTTTTACCACATCAAAAAACATGCGTGTATAACCCCCATATATAAGTCTATGCCAAATCGACATAATTTAATGAAAACTTTCCAAAAATAAGTAATTTTCGAAGTGTTGAATCTCTGGACATTATAAGGCGAACCTATGATAGTGTTATATTTTTTCAATTTTTATTATTTTATTATTATCATTATATAAATTTTTATGGTTATCATGTAGGATATTTATTGATTAAAAATTTTGTTATGATCGTGATTTCTTACATCTCATTTAGGAAATTACTACTATTAATCTACGCTTTAGTCACTCATTTTTATATTTCGAATCTTAAATAAAATTGTTTTATGAATGATAATTATGACAGATGATATTAAAACAACTCGAAATGTTAATGTCTATTTTTAAGCAATTTTATTTTGAGATTGCAATTTTTGTCGAATTAGCTCGACCAATTTCCAAGCTGGAACAATGCCTTCCATCAATTAAGTCCCGTGAAAGCCTCGCTTCCATGGTATTTTAATCAATGGGAGAAGACTGACGATCTAAACTATTCTTTAACTAAAAATGAAAATTTATATTATTCTTAATTTGAAGTATTACTGTCATATTTATCATTATTATTATCATTAAAATTATCGTCATTGAATACTACTTGTCAAATATCGAAATTTAAGCATACCAGTTATAAAAACGAAAATCTATATTATCAAAAATTTGAAGTGTTACTATATTTTTCATTATTATTATCATTTAAAATTATCATTATTGAATACCATTTGCAAAATATCGAAATGCAAGCACGTAAGTTATTAAAATGAAAAGCAACCAACTAGTCTAGAACTAGTACTTCGGTGTGGGGGGTACCCGTATTAGGGTACCCGGGCCAGATCTCCTCTCCAAGAACCTCAACGTCAAACCTTCAGTAGAGAGCTAATGATCATGAGGAAGGATCAAATATTACAAATAAAAAAGAATAAATGAACGAGAGACCGTGAAGAACGAAAAATATGAGAAAAGTCTTTAATGTTAATAACAGTGTAAAAAGAAATTACAGAATGAAAAAAAGAAATTATTTAACCAAATATTCAACAATGTAAAAATGAAAGTATTTTGGCCAAATCATTCTAAATGCTGTCGATATTAGGTGAAAAAGAGCGGATAAACATGTCTTTTAAGTTGTTGTTAATTTAAATAATGAAAATTTTCGTTTAAATGCCATCAGAGGAGCGTATTAAAGAGGTAAAAGGAAAAATAAAAAAATTTTTTGTTACAAATAAAGTTTACGAAAGAAAAAAGTTAAATTATTTTTTTTATTATTTTTATGAAATTTTTTAAGCTTCAGGTAGATAATTTAGATCTAGATATCATGATAGAATTGACCCACAAAATCCTATTATCAAGTAATGCACCCTGCAATATGGACCTAAACCGCAACCCAAGTCAGACTTATCCAGATTGGATCTACAACCGGTGATCCTTGAACCTTCTCTATCCAAAATACCAACATATCTAGTCTTTCCCATCATTCTTGATCTCAGCAAAATGATGATGATATTGTTAGACCCGAGGAAAAAAATAGCACACAATATTCTTATAGTATTTCCGTAAGGCCGCAACATGAGGATTTGAATTTTATACTTTGGAAGAAAGAAAGTAGTCCTTTACAACCAATTCTCATTGAAATATCCTGTTTTACAAAATGTATATTCTAAAAAGACAGGATACTTTTTACCAACATGGTATACCGGATCTGAATAGTTTGAATTTGATCTAGTATTAAACAAGGCATTTATCTTTCTGCTGTTGTATTTTTAATCAAAAACTTCATGATCTGACAGAAGACGCATTCCTCACCCATAACAACAACGTTCCTAAAAACTCAACAGTTTCATTTAACACAACTTATGAAAACACGTGACAAATCAACAGACGTGGGAAACATTCAAAACAATTCAACAAGCTGATATCACAGTGGCCAAACAAATTAATCCATTACGTCACGCCTGAAAGAAGAGAACAAAAATCATATGCATTGTTTACTTGAATTTGTCCATTTTTACGCGGCAAGAGCTATCATTCCGTGGAAGAGATGAATCACAAGATTATTTTAACCTTTGAACGGGTGCGCGGCCGTAAACTTTAAGGCGAATCTATTAATTTTCTAATGAAATGGCTGTATACGTGTAATTCTAAAAATAACCCCTATCTATTCTTGGAACAACGTTTATAGGTTATATTGGTGGAGTTTATTGGTATATGTGCAACAACATTCAGTCTGCACTGAGTCATAAGCGAATGTGTTGGGACTAAAGTTTACACGCGCGGCTACTAATGTAATTGTAGTATAAATATTAATATTTACCAGTTCTTTTATACACTTTATTTATCTTGTGAATCAAAAAAGGTTTATTTATAAAATATATTAATTATAAATTAGTTAATCAATAAATTTATTTATTTATCTATACATATTTTTTTAAAATTTTTCTTTATAGGCAAAACAAAATGTCGGTTAATAAAAAGCCTCTTGCGGAAGCAGAACTCAAAATTATTTTTCAGTGCATGTTTGAAGACAAAAGTTATAATGAAAATGTGAAAAATTTGAATATTTGTTGCAAACTGTATGACGTAAAGTGTACAGCGCGCGCTCGCTCGTGTTAAAATAAAATGAGCGACTCTCAAACGTTAATAAGGAAAATTTTGTAAAATTTATTGAAATGCAGTTGCGCACTGATAAGGAATTTCAGATTCATCAACAATGTATTCGAAAGAAATACAAGGACAATGTTGACTAATCTATCAAAACAGTCTATTAAGAGCAAATAAGAATGGTCATGGTGACTAGATAAACAATTCTCAATGAAATCAAAAGAGCAGGAATGTTTTCTCTCTTGATCGACGAAACCTTGGACAATTTTGATGATGAACAATCAAATTTATGCTTCAGATGTTTATGACAATGACATCAACGAAAGGTGTTACGCAATTATTGAGTAAAAATATCTTGGTGCAGCTAATATTTTCCCATCCTTACAATCTTACTTAAAATAAATAGTTCAAAACTTATATCAATTAAAGCAGATGAGGCCAGTGTGATATTAGGGGATAAAAATGGTGTTTGTACTTGCCGCATACATGAATATCCAACTGCAGTATATGTTCACTGCACTAACTGTAAGACGATTGCTTGTAGCGTTGCCAGACGTCCCGATTAATCGGGATTGTCCCGTTTTCAGAGATTTTTTCGAGTGTCCCCAAAAAGTCTTGGGGACGGCCAAACGTCCCAATTTAAAAATCAAAATTAAATTTATGATATACATAATTAAATAATTGTTGACCGGCCAAAAAATTAAAAGTCTGAACGTACCCTGCTCAAATACGGTACATTTTAATTTGGTACATTTTAGATGCCGACAAGTGGTAACACTGCTCAGTGATACAAATTTTATTTTTAATCAATGTCAATGGTAGCTGTAAAAATAAATTATAATATCATTGAAGTTAGTGGTGTTTGTTTTATGCACGTGTTGCGTTGCTAGTTCGGATAATTAAATTTTTTATAGTTTAAATTTGTAGTAAGTATTTTAATTTAACATTTTGACAATATTACATTTAATTATTTATTCTATACCTTTAACTTGGTTTGAAAATGCCAAAAAGATCTTGCCAGTATTTGGAAAGATATACTGAAGAGTATCCATTTATAAAGAAAGGAAAAACAAACACCGAAGTATATTGCTTACATTGCAAAGTTTATATCAGTATAAGCCATGGTGGTATTTCGGACATTAAAAAGCATATAATTCATCATAAACATATATCTGCTGTACGATCATCCAGCAATTGTAATACTTTAAGTTCTTTTTTTGTGAAAACACAAAGCGATGAGAACGAAAAAATTATTACAACTTGTAATAATTTTTTCGTTATTTAACTTTATTTTTAAAAGCTTAATAAATTAATGCATAGAAAATAAAAAAAAATTTTTGTACTGCCCCGATTTGAGTTTTGAAAATTCTGACAAGCCTAATTGCTTGAAACGGTTCCTAGCGTACAAAAATAAAAATTAATAAATTTCAGATTTTATGAGCAAACATAACAATGCCATGTGAAAGCGCAAAGGTGACTCCTTTTTATCAGGTAAAGAAAAACCTCACCGCCATGACATTCGCTGGAATTGTCACTTTGAAAATTTAGATGTGGTACTTGATCGTTTGGACGCATTTCTACTTGTTTTGCAAGACCTTAGTATCCACAATAGTGCTAACGGAGATGAAGCTGAAGGATTTTATCGGCAACCTTTCAGCAAATTTTATTGTTACAGCTGTTACTCTCCACAAAGTAATTGCTTATCTTTCTGAACTCAAACGCTTTCGCTGTACTTTGACAATCAATGAGACCCTTTTGGAATGTGAAATGAAATGGGCTAAGTGGAGTATGAAATCTGGAAAACCAATCGACATGTCATTTCTTCCCAATCTGAACAAGCTAGATCAAGAGTCCAAGACAATTCCTATTTCAACAGCTAATGTAGAGAAAACTTTAGACACTCAATCGTATTATGACATTTGCAGGTCCAGCATGACAAGTGAACAAGCAAGTTATTTAGTATTGATGGCCTTCGATAAAAAAAAGGTCAAATTATAGAAAATTGGGCTTTTCTCCACCCACCAATATTACTTTTTTAATTAATAGTTATGGATGCCTCATGGTTGTATGCCGTAAATAGAATGTTTTTGTGATTAAATAAACTTGTTTCAAATTGTAAGTATCAAAAGGGTACGTTTCTTATTCTCTTCTAAACAGGATATCTTCATCAGGAACTACAAAAATTAATATTCACAAATATTTTTTTTATTTATTAAAACAAATGTAAAACACGAAAAGGTTGTTGTGAAAAGTAAACACATTTTCCTCTCAATGTCAGTCTTTTGGTACTTACATTTGGAGCATATTTCAATCTTTGTAAAACTATGACTATGAAAAAATAGCACTCCCCTAAATTTTGTAGTTAGGATCCGCCTCTGATTATATCTATTAATAAATGGTGTCTGAGGTGGGATATATATCGTTTCGGTGGGGAATTATAGGTTTAAGCAAATAGTAGGCGAGGCAAAATGCAATGTCTCTCATCCTAATTAATGAAAAACCAGATAAACATTATTTTATTATTATTTTTCAAATATTTATTTATTCCCAAAAAGATGCGATGTGGTTGTTGCAACTCTCATTTTAGTTTCAATATATATTTCTGTAATGATATAATTCTTAATTAGGATCTGTGAAAATATCTGGCTGATTATTTCGAGTTTTTCAAAGTTGGACTGTTAACACACTTTAAGCGGCTCACGTAGTACTACGTTTTTTGATAACTAGCATTCTAATGTGGGTAACGTAGTACTAAATATCGTATTGGATTAATGCGGACGGCAGGCAACGTAAAACTACGACTACAACTGTTCCGGTTCATTATTTAAAATGAAAGAGAAAAGCTTAGATACGAAAAATTTATACACTCAATTAAATGCTATTAGAAATCAGATCACATTTCTGAGAATCACCCAAAGCAATTTTACTACAACATCCGCCAGGACGACTATCAATGGATATAAAAAATTATAAACTAGAAAGAATAACGAGTACCGGCAAAAAAAACCCACAAAAGTAGCGTCGTGTTTGTACTACTCATTAATTAAGAAAGGACGCATATTTCGCGTGTGCGTTTTGTGGTGTGCCACTGCAGTGTTTTCAAGACTATTATACAAAAAACGATATTAAAACTTTATTGCTTTAAATTTTAAGTGCAGCATAATTATAATAGTTAAAATAATTCGAATTATTATAAAACTGAAAAAATATTTGTACATAATTATATTGTGTATAGTTTATTATAGTATATAATCGAAACCTCAATGACGCGATGTAGGTATTTGTGGTAAGTGATTTTTCAAAATTTCATTTAAAAATATTAGGTAGTTTTTAAGATATAGGGGTTTTTGCTCGATAGTATTTTTACGCAAGCATTGCGCAATTTTGACCGCTTCAGCAAACAACTAGCGTGAATAACGTACCGATTAAAATATATTAATAAAACTGTCATGTTTTTTTGATTGACAATAGAAAGTGGAATCCTGCAGATTAGACAGATTATATGACAAAAAAATTATACCGACTCCATTTTATTTTTGGTGCATCCAATTTTAAAATATTTTCAAGCCGAACACCTTTTTTCATGTTATTTATATGCCCTATTTATAGGAAATGGTAAAGTTTTATTCATTCAAGTTATTAAAATACACAGTGACTACACCACTCGTTTCGCCAGACATGGTATAGAACGGATGAGGGCCGAAGGAGACTTTATCAGTAGACTGGTACTTTTAGTATAGGCTAATGTGAATTTTCATTTTTCCCAAATCAAAAATAATTTTAATCATATTTTGATCCGTTTTATTATTTTTCAATACAAAGATTTGTGCACTTGTTTGTTCATTTTAAACATTCCGATTTTTATTAAACACTTTTTAGTGCAATAAATGAAATAAGTTATTGGTAAATAATAAATCAATAATCGATAAATTATAGAAATGGAAACCAATTCATTATGCAAGCAAGAAAAGACATTTTGAATTATTGATTATGAAACCATTAAATGAATAAAAACGAAATCAATAATTGATAAATGAAATCGATCTTTTGCAAGCAAAAATAAACTTATAAACTCGATTTCAGAAAAATAATTGATTTACAAACTGTGAAATGAAAGAGGAATTTATAAATGAATTGTAATTCAATTTTTTTATCAACTTATTAATGGTAATTTTTGATATAAGATTATTGTAAACATGTAATTTTGTAGAATTAATAATATGAATAATTAATATAAAAAATTTTAGATAATCCGATATATTCAAAGAATTATTTATTCGAGAAATTTTTACTTGGTATAACAATAAGTAAAACAAATGAATTGTGAAATTATTATAAATTTGAAACCATCATTATAAAGGACGAAATAAAATGTTTCCATAAAAAAGGAAGATACAATCAAACCCATTTAATTGAAAAAGTATTTTGTTTTCATAATGAAGAATTTTTATGGAAATACTTAATAATTTAATTATTTTGTCTGTTGTAGAAATTATAATTGAATTATTAAATGCATGATGTATAATGTATTCATAAATTGATATTGATAGAATTCTAAAAAACAAATTATTTAAAATAAGACTAAAAAAAGAAAAAAATCATATTTTAATAAAAAAAATTGCTGATTATTTGAAATAAATTTTAATCTTTATCGCTAAATTATTCATGATCATGAGGGAATTCGGGAAATTAAATCTTTTATTGTTTAACACTAGAACTACCAAAACCGTCACTTTGACGGTTTTCAAAAATCATGCTTAAAAATTTTATATAATTTATCTATTTTTCGTGAATTTTAATGAAATATAAGAACAGTTAAATATTCCTATCCAATCTCCAATCAGCCATTTTAACTTATATCCTATTTATAACTAAACCGGTCAAAATGACGGCTTTAGCAATTTCAAAATTTATAAAAATTTGTGGATTCTATGCAACGATGGACATTTACGATTATGAGATATTGAACAAAGTAAAGATTCAAAGAGTGAAGATGAAATTTCTAAAAAGAGCTACGAACGCAGAAAACGATTGCGAATATATATTCAGATACTAAATTGAATAGCCAAACAGAAACCAAAAGTCAGCAGGATGATATTGCTGTAGACGGTACAGAATGGGAAGAATTAGGGAATGGTTTTGTTTGTAGATAGTCAATACATACTAAACCCAATGAAGTTTCGAACCAAACTGGCTACGCGAAGCAAAATATAACGTTTGGTAATCTTAGTATTGCATTTCGACTTATAATTTATGTTGGATTAGAAGCCAAGGTTATTTAAAAGTAATACAATTAATTAACTATATTAATAGTAATTTTGTTGAAATTTTTAGTATGGCTACCACATACACAAACACCGCCTACAGAAATTATAACAAGAATAATTAAACATAAAGAAAAATATATAAACCGCCTAAACCTCGTAGAAAGGGGTTTAGAATAAACACAAGTAGAGAAGTGGACCATGTAATACTCTATTTCTATAAACTTAATTCATTATTACATAACTATAATAACATGAATAGCACGAGTAACCGAAATCTGTTATTTTTTGGCTAATATTTTGTGCAACATTACAGAAAATAATAGATTGATTAATTTGCAAACGAACATAATATTGTGAAATATTAATCATTTTACCAGAAGCATGTATCTCACCTGAGATGCCAACTATGCTCATTTCTATTTAATTTTCTTTTTAATGTTAATATTAATAAATTCGAAAACTAATTAACGTTCTTAAATCTTTATTTATTTTTATCTACATCAAACTTCTTTAATTTAACATTACAAATTATATATTTAATTTTCAATCTCCTTTTTTAAATAAATTGAATTTAATAAATTTGAAAAAATCATATTGCCCACATTGGGTTTGTGCTAAAGATCACAGAGGGACTCATACTTCATCCAAATCTTTATACAAGTCTTATCAGTTAAATATACACCTCTAAGGATAGAAAAAATGGAGGGGGTTAAGAGAATTAAAGAAAGGCTCCAAGAAAAGGAAGGAATACCAATCGGCATACAAAGATTGATATTTGCTGGAAAGCAACTACAAGATAATATAACCTTGGAAGATTATGGAATTCGGAAAGATTCCATCTTGCAGTTAGTGTTGAGGCTTCTCGGAGGAAATTATGATAAATTAAAGGAAGGAATGAATATGAAGCCGCTTTGGCTAGTACAACTTGCTAGAAAACGGAGTGACACCATCGAGGCAACTGAGAATGATACGAAACAAGCAAGAAAAAATTATGAAGTATCTGAGTCAATAGTGATAATTTTGATTAAATTAAATTAATTGAGTCAAGAAGTTGGAAAATGGCAAAATGGTTAAGATCGTGAAAGACCTTAATAAACTCGAAGAACAGGAAGTAATTGTAAGACTGATGAACACGTAGACAATTGAACGGATAGAAATGGTAGAATCGAAAGTGCATTCGGAAAGTGTGGAGAAGGCAATTAGGCCAAACCTAAACAACTTAAAACGAATTTAGTTGCCGCTATTCGCTGGACGACTTCGTGAGTATAATACACACGGTTAGCAGCTTTTAATGCTTGTGTGGATCGAGCGAAAGGTTCAACGGTTGATAAGATACAGCATTTGCGGCTGTACTTATCAGGGTAATTGATCGAAAATTTAGGATATACAGACACAAGTTATGATGCGGTGAAACATAGGCTTGATGATAGATACAGAGGAACAGATCGGGTTTATCGAAACGTTCTGAATGACATTGAACGATTTAGACAAATTTAAGGCTGACGCTTAAGGGAAATAGAATTATTTGCCATACTAATGGATAATGTAATGATAAGATTGGAGAATTTACAGTGAGATTCTGAACTGTAAATGACGTACTCTACCAGAAATTTGTTTAAAAAATTACCACAGGAAATGGTAATTCAGTGGTTGACAGCAATCAAACGTAATGAAAGCGTCAGAGGTTTACATGAATGGATTCAAAAACATGAAGACGCATTACGACGTGCACGTGAGATCAGGAAACAGTATAAGATTCTGCCCAAGGATAAATAGCTGTGGTGAATGTGGAGAAAGGTTGACACAAACGGTTAGTTCTTGAATAAAAATTAATTTTAGTCTAGAAATCTCACTAAAACTATGTCAACAATAAACATGAGATGATGACACAAAACTTAACTCTAGAAACTTGATATATCTATAATAGAGACAATTAACAGGCAAATTTCTCTCATAAATTCCCTTTGCAACGCATGTTATAGACCTTGTAACTTACATGACAACGAATTCATTAAATTTAGCACAACTATAATATTAGTAGTTTATTTCTATTATTTGATTTGCTAAGAATCACTTTGAGAAAGGAAATAGAACTCAGCATATTTAATAAAAAATGCCAGCTATTATTCAACCGGGAATCTCAACAAACCTCCAGTCAATCACTTCCATCCATCACTTTTGACAGTCTTACCTCTTAGCCTTATACATAAGCAATTGTGATGATCACTTATTCATTGAGAAAATAGCAAGCAGATACTGTCTATCATAGATGATTAACAAATATTGATTATTTGAGAATTAGAATGTCACACCATTTTGACGCTTTTTGCTTGATTATTTAACATTTATTTTTATGTGTTGATAGTTTAATAAAATTATATGTAGTTGAATTAGTTCATTTGAAGCGATAGTTTGAGGATACATAAAAATATAGTCCGCGAACTCATTTTGCATCTTTTAGGTAGCGGATGCCTCAGATCACTGTATCAGAAATATCTAATCTGATTATGAATGAATCTTGAAGGCATGATAGTGTTTTCTATCAGCACCTTGAACCCAGATAATCTGGAAACTTAGCAGATTCAGGGGATTCTCAACTTTGTTTTCGGGTTCCACCCAAGCTAAACCCTAACAACGTAACTTGTGATGGCTATAGTTCAGTTGCATCATGTTTTGATTGAAACATCAAATTTCAAAATATATGCTTATGATTAAAGATAGTTAATTGAACTCCTCGAATTATGAATTCGAGACTGGAACCTTGATTGTGTCATTGATAAACTCAAAGTCAAGAATAAAGCACCTAGATTTTTACTGTGCCACTATTAATGAAACCATGTTTAATAATGGAGATGACGAAAAATTCAAAAAAGAAATAAGTGTAGCATACGGATATTATTTGAGCTGGTAGGTGATGTGGCTATAAACGTTGATTAATGATTCCAAAATAACGATACCGCTTCTTAGTGGCACTGGAGCGATACATGTAAATTAATTTCATTTTAAAAGTGAAATTTTAGTGCGAATTTATTTTTAAGCATTAGTAAATGTGGAGCTGTGCAACGCGTAATAATTTCAAAGCAACTAAATATCGATAGATGGAACGACTCAACACGGATATTCAATAGAAAAGACCATGTCGGTAGCATGGAGTTCTTTTGCTGAACGACTACGCCTACCATTAATTTTCATGTAATATTTGTATTTTAAACATTATTAACCTAAATAAATTTATTATACTTATATTTCTTTTGTGAGACCTGCGTGCTGTCGCCGTTTTCAAGAAAAATGTTTTCCCTTAATATTGCATTTTCAAGAAATGTAAAATTGGAGTTAGACAGTAAAGTCTTCTAGATCTTAGTGAAAGTGTAAAACTTTTGCAGCGTTGTATAAGCATGACAAGTAAAACAGCGCCAGGCAAGTTAAGCGGTAGCTGATAAAAATGTATATCCTTCTATGGGTAGTATCACTGTGTGAGATCACCTCCTTAGGTGATCTCATTAGCCCATGCAATACCAACGGCAAGTTGACAAGTAAGCCATTTAAGGCCGTAGATAATTTTGAAAGTCCTAGTTACCAACACTTTTTTATATTTATTTCAGCTAATTTGAGCGAGTTTTGGTTATTTTACTAGCCACGTTAATAATATGCTACTCAGACTCAGAACTAATGAAAAAAACTGTTGAATTTGGGAAAGAATTAGATCTAATAGGATGACCTTGATCAAAACTTGTGTAATCCGAGAAACAGAATATACAACACTAAATATCTTACAAATTATCAAACTAAGAGGATTATATGCGGATATTTTTATCACCAATTAAATATTTGATGCTTTTAATTTTTACAAAATCGATTTCCTCTGATTTATGTTTTAATATGAATCTTCTACCGTATATACTCGCGTATATACGGTACGCGTCTAGTAATTTAAGATTAATTTTGTTTTTCAGATTGATGGGTTGGCTTTTACGCGAGCCTACTTTTAATTAAAATAATTAGGGTTCAATAATTAATTTATTTTAAATGTAATTTGTTAATACCTAATTATTATTTTGAAAATTAATATATAGAATTAATATATTAATTATTATTACTTTGAATCAGTTTATTTTTTTGCTTGTCGAAGTCCGTACAATGAGTTTTGGTTCTATAAACAGATGCGGTCATTATATGATGCTGCCTTCAAACTTCAAATTGTTAATTTTGCAACAGCTAACAACAATTGTGCAGCCGCTCGAAAATTTAGTGTTGGTGAAAAGCAAGTGAGAATAAAAAATAAATTAGAAATGCCTAGAGCAAAAAAATCTTGCCGTACTGGAGTGGCCCAATTTTTCGAACTTAAAAAAGATCTTAGTGAATTTGTTACTGATGGCCGCCAAAGTGAATATATTGTGACAAGAAATATTATTGGACTGCGTGCGATAAAAATGTCAAAGAATGAAATGTACAAAACAGAAGAATTAGACTCATTTCTAGCATCTGCAGGTTGGTGTACAAGATTCATGAACAGACATTGTTTTCGGCAACGAACAAAGATTTGTCAGAAATTTCCCAAAGATCTCGAAGAAAAAGTTGAGTCTTAAGAAATTTATAATAAAACTTTGTAAAGAATATAAGTTTGATCTTTCACAGATTGAAAATATGGATGAGACACCAATGAAATTTGATCTTCCAAGTAACCGAACTGTGAATGTTCCTAGTTCAAAATTTGTTCTAGTCAAAAAAGGAAATGAGAAATCCCACTTCACAGTGGTTTTATCTTGTTTGGCAGATGGATCCAAGCTTTCACCTGTTATTATTTTTAAAGAGAAGACACTTCCTAAGTGAATGAAATTTCAATGGTGTTTAATACCTGCACACCCAAAAGGCTGGATGGATGAAAATGGAACAAAGGATTGGTAAGAAAATGTTTGGATAAAAGACAAGGCGAACTATTAAAGAAACCAGCAATGCTTATTTGGGATATGTTGAGTGCACAAAACAGATAAAGTGAAGAAATTGGCCAAGAAAATCAACACTTCATTGATGGTAATCTCCGGATGCTTCCCTAAACAAATCTTTTAAAGACAAGTTAAGAAACCTGTACCAGAAATCATCCAGTCTGACAACATTAAGGTGGGAATTTGAAGAAGCCAGGCATTAGCAATGGTTTGGATGGCACTGAAGATGATTTCATTTTAGATTCAGACAATGAACTTGATGATGATAAAAGGCAACGTTCAGAAGACTCAGAAATGGACATTTACGATGACATTTTACCAATGGTTAAAAAATGTCTATTTTTGTCAAATAAAATATTTTGCTATTTATTCTCTTATGAAAAATGATTTTTGCCGTGTTAAATTGTTATGGTTCTTAGTAAATTGCATAATTTGAAATAAATTATATATTACCAAAAAATAATTTAATAGATTGTGGCGCATACGTCTCATCTATTTTGGACATTTTATCAACTAAATTTTGGGGGTTGGCTTATATGCTAGTATATACGGTAATGAAAAATGAGAATTTTATTTCTTAAACCAAGAAACTGAAACTAGCTGCACAAAATACATTATCAATCTTGTAGCAAAAACCCGCAGTAGAAAAATGGACGAAAACTAGATTTCTTATCAGAAACAATTGAAAACCAACTTGAAAAATACTGTAAAAAGATTACAAAAACTCAGATAAAATAGAAGTTACTTTATATCATTATAATCTCCCATTATCAGTGACTGCAATTTCATTTGTAGAAACAGATTGTTTTTGATTAAGTCGTTTTTACATTTGAAGGAAATTTTCTAAAACTACCATGGAGTTAAAACTTAAATGGGTCTTACTTTAAGATAATGAACAACGTTAATTATGGACGTCCACAGAATTTTTTCCAGGGTGTGGCAACATTTTTTCTATAGATAATATCCAAAATTAAAAGCCATATTTTTAAGATAATGTACAGTAAAAGAAACCAAAACAATTTTTAGATATTTATTTACATACTACAAAGAAATATCTAGGATTCAAACGAGGGTATTTTAAACGACTCACATAAAACTAGATAAACTTGGAGAACCAAAGTACAGCTGCCCCCTTACATCCTTCTGCGGACGTCCATGATGTTAATATAAGTTATTAAATAAGGATAAAAAATATTTTGCAATACCTGTACGAGCCCATTGGTTAATTGATTTCCACAGGTAAATTACTCCATCTAAAATATTTATATATAATTAATCGAAAACCAGCACTAATTTAATAATAATAATGTTTATTGGAATTTGTTTAAATGAATGAAAAATTATATGAAAGGATCAGTATTCTAAATTTAGAATGAAAATAATTCAAGTTGCATTAATATTTAACATTTTACATCAACTGGCTATATGTGAATTATCGTGTAAAAATGAAAACAATCAAGATATTGAATGGTACATAAATATATTTTGTTAATTGACATATTACTGATAAATTTGTCAGGTTTATTGGACTAAAATTTCCAAAATCGTACAAATTTGTTTACATAAGTTCTCAATCAGAAACCTGGACAACGTCCAAATTTGATTTATCTAGCAAAAATAATATGATTGGTTGGACAATTGAACAAACATACTCATCACATCAATCTCAATCATTTTATGCATATTATAATGATGAAACGCCAAAATTTACCTACTCCAGTAGGGGTCATTTAAAAGGTAATTTATCAAATTGAAAATGTTAAATTTACTAAATGATGTTTTTCAGGTGTAATTAGTTTTGATATTAATAATGGGTTTTGGCTTATACATTCTGTTCCTCTATTTCCAACATTTGGTAATTATACATATGGGAAAGCGGAAGAAATATATGGTCAGTCATTTATATGTGTTTCACTTGAATCCGAAAATCTTCAGAATATTGGTAAATTTTATTTTATAAAATTTTATTATTTATTAAATATCTATGATTAAATTAATAATCTATCCAAAACCAAGATAGTGAATCACCAATATTTAAATTGTGTAACCGAAACAGGTGCTACTTCCATATTGCTCCCATATTTGATTCGCTATATTATATTCATTTCCACTTGCTTTTTAATTGATACAAGTTTCATAAAGTAAATATAAATTAAGGCCGAATTTAGTAAATAACTAATTATGCTTACTTTTTTGTACTAGGGTGCTTAATTTTCTATTCACTCTGCCCAAAACTAACTCTAAACTTAAATCAGATATATTTTGTAAAGTTATCAACATTAATATTTACATTAAGCTGCATTAAATTAATAATTTTCTCAATTTACACAAATAAATTCAAAATGGCGACGAAATATGTAGTTTCATAATAAAAAATACAAATTTCAGTTTATATCATCAACTTACTTAATCTGTTAAACAATTTATCAGAATTGAAAGGCATATCAACTAATAGTCATGCAAACACATATCTTTTTTAAAATTGAGTTGCTTGATAATTTAAATATGGCAAAACAAAGTTTCTATTAAAACACAATATAATAAAAAAATGGTTTTCAAGATTAATTTTATTAATTATCAAAATAATAAAATTTTGTTGAATTAGACTAGTATAAAGATGTGATAAATTGTATTTTTTAATTAATGATGCATATGGTAATTAAAGTTATTTTTAATTAATTTTATCTAAAATTGGTATCACATGATGTATGTTCGAAATATTAATTTTCAGTATAACTTTGTTTATTTTATATAGTTTACATTATTTAATAAACTCGTTATATTTAATTTAATTATTTGTAATCTAAAATTCATAAGTTAATAAACAATGGCACTGTCTGATTTGTATACTTCCTTCCCTGTTTGAAATACTACGTTTCTTTTAACTTTGTCACTCAGTCTTTGAGTTGTTTTACTTCCGACTAATTACTAAAGACTTCGACTTAAAAATTATTTATTTATTACCCTTAGTTTTATTTAAATAATATATACTTATTAAACCTTACTTATGTTTCTTTCAATTATCCATGGAAGGTTTCGGTACTTTTTGGAGTGAAATGAGTTAATGACGATGAAATTCTAGTTGCATTGCAAGTCCCTAATTAAATATATATAAAATTAATTAAAATAATGCCTCGAAGTATTCTCAATATTGCATAAGATATTCTACAATTTTTGTTAATTCAATTGCATGATAACAAATTGTTTAAAATTAGAAACGTGAGCGTTACAGATCATTAATGGTAACAGGTCAGTGTGTTTATCCAACTTTGAATTGAGAATATTGCAAATTTGTTGAGAGAAACTGGCTCGTTCATCCCATTAAATATAATTATTTTTAAATTTCAAATATGTGAAACTTCAATTTTACTCTTTTGCATAATTTTCAGAAGAAAAAATTGGTATGTTACTAGAAAGAATGACAAATTTAAAGCGACTCTGCGTAAAAATTTTGGAGACCTTAAACTAAGATAATACGGGATTATTTAAATACTTAAATATATTCATAGGGTTTTTCATCTATTTAATAATGCGGATTTTAAATTTAATTATTAAATTTACTATGGAAAAGACCTAATTATGTTTTTTATATAATTCTACAACCGTTGTTTTATTACAGTTTTTTTTAATTTTAACTTCCTTATGTTAAGTTTTTTTATAATGACAATATGAATAATTGGAACTAAAAACCAACTGAGGAACATTCAAATAGCAATTATGTATATTATTTGACCAGATACTTTTACAAGTGAAGGAGACAAGAAGCGTATTTATCAGAAAGAATACAGGAAGCATATTTACTTGATTGAAAACAGATGAAGAAGACAGGAAGTATATTTACAAAATAGAAGACAGGTGAACATAACATTGTAAGTAGATAGATTGATTGAAGGAGATTCAGAAAAAAAGTCATAAATCTTATAAGTTTACGTTTAATCTCAGATATCGAACATATCACATTTAAGGCCGAATTCATTTTCACATTAAACCGTAAGGCAAACAAAATCAAGGTTATCGAAACAGCTATGACAATTGGAGAAAAAAAATTAATTTAAACACTTTCAAATTTGGAGTTCGTTTCAGAAATGTATTAGTGATTTCACGAAGCTTATGAATGTAAGTGTAGGTATAAATTTCTTTCGAGTCATTAAAATTAAGTAAAAAAAACTCATTTCTGATCAGTTTAGATTGGTTGAGCTGGGCTCTTTTGTTTCAAGTATGCCTTCTAATCTCATCAAAACACTTTGACGCTGAAATGTTGTTAAATGAAAAATTTTAAAATGTTCTTGGGCCATTTTTCAAGCATACAATAACTCATCCTTTGTGGCTAGTAGATTGATCATATCATCTATCAAATGGTAGTTTCAATTTTAGAGATGTAGAGAAATTAAATTCTTAATTAGTATCAAAGAATTTATTGCTTCAAATGACCAACCGTCATACGCCTATGGAAATTGTCATTGACCTCTAATGGATTATATAAACCTTTTGAGAACGATTTGGTTAAACAATAACACCTTCAATAAATTAAATTACTTTAAGGTTTAATTTAAAATCTTTTTAATTAATAGTTTCACGTCTAAATCATAAATCACAAATTACAATTGTTAGAAAGTATTATATTCAAATATTTATTTAAAACCACCCAAATTCAAAACACTCTATTAAAACACTATCTATACCACTTTCAATTGCATAATCTAAACTGAATATTATTAGTTTAAAAATATTATTGATAAAAATTAAAAAGTCATTTATAATATACCGAGGTCTTAGAGACCCGGTAAAATAATAAATTTATTTTTGGATATTATTATTATTTCATCTTTCAACTATAATACTGTATAAATAGTTTTCAATGATCAAAATCCATCTTTAATATACATTTAAAATCAATAATTTTATATTACATTGACAAACTTATTTTTTTGTTGAATTTTAATTTTTCAATGAATGAATTCATTTATTATTGAAAGTGAGAAAGTGATAGAAAAAATAAAATGAACACATAATAAAATAGGTGTGTAAACTTTCGGTGTATGGAATTTTGCATAAATAAATTCATTATGCATTCAATGACAAAGGGTTTGTGGAGAAATTGTAAATTTTTCATTGGTTTTAGTTACTTACATGTAATATAAAATTATATATATATTTCTTATCATAGTAATTCAACTGCTGCTAATGCAATCAACCGTATATAGTTATAACCTGCCAGAAAACTTTCCGGTAAATGATAAATTGAAGACTTTACTGACCAATTTCATTAATAATAAAAACATGAAAATCCAACAGACTAATATGACGATTATTATGAAAACTCTGAAAAGTTTACCCTTGGTTCATTTTGGGAAATCTTATAGTTTTGGTCAAGGTGATTTGAATTATAATTTCTGTACGTTAATTTTTATTTTTGTATATTCAGATTTGTATTCTGGGCTTGTTGCTCCTGGCTTACAAGCGTCTATTATGGTGGAAAGCTGGATTAGAGGAGAAAAAGTGGATTCAACTTGTGGCACCGATTACCATGTATATACGTAAATTTGTGAATTTTAAGAATAGAATAACTGCTTTTTACTAAATCATTTTCCTACTAGAAGAATTATTCATAAACAACTATAACTATAAGTTTACCAGTTGAAGTACTATGGACCTTTGTAAACACTAGGTTTAAAGTGAAAATGAGAGCAATTGTGTTTGTTTTATTTCCTCCATAAAGGCCATGGTGGCGCATTAGATTATATTAGATTAGAATCCTGAGAATTTAAATTTTAAAAAATTCCACCATTTTTTCTTGAAATATATTTTTAAAAATCTCTATTATTAATTTATTATAGGAGTGTATCTCAAAGCAGCTTGACTGAAAGCATTTTTTATTATGTGTTGTGTTTATGTGTATTATTTTATTTTTCTACCATTTTTTAAGTTTTTATAGTGTAGAATTTATTTCTATATTAACAGATTATTGACTTTTACTTTACATTATAGAGAATTTATCTTATTAAAATTTGGTGTATTTCAAGGAAATCAAATATGTCATTACAATTACATCACATCATATTCATTAGAAATATTTTCACACATTTGTCTCAATGATAAACAAAATGCATTTAACAAAATAAATCTTCTCTTGATTTCATTTTCAAGACATACATAACATATTTGCTTTGTTTATATTTGAGCGATCTAATTCAGAGTCTTAACTAGGGTATGGCAGGCATGGCATGTGCCTTGGGCCCAACTGAAGGGGCGCGAAAAAGCGCCAAACGTATAAATACGCAAATGAAAATAAAAAAATATTTTTATAGATATAAATTTGTGTATTAAAAAACTGCGTAAGAAAAAGCAAGCATTCGTTTTTCGTTTGTTTCTCAATGTCATCTATGCCTCTAGCTCTCTTTCTCTCTAAAAATGTGATTTTGGTTTTGAAAAAAGAAATGCAGAATAGTAGCGTGTGTTGTGCTGTGTTCTGTGCTAAAGCCGTTCGTCAGTTAAAGCAAGAAAGATAAATTTGCAATAAAGTGTTAATCGATTTAACTTGTGTGATTTTTTTTACCCAATTCTAATGCAGTTTTTTAGAAAATAAAACGCAAGTAACCTACCATCGGAGAGGGGTTCAAGATCGATGTTTGCCATAGACGCCATTTACCCTAGGTACGCCACTGATCTAATCAGACAATAGAATAATTTACAATAAAATGAAAGGCTAGCATTATTTAATGAGCGGAAATTCACAAATTGAAAGAAAAAATCTAGAACAAAAATGTTTTATGGAATATTTCAAATTTCTGAAATGGTGATAACCTTGCAGAATAAGTAATCGTGAAAATATAACTTAATTGTGTTGGGTCTTGTGGTGTCGATTAAGAACAGAGTAAGATTTTATTCATAGCAAAATTGTTTCAAACTCAAAAATATTATACAGACACAGCTATTATAAATAATATTCGAAGGTCACTAGAAAATGTAATTACAGTTAAGTGTTTCTACTGCTAATACAAAATAATAAATAAAAATATTAAAATTCAAAGATTGATATTAATAAAATTAATATTTATGTTTTTATATTTTTAATTACAATTATTTAATTATACCTGTTTCAGCTGAATGATAACTTCTATAATATATTATATTATTTTATATATTATATTATATAAAGAAAAAATCAATAAACTTATATTATAGGACATGTAGAGTTATCTGTGTGGTGTTATAATTTGTTCGAATTAATCGCAACTTTTTATATAGAAAGTAAAATAAAAATAAATTATACACACAAACATGATTCATAGGTAAAAAAGCAAACAAACCTTCAAAATATTGAAATGTTCAGATAAATACAAACTCAATGTAAGGAGTTCTAAAACTCCTATTTTAAAAAAGATAGGTTAAATTTTAACAGTGAAATCAGCTAGTTGAAATAACTATTATGTCAAATTTATATATTAAAATGTATATTAAATAATATCATATTATAGTAAATTATATTAAAGTATTTTAAATTAAATTAATTATATTGGTTACCGATAACTATATCAATAAATAATAATTAGCACGCCTCAGTTTGTGTAATTTTCAGATTTGGAGAGAATAATTTGAATTTACATTTTGTAATTAAATAATAACGGTTAGAAGAAGATTTGAATTTAATTGCGCCTAATACTACAATATTATAATTATATAAATTTTAGTTTAAATTAATGACTTCACATTTTTAGAAATAAATCCAAAAAAACTGATGTATTCCTTAAAATCTAAATAGGCATTAAAATATCTGACTCAAAAATTTCACTAAATTTTTATCTTTTTCAGTTTTTCATTTTGTTATCAAGTTGAGTTTATTTCACTTGTATAATAAGAGTTGTCATTCAGTTGAAACAGGTGAACCAAATGTCATATTTTAATATTGATAAGATATTATATTACTCTCTCCTTCTTTAAAAGACATACCACATTTTCGGCTACTCTTCCTTTCGTGATTGTATGGCAATATTGTTTTGCAATTCCCATTGTTGGGCAGAAATAAATTTTAGGTTTTTTATGACTCTTCAAAATGCACTTTATTTTTTGCTGTATTTTGTCTTTATTTACTCAAAACTAGATTGCTTTTATATCTGTTCCAAATTTGATTGATTAATATTATTTATTTCTAAAAGTTTGATTGCAAATATCTTAATGGTATCGATACCCTTGAAAAACTCTTGCTTAATTTATTCAACCATAATTATTTCAATTTTATTTACCTTTATATTTCATAGGACATTGGTTGTAGTACTCACTAGCGGCTTTTCATTTCCATATAAAAATACTCCTCAAAATGCAATGACGCTTGGTTTGCATATTTTCTCCTAGTTTAATTTGATTTTTGTTGTCACAGAAGCTACTGAATTACATAACATAAATTCCACTTCTCTCACAGTCTCTTAACCCCACTTCTTTTTTTATATCATCTTATACATCACATTCATATTTAAATCATTTCGTTTTCAATCCAGATCCAATTACTCAATTTACTGACGAAATGAAAACAATGGAATCCGCTGGGTTTGTATGATGTTTTCTTTCTTTATCAATTGTTCTCTTTTCACTAGCTTATGAGTAATAATATTATTAAAATTTCGATCATTGCAGTTTTATTCATAAAAGCATGCAAAATTTCGTTACATTTGCTGTCTAATGTTACCCAGCAAACAAAATCTTCAAAGAGTGTTGTTTTCTAACCACAAATCAAGAATTTTTTTTATTAGACATTGATAACGTCTATGCAACTTTCTAGTGTTTTTGCATGAATTTCTAACCAACTGAATTTCGATCGGTTATTTTCACAACAATTGTTATTATACATTCTATCAGTACATCACATGATTTTTCCCGAGTTAAAGCTTGTAACAATATTAATTAATATTATGATAACTATTATAAAAATCATAAATTAAGGTTTACAACGTTGAAAAAGTGAATTTACCAGGAGCAAAATTTCGTGAAAGCCATGACCATTCTAAATGGGCAGTTTCCAACAACCAAGACAGTCCGTACGTCTGCATCGGAGACATTAACAGAATGGTAATATAGATATAATAATAATTATTATTATTATATAGTAATATAGTTCATTTAAAGTAAACTTCTAATTTACAGACAAGTCAATTCAAAAGAGGAGGCGGAACTTTATGCGTTAAAAATAAGAATATTTGGAAAATCTTTCAACCAATTGTAGCGGATTTTGAAAAATGCGCGAATTTTCTTCCAGTTTTTCACCTAAAATCTATTTTATAATTATGTTAAGCTAAATAATATGAATTATTACTCTTGAATTTAACTGAAATATTATTGGTTAAAATATATATTTATAATATTAATTAATATTTTACCTAAATTTACAAATAAATTTATTTATATTATTTATTAAATGAAATTACTACTAATTAAAATAAATTAATTACTTTGATCTAAGTATGCATTCTAAATGACATTGAAATTTAGTCATGATTATCAATATCATTGTTTAAGTTTAAATAAACGAAAGAAAACTTAGTAGAAATTATAGAAAAACAAATGTTGTTGGTTCTAAAAATTCATCTCTACTGTTGGGCCAAAACACAAATAGCCTTGAAAATTGTTTAAATGTATCAGTAATACAGCACGAAAACCCAGCACCAAGATAACTTAAAATACAGTATACAACACCAACTAAACACTTTAAAATCTGAGAGAATATAAATAAATATAAAATCAAAAAACACAAAAGTAAAATAAAATAAATACAAAATGCATCAAGAACCGCACGAAATCTACATAAAAAATAACATAATAACAAGAAAATTTGACCGTAAAATGACCATTTATATAAAAGTAAAAATTAATGAATTAAATGAATAAAAATAAAATATTTTTGGCTGAATAAATTTAATTAAAAATGTTAAAAATAAATTACCAATTTAAATTAAGAAATTAATAAAAATGTAATTTAGATAACACAAATAATTTCAAGGTCGAATTTTGTTTAATCGCAATAAAATTAACACGCAAGGTTAAGGCCAAATTATAGGTATATATACTGATGTGTTTTGACAAATTTTCAGTCTTATTTTTCGAAGAAAAAATTTCATTCTTACTTGCAGTCTTAGTTTTTCAGAAAATTAGTTGGTGTGTATAACTAGTTGAGAGCCGTGCATTTAGGCAATTAACACTGGTAAGTGTTTTGTCTGAACACGACCACTCTCGGCTAGTGTATGATTATTGATTCGATTTTACGACTTGAATTTATGGAATGTGCACAATGATTTTACGACTGGAATTTATGGAATGTGCACAGTGATTTTACGACTTGAATTGATGGAATGTGCACAATGATTTTACGAATAGTATTTATGAAATACTCACAATACTTTTATGAATTGCCAATTGTCGTATTTGGCCGAACGAATTTAACGTGGACGATGTAATATGCTGAATAAATACTTTCAACCAACCACCTTTGTGCATCGAAGCTCTTATTTCAACTACTATGGTAATATTTATTTATTGATTTTTTCGGTCCACAGCCACTCACGCACCACAAGAAAGCAAAATCTACACAACAATTCAGGCTGTGTAAGTGCAGTTCATCCGCCAATAGCATGTGCCCGTGAAGGTTCCGGTGTGAACAACGCAGGGCCTAAACGTCAATATTATCCGTTATAGGGGAAACTGGGAGGAGGGGAAGCAGTGTTTTAGGTGCTCCTCCGTCACTCCTTTCCTGTAAATTCGACCTAAAATCTTTAACAACAATCGGCTCAAAATCACTAACACTGAGTAGTCCAGTGGGCACTCATCAACTATTACATGAACATACATAGACCCTAAGGACAAAGAGAGGGAAAGGGTAGCGGGGAAAATTGCGAAATCATTGCAACAGTAAAATAAATAGCCATCGGAAAAAGATTAATCCGAACGACCAAAATCATGAAAAATAATGTTTTGATTAATATATAAGGATTAAGGAAATTATTTGAGTTGAGACGGTAAATAAGGACGTAACGCTGCGCAAATTTTCGGAAATGATTGAAACTTTTATCATAAAACTGTAAAATAAGGGCGGAACGCTGGCCAAATTTTTCGAATCAACTAAAATACTTATCAAAAATAGCAAAGTAAAAGTAGAATACGGCTCAATAATTCATAGAATATCCGGATAAGACCGTAAAATAAGGGCGGAACGCTGCTCAAATTTTCCGAATTAATTAAAATACTTATCGAAAATAGTAAAGTAAAGGTGGAATGTTGTTCAATTGTTACGATTATTTTCTTATAAACTGTAAAATAAGGGCGGAACGCTGCTCAAATTTTCCGGATCAATGAAAATACTTTATCGAAAACTATAGAATAAGGGTAAAACCGTAAAATAAGGGTGGGACGCTGCTAAAATATTTCGAATTAACAAAAATACTTTACCGAAAACCGGAAAAATACAGATGGATTACGGCTAAATTTTTATATTAGAAAAATATTTTTTAAAGCTGAGGAATAAGGAAGGATCCCTACTAAAAACTTGATAATAATAATGATAATAGTAAGGATAATGGCAATTGTAATAATAGATAATAGTAATAATAATAATAATAATAATAATAATAATAACAATAATAATAATAATAATAATAATAATAATAATAATAATAATAATAATAATAAATATAATGGTAATTATAGTAATAGGAATAATAATAAAGGTAATAGTAGTAACAATTAATAAAGGTAATACATATAATAGTAACAATGACACTGCTAGTATCAATAATAGAGAACATTGTGGTTATAATAGGGATAAGGGTAAGAGAGATACTGTGTGAATATTTAACATAACAAAGGGTAAAAGAGATACTGTGTGAATATTTAACATAACAAAGGGTTTACTGGCCATAGAATAATCATCAACACGAACAACGATAAGAAGGACTAAGCGAATGGACTTAAAGATAAATGATATAAGAGTATAGGTTAACATTTGAAAGAGATAGGAGAATTATGAGACCTAAAAATCGAAATCGAGCACAGGTCTTCTATCGGCAGCTCGTCAATTATAGCATTAGCAATAGCGCTCACTTTTTACGGACGATCAACCCACTCGAAAACAGTTCCAACGTTGCTTAGCAACGGGTGCAGAGTGGTAAGTGAAAGACATTTGTATGGGGTTGTCTGGGTAACAACCATATAGTCTCAAATATAAACGCCCAGAAACCGACCACTATTATGTCTGTATTTATTTCGTGTCTGCAATTTTATATATTCTGGTTTCACGCCTGTAATTTGGTTTTTGAATAAACTAACATTAGTTGGTCCAAAACACAATCAGCCTTGAAATTTGTTTAAATGAATCAGTAAAACAGCTTAAAACAAGTTGATTAAACTTAAAACATCGTATACATACTAAGCATCTTAAAATAAACAAAATTAAACAAAAAAGGTAAATAAAATAATACAAAAAGCATTAAGCATAACAAGAAATATACACAGACATAACATGAAAACAGAGAAACAGTAAACAAATTATCGAGAAAATGGCGAATTTTGAAATTCATAATGGTTTCAGAAAATTTAAGAAAAATAAAAAATAATTTTTAAGAAAATAAGATAAAAAATAAATAGAAAAATTTGCCAATAGAAATTAAATTAAATACATGAAACTTATATAATAAGAAATTTACAGCTTTTTAATCTTAATCTCAATCTTAATTTACGGTAAAGATCTCACATTACAAATGCTGATTTGTAATTTTGAAATCTTCAATTAATATAAGTAAGTACTTAGCTTGATTACGCCGAACTTGTCAAGATTTATTCATTATATGATTATGTTTTCAATATATTCATGGGCGTACGAGACCTGTGGGCAGGGAGGGCAGCTAACCTCCCTTTAATTTTCATTCACCCACTAGGCATTCGGTTATTCGGCTATACAGAGTAAGTCTACAGGCATGGAAGGCGTGTAAATAAACTTAGAAGCACGAGAAATTCTCATGAATAGAAAAATAATACTGTGTAAGAGGGATAGTCTTTACGACCCTTCAGAGATCGAACACCCACACATACGCATACACACTTTACCCACAACTATAAATTGATACGCACAAATACTCTGTCACACGTTACATATATAGTGTGTGTGAGAGTGTATATGTCCCTGCAGCCCTGCTAGCTGCTGTACAGTACGCCTTATTGGCCTTTTTAAAATCTTTCATGATCGACTGCAACTGTCTGCGAAAGGTTCACTGCGTTCACGCACACACAAACACACGCAACTACAACAGCTACAAAAGTGGTTAACAAAAGTGTATAAGAAATCTGTTCTGTAACCTTAAAGGCCTTTAGACCATGTAACACTACATACACTTTAGCATGGCAGGCATATAAGTAGGTCCCATTCTCATTGGCATGTGTTAAAAAGAGAGGAACTATTTTTTGCCTGAGTAGCAGCATTATACCTTATCTATTGCACGTGGTTTCCTTTCAAAACAAAAGTGAAATATTACCGAGAAAAAGACAAATGGGGAAAAGAGATTGACTCAGATTATGCAGCCCTGCATGTAAAAAAAGTGCATAATGGATAGCCAATTAAATCCACTGATGTTGTTGACATTGACCAACGGCGTCTCAGCGGATATTTTTCAAGTAGCACGAAACGAAAGAATATGGAATACTCCTCAGAGCTACAATCCGTTAATTTGATTCCCTTTAGTGTCGCCAAGTGACTCTACTATTAAACGTGGTTCACACCAGCCAGTTATTAAGGAATGCAATCGCAAATGCTTTGGAAATAAATCTGCAAGCAGAGATTTCAATGTCGATTGGTTTAAACTCTACCACTAACGATCTTTTGACATGGAAAAGGTCATTTTGTCTGCTTTGCTTGCATAGAATTTAATAAGAACGTTTCATTCACTTATGCCAATTGGAAAAGTATGAAAAATTGAAAAAGCATTCAGCCTCAGAAAAGCATCGTACGGAAATGACAAATATGATAAAATTCCAAACGAAGGCAAAAAAGGGAACATCTGTGTTGTAGCAGTTAGTAACCGCTCGTAAGCAGCAAGTACTCCTTAATCGCCAGTACTTGTAGATTATCATTGAATGTCTCATATCACTGCGTAACAGAACATTGCTGCGAGGGGACATGAGGAAGACAAGAAGAGCATTTGTGACATTTCTGAGGTCAAGACAGGTAACCTGATTAAATTGTTGCACCTCCTCTGGAAAGACGATGATTGGTTGAGCAGTAAATTAAAACAGCAATGCTGTGAGCTCAAACAGTTGACATTGCTGTCAATACAAAACGAAATTGACGTTGAGTCTGACCTCATATTGGAAAGAATTGTCAGTGATACGCTGAAGAGTGAAAAATACGGAGTCATCATTGATGAAAAGTCGGATATTTGTTGCACAGAACAAGTAGCAGTCTGTCTGAGCTACGTTGTAGATGGCAAAACGGTGGAGTCATTGGTTGGTTTCTTTGAAAAAACATCGATTGAAAGGGACTTATTTAAAAAGTTAAGTTAAATTTAAATGGGCTACCAATTATAATAAATTTTTAAAATTATTAATTAATAAATTTATTTTGAACAAGTATCTTGAATTAAATTTATTTGGTGTCATATTTGAAGTAGATTTTGAGATGCCTACATCTATTCACGTTACACTGGATGATTTTACAGTTGTTGCTGAAAATACACCACGCGAAGTTGAGATATAATATATCACCTATAATATAAAAAGAAAATTAATAAATTTATAGCATATAAACACACCAACTCAGCTTGAGGTTGCTTGTAAAATAGTCAATGAGACAAACCCTACGCTATAGAAACAGAAAAAGTCACAGAGAAATAAAATAATGCACATTAACACAACCCATAATAAAACATGCATGCAAACTTTTAACATGTAGCCATCCGAAGTTTAAAAAACCCCTATAATAAATAATTTTATAGACATTTTTGAGATAATTTTAGGAAGAAAAATGGCGGAAAAAATTTTTAATTTAAATTTTGAGGTTTTTGCTAGGAAATTTCGAGTAAATGAGGATGTATCTTCATAAGATTTACCCTTAAAACTAAAATTAATTTAATATTTCAGATATTTCTGTCGAAAAAAGCAAAACCTGAAATCCGAAAAAAAGCATAAATTTTTAAATTATATTGGTAAGTTTTAAAAAAAAATCATAAACCAAATTATTTTGGGTACATAATCGATGATTTTTTTCAAAATATATATAAAAAATATAATTATTTAATGCAAATAATAATTTTTATAACTTCAAAAATAATTTAACTCACATTTTTTGAATAATATCCGGAAAAAATACATATTTTTGGAGATTAGTTATTGTTTCTTAATTTCCTAAATATTATTTATAATAATATATATGAAATAGTTGATCAAAGTTATATTTAAGAGCTTGAATTATGATCATATTTCCTTATGAAATCATAATTCAACTCTTAAAATTTAACTTTAAGTTATATAACTATATAAAAAATAACTTAGCAGCCATTTAAAAAATGGCTGAAATGCATTTATTTTTTCACAAAATAAATTCCGCCAAGTTGATTTATGTATCAACTTGAATTATAGCGGAATTTATCTCAATGGGGGTTGGTGTATATGTGCACTAGATTCTAAAATTGAGAATCAAATGATTGCATGTTATTTAATAAATGCTTTTCAAACTTTTTTTTGTTTGGAAGTAAAAATTACGCATATACACAGAGCAATTAAATATTATTAAAAAGCTATTTTAAGTCATATATTGACATAAATACTCGATTTAGAGCCGAATCAGTCAATAGTCTAGAAAAAAATATAAACTACTAAACAATAGCATCTATGGGAAAGCTGTTGAAAATTTAAAAAATAGATTAAATTTAGGCCTTAGCAATACCACTACAAAACCTATGACTTACGCACCCAAACTAACTTTTCATCAGACATAAAATAGACGATGAACTTATTTTCGTATTAATATATAAAGGATAGGTGTGTTTAGATAGACCCAGTTATATTGGACAAACCATACTGGATCTACCTAAACTTAGAATATAAAGACTTATAAAGTATAAAGATTTATAAAAATACCGTAATGAATTCATTTGTGAGATCAATATTATTGCTGGTGACACCGATTCTTTTATTCTAGTGATTAAAAATTGCAAGTTGATTGGTGATAAATTACAATATATTTCAAATTATGACTCAAAACATCTCTAGTATTCGAGGAATCTTGATTCAGTAATCGAAAGTTTAAAGATGAAAGGAAGGGTACTGATTTAAAGCATCAGTCGTACCTGGATTGTTGTAATAACATTAATATCATTACAGTTCCACAATAATGGATTACAAGTAAAATCATCAATTATTCACTATAAAAAAAATAAAACAGCATTAACTAACTCCGATGACAAGAGTTTGGGTGAGTAAAAATAAAAGTGTAGCGTATGGACATTGTAGGAAAGGTGACGTGGTTATGAAATTAGTTGCAGAAGATCAATATTTAGAAGAATGCAAAGACGATGATTATTAACGTGAAATAAATTATTTTCCAAAGTTAATTTGTCTTTATTTTATCTTTTTTATTTATTTTAAAGTTTTTATTATGTTGTATTTTATAAATTTATTGTGAAAAAGTTAGTTTTTTTAATAAAAGAAATAAAAAATGTAATTAAGAAAATATTTTTAGATTTATGGATTTAGTCAAATTACTTGACTTTTTCCTTTAAAAATATTTTTAATGTTTTTTTAGTAAGAAAAATACTTGACGTATTAAAAATTATTTTTAGGGTTTCTCATCGATAGTTTTTCATTTAAAAATATTTAGAGTTTTATTATCGGTCTCAATTTTGTGTTTTTTAATTACTGAAGGTTTTCGTTTAAAATTAATTTTTAGTGTTTTTATTGGGGGAAATGCCTGAGTTTTCTAATCAAAAACTCAGAGACCAAAAACATCCTGACTATAGTCCAAGATTCGCATTGACATACAACCAAAAATTTGAGAGGAATTATTTAAAATTTGAATGGAATTAATGAAATACTCGTTCGCCCAGGCCACATTTTTGTGTTTGGAGAATGCCACTCGGAAAGCAATGAATGTCTGAATCAAAAAAAGAACGACTAAGTATAAATTTAGTAAAATGCGAGCTACAAAAACCAAAATAAATATTCCTTGATTGCATCATCTATCCTCCGATGACATCGATGCTGAGGATTTATTCAATGTCTCATTTGTAGACCAGGATCAATAAGTCCACAAAAACTTAGACGTTCTCTGCTAGTTTGTTACTAAAAATAGAAACGACAAATGAAAATAAGATTAAGAAAATAATGTATTTCAATTGGTGAATTGTAAAATTCTTGGAATAATTATCATTGCTATTTTATTGTAGAATTTTATCATTTCACTAATTCAACTCCCAAATGGATCTAACTGTGGTGGCTGAAAACGATGATGGGGCTCAATTTGAAATAGTTGCCAACTTGGCCGGCATAGAAAACTTTCGACAATTGCGACGGCATCTGGAAAATAAAATTAAAAAAGGATATTCGATAGAATTATTATTTTACAACGGAAAAGAGTTGGCAGATCCTACCTTGATTTCGGCATACAAATTCAATAAAGATTCCAAAGTCTATGGAAAAGTTAGATTTGATATATTTCAGTTGAATTTAGAAAAATGATTTGAAAATTTGGTTTAGAAAAAAGTGATAAGAATATTTATTGATTTGTCTGCGACTCAACCAAAATTGAAACCGATTTCATGGGAAATTCCTCGAACTTCTACTACTGAAGATTTGATTGAAAATCTCAGCGGAACTTACCCGTCAATCACGAAGGAAACTACATGTCTAGTACACAACGGGAAGTACCTAGAAGCTAGAACGCGTTTATGTGACCAGGAAATTATCAACGGTTCCTCTCTTCACGTTAATTCTCGATTAAGAGGAGGGAAGCCTTAATGATTATGCCTAACAATTTTCATTTTCATCAAACTGTAATGGATTCTATTTCTTAAAACATATTTCATTTTTATATTATATACTACATCAGTTGTAGCAAAAATTAAAAATTCCTTAATATACTCTGATTATTTCAATTTCATTAACTAGTTTTTATCGTATTTAACTCATTTGGCTTCCTCTGAACTAAATACGTTTGATTTTTGCAATAAACTTATTATTTACCTAAAACCGGTTGTTGAAAATACTAATAAATTTATGAATTAAAATAATAAGTTTTTCATGAAAATAATAATTTGAAAAAGAAATTATAGAATACTTGATTTTAATTGGTTAATTTTATTTATTACCAATGACAAAATACTCAAATTAATTCAAATTCAAAATTTAATGTACTAAAACAATACTTTATCACTTCAAATATAAATTATTTTCTAAATATTATTGGTACCGCATTGATTAGTCGATAGGAAATCATACTATTCAATCGAACATAATTTCATTAATCTTTTTAAATAAATCAACAAAACAGAAGTCATTTAAAATCATTATCATGTTGAACTTGTTGATAATCACTGATAAATTAACTTATTTTATTTAAAACTTATCCGAATCTAATTATATGAATTGTAAAACGCTACAATTACCATAATTCAATACTCTAAAGTTTCCTTATAAAGATTACTTCAACAATGTTTCCAAATTTTTACATATAAAAGATGTAATTATAAAGATTCAAGCAAAATCTTTTCAAACAGATCGACTAGAAAATATTCATGTACTACAAATATTGGTTAAATTGACTTTATAAAATTAATATTAAAACTCCATTGTAATTTATGGTTACCGTATAATAAGAATTTGTTTCTATAAAAATATACTAATTATTCCTATTAAAAGTTTAACAATTTATTGAACTACACACACTTTTCTTCAATACAAAATTAATACAAAAACAATAAAAAAAACAATATTTGTTAGCATATCGATAAAAATTAATATACTGTAATGTCCAACTGGATATCCAACCATCATAAAATCTTCGATAAAATTGTAATAATTTAATGAATTTCTATCATAGTAGCAATAAACATCAAAATATCCAAAATATTCATGTTTGATTCACTTAAAAACTATAATTACTACCATGTTACCAGTAAAGATTACATTAAAAAGCTAGAATTTACTAGTATATGGTTATGTCACCGCTAGACCATGTCACCGCTGGACCACATACACCCCCCGGGGTGAAAGTTTTTTCTAAGTCTAAATGGACAAATTTTTTCTAAAAGTACATATTTTCTCAAGTCATTTAAGCAACGACCGATGAGTCATCAGTTTTCTAAAAGTACATACTTTTGAAGGTCATTGGATGAGTCATCATATTTTTTCAAGGTCATTCAAAAGTAGGTCAAGGGCATTTAATTTTTTTCAAGGTCATTCAAATTTTTAAAAATTTTTAAATATATTTTACTACTTATTTTTATAAATACTGTTTTAATTATTATTTTTAATATTATTATTTTATTATTATTACAAGTGAATATTATTATATTATTATTATTTTTCTTATTAAAACTTTTTTCTTATTATTACTATTATTATTATTACAAGTTTTTTTTAAATAATTTTTATTATTATTTTTATATAAAATAAAATAAATTTTCAACAAAGTGTGGGATGCAAGGGTTATAAAATTATTTCAATATTGAATAGAAAAATAAATATGTGTGTATGTATATAATTTAATTAAAAATATTTTGTGCATGTGAGGTATCATTTACATGGTTTTCAATAGTTTATTCGAAGGTTTACTAATATGATCCATAGTAATGAATAGAAAAGTTGGTGTGTACAATGAACAACTGTAAAAATAAAATCGATATTTTTAAGACAATATGTTTGAATAACTATGATATTCATGTTAATGGCTCAAAATATGTGTGTGTTAAATCACGATACGGAACATAGAAAAGGTTTAATGATAATATGTGTTATTTATGATACATGTGTGTTTCATGGTTGAAATATCTGTGTGTATAAAACTTAAATAAAGATTTTACGAGCATGTGAGGTATCATTTTAAAGGGTTTTCAATGGAGTTTTCGAAGGTTTGCGATTGTGGTCCATAGTAGACAGGGATAGAAAAATTGTAAATGTTTGTAAAAAGTTAAAGAAAAATTCGATATTTTTACGAAAATTTGTGCAAATAAATATCAAAACTAATGATGGCTCAAATGTGTGTGTTAAACCATCGATATGTTACAGTGTTTATGGAAAAACTTTAATGAAAATATGTGTTATTTTTCAAAAATTTATGAAATATTTATTTTATGGTTAATAATGTGTGAGTATGTGTTAAATCATAAAAATAGTTCAGTATTTATATAAAGTTTGAGATTTTTAAGAAAATGTATATAATTTATGATACACACGTGTTTTTGATTGAAATATGTGTGTTTGTTTTACCGATATAAGAAAAGTTATAGACAATTTTTAGAAAATTATACATAATTTCACATGGGTTTTTATTGAAATGTGTGTTTGGTTTACTGATAAAAGAAAAACTATGGACAATTTTTAAGAAAATACAAGTAATTTATGATACACATTGGTTTTTGATTGAAATATCTTTGTTTGTTTTACTGATAAAAGAAAGATTCTAGACAATTTTTAAGAAAATATATATAATAAGTGATCTAATTTAAAGATATTTATATTTTATACCTATTTTCGTTAAAAATCCAATTTATTTTTTGATAAGGGACTAAATAACTTATAATCAAATATTTATAAACCTAGGGGCAGAGTCATAATAATAAAAATTTAATCTAATATAGTTAAAACCACAATAAAAACTTACGATAAGAGAAAACAATATGAAGTTTATGTTTTATTTTTGCCAACCCAAGTGGGGTCAAAAAGTACCTGGGCTTCATGGCACAAATTAAGCCTAGCTGGGCGGGTTGTTACAGATTATACAACGTTTAGTAGCGGACACTATAAAGCGTCATAGACACTAAATTAATTAATGTTTATTAATACCAAAATAGTTATTTGCAGATTATCTAGATTAAAGCCACCAATGACCAGCTTGCAAATGAAATGTAAGAAAGGGTAAAGATATTATTATATTTAAAAATACAAACAAATAATTCATCTATTAAAACTCATCGAAATCGAATGATGGGAGTCAAAATAATATCATTATTAAGTCAAAACTTGAAATATTAAATGCGCGTGGGTATACCTTGAATTAACATAATTGTAAAGTTTTTTTCATAACTATATTTCTACAATCAATTAATGAAACCATAGTTTTTAATATATATTCATTAATCAAGTCTTTGTTAAACATGCAATTGTATTGCATCTATATTGTGGACTAACATAATCCGTGTATGTTGGAAATTTGCTATATTCATAAATACGTTTAAATTAATGTGAAAAAAGACGCTCATAAAATATAATTGTTCTAAGTTATTTTGTATTTATCAAATAGAATAACATAATTATATTTCATAATTATATTTTATAAGTGATATAACAAATTTAAAATAAAATCTGTAGTATTCACCAAATTATTATTATTATTAGTATTATTATTATCAATTAATATTATTATTATTATTATTATTATTATTATTATTATTATTATTATTATTATTATTATTATTTTTAATATTGTTAAGTCTAAACTGAAAGCTTGTTATTTTATATATTTAACGACTGCATGTATACTTCTAATTAACATAATTGATAGTTTTAGTGGAGCAACATACCTTAGTATTTTCATCATGCAACTATATTTCTAAAACCTATTAATATAAAGATATATCGTTTTTAATGTATTAATTACTCATGTCTTTGTTAACTATGCATTTGTATTGCAATGTCTTTGTTAATCGTCCACTTGTTTTGAAACATAATTTTATCCATGCATTTTAGAAATTTGCTATAAAGAGTCTAAAAATATGTTGAAATTAAAAGTGTGAAAACTGAAGATACTCAGAAAGCAGAAAAATTACAATTGATATTAGTAATTCTGTGTTTATCAAATCTATTTGTAATAAGATATATTTTATGATTAATACAACAACCGTAAAATAAAAAATTTGTAATATTCAACAGATTTCTATTAATATAATTAATTAATATTATTATTATTATTATTATTATTATTATTATTATTATTTTTATTATTATTATTATTATAATTACCATTTCATTAACATTATTTTCGTCTATTATAATTTTATTATCAACCATTTTGTCATCATGTATATCATCAACATTTATATTTAAAGATCTAAAATTTATAACTGAAGAATATTAAAAAGTTAACTATTAAATTATCAAAAGTGGATAACATAAACTAATTAATGATAATAAATAGTTAATTTATAAAGTTTTTACTTAAACTTTGGACTCAAATATATTTTATAAGCTAATTTTAACTTAAAGTATATATTTTATGTGTAAATATCTAATTGTGGTTCGAGTGAGTAAATTGATGCACTATGTGTAAATTAGTAACAGGTGGCTATCAGGTGGGTACAATGTGAGTAAAGAGGGAGTCAACACATAATAAATCAATAAAAAGAAAATTAATTCGCCCAATAAATCAATAAAAATGCTAACAAAAACTAATCTACACAATAAAACCCCAGATATTTTATGAAAATATTTATTAAAATGACATTCTAGCACTATTGACTTTTCAAATTAGAGTCATGACATCATCTGAATTGATCCTGTATCCTTGGATAATGATAATTGTATACCAATGAAAGTTTTCAATAAAATATACTTCTTTATTAGCAATATAAAACTTTGCATTCTCCTGACCAAGATATATGGGGTTATTGCTTCTTAACTTGATATTCATTGTATTTAGAATTTCGTTTACTAAATTACAATCTACATCCGATATTATTGTGAGTAAGCATGAAAATTGGGTATTGATTAATTTGATTGGCATTGAAAATTTGTAAGTGATAGAAAATCTGAGAAAATGTAAAGTATGGCTATAATTCTTCACTATCATAAATTCGGTATGCATGTCAAAATAATGATTAAAGTTGTTATCGTGTTTATACCATGTATCTAACCAATGCAAAGACAATGTAAAATTTTGCTATAAAGATTCTAAAAATATGTTGAAATTGAAAAATGTGAAAACTGAAGATACTCAAAAAAGCTGAAAAATAAGCTATGATGTGCATAACTTTAATGTGTTCATGGCCTCTTCATAATCTCGATGTTTGAGTAATAAATTGCATCGATATTGCATTTTAAATGAATGGATATTGCAATAAAACATAATAAAAATCATAATGAAACAAATGATCTAAACAATATTAGACAAAAATTTATATATTTTTATGATGGAATAATACCGGTTTGAGTTCTAACGATCTATGTAGAGATGTTTTGTAATCAAGAAATTGTAAAACAAATTGGATAGTCATACATGTTTTTGTTACAAATTAATAAATTTTATCATAATTCATTAAAATATTTAAGTAAAACAATATAAAAAAGGTTTTATGTAAATTGTTACAATGTTGTATCAACTTAATATTGAATCGAAGTAATGAACCAGCAAAAATTATTTAAATATTACCATCAAATAATATATTATTTATGTTAATTATGGTAAAGATAATAAACTTTTTAAGTAAGTTATTACAAAATCATAAAATAACACAACTTGCAAATACTACAATAAATTATTTCGACAAAATAGTTAATAATAATAATAATAATAATAATAATAATAATAATAATAAATAAAATAAAAATAATTATAAATTTTAATAATTTGACAGATAAAAATAGTTCTGATATAGGATACTAAATATTAACAAAATATTTTAATGGAGATATATAAATTGAGTACTTTATGTAATGTTCAGATGGATGAATAAGGTTTTGTTAATCATACACAATTCACGGCTTTTTATGTAAAAAAATACTTGAAAATGAGTCAATTATCATCAAATTAATATTGTTTAATAATGATATCATAGCTTGTTTTAAATATCTGATTAGTAGGTAGTTAGTGGCACTCTGCTACCACACACCATTGCATAATAATATAGGAGGAGGGGGGGGGGGTTTCTCGTTATTATTTTCTCTGTGTATTGATTACTCAATGATGTAATTTTTTGTGTGTAATTTAATTAATTTTTTTGTGTGTATTTTTTATTGTTTTTAATAACTATTCTTCCGCCCATAAGTGTCCATCAAAAAAAAATATATATATATATATTTAAATATAATTAACCGATGAAATCTACTCAATTGTTAATAATTTTTTAATTGAATATTATAGTAATTCATCCACTCTTAAAGTACATTTCATTTTCAGTGAATATTTTCATCTTTTAAGTATATTTGTTGATCAGTGAATAATTCAGACTCCATATATTTCAAGTATTTCCCAATATTTAATTGATATTTCATCTCATCATTTAGAAATTTTACCGTCTAATTTATTATAAGCAATTCTCGATTCACTGAAAATTTGTTAGCTTCAATTCATATTTTCTCACTTTAATGATTGCTTTCCTCTTCAACGAATAATTTCCTCTTCGGTGTATAATTTCTCCATTCAAAGTATATTACCCTTGTAAGTTTTTAATATATCAATTGATGTTTCATCTATTTAGTAGATATCTTTAGCTATCCCATTTTTCCAGTAATTTCAACGATTTTAGTCACTTAATGTACTCTCCCACCAATATTACTTCTTCAATGAAAATTTTTTTTATAGAATATAATCTCTACTAATTAAAATTCCATTTGTTGACTTGTTATTTTCAATGAAAATTGTATTAAATAAATTACATCTTTCAATAGATTAGGTTGTAATCGACAAAAATAAAATAATTTTAGGCTATGTAAATCAATTAGAGTTTTTAGGGAAATTTTATGATAATTTAAGTGATATCTAGTTTTACGAGGTATTTATTTTAGTAAATTTTAATCTTCTTTGTGAATTTTATGTTTTCTGTTGAATTTTAATGGATTTAGGGTTTGATTATGTTTTTAATAAAATTATTGAAGAAATGAGGGTAAATCTATAATTTTAGAAACAGTTAATTTCTCGATAATTTATTATATTTGACTTGATTTTAGGATTATTTTAAATAAAAGTTTATTTTAGGAACAAAATGTTTTTGAAACATATGTTTATGATAATTATTTACCAATTAGATTCAAATTTGACAGATAGATTTTGAATGGTAAATGATATTTTAATTTTAATTTTATGATCTATTTAAAAAGTTGATTAAATCAGTTGATTTATAAAAATATTTTAGTGAAACATAAAATTTTAATTGATTTTACAGTAAAAAAAGGAAGATTAATTAATTATTATCATTTTCCATTTTATTGATTTCGTGGATATCAATCACAAAAGTAGTATATTGTAGAGATTTTTAAGAGGATACTCAGTGTGGTTATCAATATACATATGAAAATCGTTGAATTATATCTATGGGTTGACTGCTAATTTTTATTGAATTTATACTTGATTTACTGATTAATTTTAATTATTTGAGCAACATGATATATATTTTATGATTTTACAATAATTTAGTGAAATTAAATTTATGTGGGAAACATAGACTTTATTCGATTTTAGTCATTTTTGATGAATTTTTTATTTGATTGAATTTGTTGCCAGAATCAAATTATGATGATTTTCGATGGAAAATATTGGGTATCGATAACAATTTGTAATACTTTAAAGAAAATTTATTTTTATTGGTAAAATTAAGATTTTTATTTTAAAGGAATTTGATTGGTTGAATACATATAGTAAATATGATCCAAATGATGAATTTTTAAGGATCTTATTCGATTAATTATAGATTTCTAAAGAAATTTTACTTTGTAGGTTATTACCAAAAATATGTGTATTGTTGGTGCAGTGGGGGAAAATGTGATTTCAAGGGAAATGATTGGTTAAGAGGAAATTTTGTGATATTTTAAGGGGAAATAATCTATTAAGAACAAGTTTGTTGTCATTTTTAATGGAGTTGAGTTGGTTGAATATAAGTGTTGAAAGAATAAATATTTTATAAATGGAGAATATAGTGGAGGAATTTATAACATATTTAGGGAGCTTTGTTCAGATAGATATCAATATGTGTAAATCATTTGAGAAAGTGGAAATATTGTCATTTAAAGAGAAATGATTGGTTAAGAAGAGAATTTATGATCTTTTAAGCGGAAATAATTGGTCATGAGATGGATTTCAAGAAATTAATCCGGTTGAATATCGATATAAGTCAGTGATTTTTTATGATAATAATGAATATAGCTGGAATTATTGTCATTTAAAGAGAAATGATTGATTGAGAGTAAATTTTATTTTATTTTAGGGGAAATGATTGGTTAAGAAGAGAATTTATGATCTTTTAAGGGGAAATTATCGAATAAGAACAGGTTTGTTGATATTTTTAAGAGGTTGTGTCATTTGAATTTTGTTATTTTAAAGGGAAATGATTGGTCAAGAGATGAATTTATTTTAAGGGAATTTCAAGATATTTATTCGGTTGAATATCGATATAAATCGGTGTTTTTATGAAAATAATGAATATAGTTGATATAATGGAGTGAAAAATGACATTTGAAGAGAAATGATTGGTTAAGAGGCGAATTTATAGTATTTTTAAGGGTATTGAGTAGGTTGAATTTATAAGATACTTAGGAAAATTGTTACTGTTTTCATTGATTTAAGGTTAATCAGGATATATCGATAAGATTTCAGTTCTAAGAAATTGTTTGATTCATGTAACTATTTATTTGATTTTATTAAAATAATTGTAATTCAATTAAATTAAAAACTAAAATTGACTAGTATTTAAAACGTTTTTGTTACCCATTATTTAGGGTTTTTTTGACAATTTTCTGAATAATTTAAATATTTACGATTATTTCCAGGAATCAAGAATTTAATAATTATTTATCCGGAAATTGTAGAATTAAATACTGTGAGCAGTCGATAACACACACAAGTACCCAGAACAATTACCTAACAACCTTATAAAATTTTAAAAAATGATCTAATAAATTTTTCAATTATTTTACAACTCAGTTAATTTTTTAATTGATAAGTACTATTCTCTTTAAAATTTGCTACTATGTTGAAGCTTTCTTTAAAAAATTTTATTTAAAGAATTAACAAATTTAATCAAATTTATTTAAAATTTACATCTTTCCCACTACTTTAATCAAATTCTATTCACCAGCTAACCACAATTTAATAAAAATAATTTCTACAAAGACTAATAGACAATCACATGCATTTTTCTTATAAGTTTGGATTTTCAGTAAGTGATATCAGTACACAAGAACCTATGTATGTATTGAAGCATGGTATCAGAAATTATAGTTATTTGATTTTAGTAATGCTGTAGATATTAATTTTTTTTCTATCAGTTTTATTCAAACCTTTAGCATCTTTGAGTTAATAATTTAAAGAGTCGAATCATTTTCAATAAATATATGAAAATTTATTCCAAGTACAATGAAAGTAATATATGTTTTGAGAAATTAATTTATGTATCTTTTTCTAATCAAGTTTCTTTTCACTGGCAATTAGATTAACCACTACCTGTACTTACTAATTAATTTATCATTCAGTAAACAATAAGAGTTGGGGGGTGAAAAGATTAGAAAATCTATAAAAATAAATTTAGGTAATTTTTTTGATGTGTTAGCAATTAATTTATTTAGGGCATGTGAAAATTAAATGAAAAGGTTGGCATTCATCTTTGAAAATAACTTTTAATAATTGTTCATTGTTGGACGCAATTAAAAATATTACAAAAATAATAGAAAAATTTCAAAGTTTTTTTTAACAAAACTATCAAGTTTTACAAAATAATTTCAATAAATCACATTCAAGACTGTAAAGAAATAAATTTTTATTCAGAGAAAATACAACAATTGATTGAGCTTCAATGATTAATAGTTTCTTGATAGCAATCAGGTAACTAAACAACCAAACAATTTGGAGACATCAATGATCGATAAAAGAGTCGAGAAGTTAATAAAATTTGTAATTGAAATTGTATTTCTTTGAATTGTTCAAATTTTTCTTGGTCAGTAAACAATTTTTGATATTGATTTGTTCAGTAACTAGTTATTGATAACATATTGTGAGTGTGTGAATAACCAAGTATTTTAAGGGGAAATGATTGAGAGAAAATTTTATTTTTTAAGTGGGTTAAGTTGGTTGAATATCGGTGTTCAAAGAGTAAATATTATTTAAATATATCATTTTAATGAATAATTAAATTATTCAATGCCTAGTATGTATATAGAGAGTTGTACAGTACTCGGTTATTTGTATACAATACCTAGTGATTGTTGTTCAGTTATTAATGAATTATTCACTGTGTATGGGTTATCAGTGTTCAGAAGTTGATACCAAGTAAGTTAACTTTTTAATGTTTTTTGAAAGTATTATTATTATTATTATTATTATTATTATTATTAACACTAAATTTCTTTGATCGTTAAAAAACATGTATAAAAAATTCAGTAAAAATTATACTAAAAATTTAATTGTGAGATTACATTAAAATAATTTTCAATTAAAAACATGTATAAAAATTTCATTGTAAAATTATCCTAAAAATTTCATCTTTAAAAAATTATATATAAAAATTTCATCGATAAAATTATAAAAAAAATTCTATTTAAAAATCGTGTATAAAAAATTTCATTGTAAAATTATGTTAAAAATTTTATTATTTAAAAATATGTATAAAAAATTTCATTGTAAAATTATCCTAAAAATTTCATCTTTAAAAATCATGTATAAAAAAATTCCATTGTAAAATTATGTTAAAAATTTTATCATTTAAAAATATGTATAAAAATTGATCGATAAAACTATAATAAAAATTTTATTTAATAAATTTTATCATGCAATATTAACGACTCTTTAACTTTAAAAATTCTTACCTTATGTAACTTACCTTTTGACCCTCTATTTACTTTTAAAAAATTCTTACCTTATGTAATTTGCCTACTATAACTGCTTTTAAAATTTTCAGCTTCAAAAATTACCCTTATGTAACTTAACTGTTGACTCTCTATTTAATTTTAAAAAATTCTTACCTTACTTACCATACTTTACTCTAGGCACCTTAATTTACTTTAAGAACCTTAATTACTTAAATTTATTCTAACGTATTTTAAATTACTCTGATGTACCTTAATTTACTTTATGAAACTTAATTTACTCTAATATACTTAAATGTATTCTAATGTACTTCAATTTACTTTAATTTATCTAAATTTACTTTAATATACTCTTATGTACTTTAATTTACTTTAGACCCTTTAATTTACCTTAATTTACTTTAATATACTCTAATGTATCCTTATGTACTTTAATTTATCTTAATTTACTTTAGGTATTTTAAATTATTTTTATCTAGAGCCTAAATTCGCCTATGAAAATTGTGTGAACAAATATTTCAAGTGTTTTTTTTAACAAGCCTATAAAATACCCATGTCAATTTTTTATCAGTAGATGATTCAAGCCATTTTTATTTTATGCCTATATTTACCTATAGAAAGTATTGAGACCAAATATTGCATTGTTTTTTATTACGAGTTAAAAATATCCCTGACTATAGTGTGTTCATCTTAGGCGATTTGAGCCAATTTTAATTTTATGCTTTTTTTATCGTTAGGCGTTTCAATCCAATTTATTTTAGTCTTTTTCAAAAATACCCCCTGACTATAGTGTGATTGAAAAAAAAATTTATTCAAAAAAAATATTTCAATTTTATTTCAAAAATTCGCCAAAATTTGAATTTAAAAAAATGTTCCAAAAATTTGAATATAAAAAAAATCGCGCCAAAAACTCGAAAAAAAATTTCGAAAATTTTCAAAAAAAAATACACAAAAAATTTGGAAAAAAATTAGAAAAAAAAATACACACAAAAAATTACATCATTGAGTAATCAATAAACACAGAAAATAATCACGAGAAACCCCCCCCCCTCCCCCTATATTATTATGCAATGGTGTGTGGTAGCAGAGTGCCACTAACTACCTACTCTGATTCAATCGAATTTCCATTTATTTGTCGTAAATTTTAAATCTAATTACCAAGCAACATACATTCAAAGATGTACGCACTGTTCGATGAAGGGTTACACATCATTGTGGTATTAAACAAATCGGGAACAAAATTACTTTAAAGGGTTGATAAAGGTATCGATACAAAGTTGAAATATCTGCACTCACATGATGTAACATTCACACATCTACCAATCAAAACCATGCATTATTTTTGCATTTGGGTCGCAGATGAATAATAAAATCAATCAAATAACAGAAATCGGCAAATCATATATGAAAACACGATAATCATACATTGAGGTTATCAATTTTAATCAATGTGAGGTATTTATCACATAAAATCTAACCTATTTGATACAATTTAACAGCCTTTCATATGTTTGTTATGAAAACATGGGTATATTTGGGGTGTTTCATTGAAATATATCAGTCATTGTTGAGAATTATATTAAATTAGACATAAATCATCAAAACTTTTATTTTAGAATTATTGGAAGTTGAACTTTATTTTATAAAAAACTGTCGTAACTTCCATCAAATTCAATTGGTAAAACAAAAAAATATATTTTTACTAGACTAGATATATACAAAATGGTATTCTTCAATATTTAAATTACAAATTTCACATTTACGAGTAGTGGTTTTGAAACAAGAAGAACAAATAATTATATGTCCACAAGGTAAATATATGATGGATACTTTATTAATCTGGCAAATTGAACATGTCAGAAACTCTTTTAACCCAAAAACAAATTCCAGTTAAACTGTTATATTATTGTTTTTAAAGCGACTTTGTCCAATCGGATTAATGTATGCCCCTTGCACCTTAATTGTAATGTCTTTGTTTTGGAATTGAGCATAATATTGTTTTTACTTAGTTTTAATATGTTTTTAATTTATTAATGTCATTATGGTTCTTTATTATGCGTGTATTTATAATGTGCAATTAAACACTCTGCGTTACTTTCATCCAAATATTTTATACATTTTTCTATGATGCTTTTGAATTCATTTAGGAAATGGTAAATTAAATATTTTATGTAGATTATTTAATGTTTTTTTATTTGAATTTTAAATATTTAGATATATATTTGAGTATCAATTCATCATTTTTATTTGAAAAAATAATTAACAGTTATTTTTTTACAAAATTTCAGGTGTACATTTGATTGATGATATCAAAAGTACGACCATCTTTTACGCAAATTTAAAAATAATCATTATTATTATTAATTAATATGATTCTGAATGTATGTATCTGTTATTTATTAATTATTATTTTATTGTTGCATCAAGTTATCCTAACATAACTAAATTTTGATTTTCTATGAATGACTTATCATTCACTAAATTTTAATAAATTATTTGCAAACACAAATAAATACAAATAAAAGTAATAATAATTAAAAAGTTATAAAGTATATTTTAAAAACATTCTTCTTCTTCTTCATTCAATAGTTCTTTTAAATTTTCGTTTTCTCTTCTGAGTATTTCTAACTTTAAACACTTTTTTCGATATTTATTAATAAGAACATCTTTTTTTGCGATATATTTCTCAAAGATTTTCATTTACTCTTTTCTCTACACTTTTAGATGTTCCTTTAACAATGTTTCTTCAATCCTCTTTTTATTTTTTGTACCTTTATCAATAGTTTTTTCCTAATTATAATATATAACTTAAGTGAGAATTAAAATTTTATACTTATCGAGTTTTCTAGTCTTATTGAAGATTTCAACTCCTTGTCTTCAAATGGTTTTATTTTCTTTATTCATAATGTAACAAATGAATTATAATTAAATTATTGGAAGATATATTCTACCAGTAATTACGTTGTGGTAATTTATGATTATTTTATGTTGCCGTATTTTAAAATAACTTTAAAAATATTTATTTTACTTCATAAATCTAATATTATTATTCACTAATTAATATATATTTTCAAAAAGTTGCAAATATAACTTTATGTAAACTTAAGTATTTCACTTATCATACTAATAAATTATTAAGAAAGTTCAAAGAAAATATAAATAAATATTTAACAAAGGAATACTTGTCCATATTTACTATAAACCATACAAAATCATCAAATTAATTACGTATATGTACCCATAAAATTATTTAAAATCTGTACAATTCTTCTCAATTATTGTTATCTGATCCTTCAACATGTTCTCTTTCAACAAATCAGAACAAAGATCAACAAAGCCAATCTTCTTAAAATATCTTATATTAAAAACAGCTGAAATATTCTCATAATTATAACTTACTTCATTTCCATAATTTTGGTTTGGCATAATTATTTTGGTAACAATATTTCCTACCAAAAATAAGGTATTTTGACGCTTGGCAATCCAAATGCCAACTTGAGGTTGTCTCTTATTCTGAGGAGCCGTAAAGGTTTTGGCTAAAGCTCCTTACATTTGGAAAGTTTGAACCAGGTGCCTATGACCCCTTCGAGCTTCTCGCGCAAACTTTCCGCTTAGGCTTTCCATTCAACGAGTTCAGGATCAGAATTCGAGATAACTGAAACGACAGACGGGGTCTTTGTGAGTTCCTCACGCATCGAGAGAGATGCCGAGATTTGTAGTCGAAAATTGCCGATAACGAGGGGGAAAATCCATTTTGTATTCGTAAAACGAGAATGATAGAGAATGGTTAGAATTTGAATATGGGTTTCAGTGATATGCGCCGCAAATAATAGATTTGTACTTTCAGTGATATAGATGTTATATGTAAATGATTTTTGATAAATTTTGGCAACTTCCTATTACTGAAGAAATTTTAAGTAAAATTAATAAGAAAATAAAAAAAAAAAACATCACCATTAAATGCACATCACCATATCTAATTTCCTCAAAATCATGTTCGCTTATTATTTACTATAAAAACCCCTCAAAAATAGCCAACAATATGGGAATTACATCATATTCCTATCCAGTTTCCGGTCAGTTTTAGTAGGCTTTGACAGAAAAGTAAACTTGGTTTCACAACACCTTATTTTCCCCTAACTACGATATTTAATATTTTAAAGATTTTATTTTAATCAAGGCTAACTGGAGTAAACAGCCTTGCCGTTAACCCCAGCTTGCTTCCGATCAATGAACTGCGTTTCTGTTCAGCGCTCTGTGACCTGAACGTTTGCGCGTCCTTGGAAGTATCAGAAGTTAAATTAATTGTAGTAAAAAAAAAAATCAAATTTTTATTAATACAAGTCCGGTTGCCACTCAGGGCATAAGGCGAGATTGATTACTCTGTCCTTCAATTTTAGCTTCATACATGTTTTCACACAGTTAAGGTGAGAAAAATATTCTCAACCTTAGAACGACTCAGGGGGTCGCGTTCGGCGTTCGGCAAAGGATATTCGTCATTTCGGTATTTCGGTATTTCGGCATTTCGGTATTTCCGTATTTCGGCATTCGACACTTGGTATGTCAGCATTGGTAAACGGCATGTGTTGGTAGAACATCAGGTTTTCGGCACATATATCGGAGTTTTGGTGATATCAATGGTTTGTATTCAGCATTCAGTATTAGGCCTTCGGTATATCAGCATTGGTAAACGGCAGGTGTTGGTAGATCATCAGGCACACATATCAGAATTTGGTATCATCAATGGTTTGTATTTGGGCATCAAATATAGTCTGGTTAGGCATCATGATAGGCAGCATTCAGGAGTTAATCACTGAATCACATTTGTATTTGGCAGTATTATTCAGCATCGATGTTTGGCTTAAGGAAGTCAATAATATTGAATCCTCGTTAGTTAACAAGAGATTTACAGATTCCGATCGGTTAAAGAATACATTATTAACACTCAAGTTGGACAAGATTTCGAAGTTGGGTACTTTAATATCTCAGTTTACCAGCATTTTTATGGCATCCAGATTTGACTTAGGTCATACAAAAGTAATAACACATGAAATAAAGACTTCTGGTCCTCCAATTTTACAAAATCCCAGAAGACAACCCATGCATTTAGAAGGGAAAGTTGAAGAGTTAGTACAGAATTTATTAGAAGCTGGAGTTGTGAGGAAATGTCAAAGTCCGTGGAACACACCATTAGTGATCGTTGGAAAACCAGATGGCTCTATAAGAATGTGTCTAGATTTCAGGTTATTAAATTCGGTTACAGAAAAGTTTTCATTTCCTATCCCAGAAATGCAATTATTATTGGATTGCTTAGGTAAGTCAATGATATTTTCTTCCATTGATTTAAGACAGGCCTATTATCAAGTAGAGTTGAATGAAAATTCACAAATCAAGGCAGAATTTAGTACAAAAGAAGGACAATTCTGTTTCAATAGGTTACCATTTGGTTTGTCAACAGCTCCTGCCACTTTTCAGAAACGGATGCATCAGATATTGGAAGAATTAGTTTTCAAAGGAGTGGTTGTGAACCTTGATGACATTTAAATATATGGTGAAAATCAGGAAACTCATCGTAAACTCCTATTTGAATTAGTCACACGCATTAGAGATTCCGGGTTGAAATGTGCGTTCAATAAAAGTGTATTAAATTGTTTTGGTCATACAATGAGTGAAAAGGGAATTCAAACAAATAAAAGAAAGATTTCAGAAATTGAAAATGCAACTGAACCAAAGAGTATTACAGAATTAAGATCATTCCTAGGTTTAATAAATTATTATCGACGATTTATCAAGAATTATTCAATGATAGCAGTACATCTGTACGCCGCAACGACAGGTAATGGCAAAATGATTGTTTGGACTGAAGAATGTAGGAAAAGTTTTATTAATTTAAAGAAACTCTTATTTGAAGCACCAATATTAAAATATTCAAGAGCAGATCGACTATTTATTATTAATACGGATGCTAGTTATGGAGCCATAGGTGCAGTTTTATCTCAGATTAAGGAAGACGGCACGAAGGAGTGATAGCGTATGGTTCAAGACATTTGACAAAGCATGAAATGGGATATTGTGTGACTAGAAAGAGTTGTTGGCTCTTCACGAATTTATTGTACATTTTAGACAATATTTATATGGGAGAAGATTTGTAGCCAGAACGGATCACAAGGCATTGAAATTTATGAATACAGCAAAAAAAACCAATAAGTCCACAATTTCACACATGGATGGCAAATTTATCCAAATACGATTTTGCGTTACAATATAGAAAGGGAGAAGAACATGGAAATGCTGATGGCATGTCTCGTTTAAATAATACCATATATTCTCATTGTCAAATGGAACACAAAGATGCCAAAGAGGCAAAATGTAGAACTCGCTACATAAATAGTTTACAAGAAAGTTCAAAATTATTAAACAGAAGCAAAACGAAGACAGAGTTACTTCAGAAATCATATCACATCTTAATGGAAATGAGGCTCATATATCTTATGAAACAATCAGTAGCAGTATATTCAAGTATTTGAAGATATTACATATACAAGATGACGTATTGATTATTAATACAGACGGAAAACTTGCAGTGGTTGTACCCGACTCTTACGTAAAATCTTTAGTAAATTATTTTCATATTGAACTATGCCATTTGGGTATCAAGAAAACCTTATTTCATTTAAAGGACTTTTTCTTTTGGCCATCCATGAATCAGATTATTACAGAATGTATTAATAAATGCAAGATTTGTGCTAGTAGAAAGATCGATTAAGGATGAACAAAAGAAATCTTATTGCCAAGAACAGGAGAACGATTTTTAGAACAGATAGTAGTGGATATTGCATATATGGAGGCAAAAAAAGTAAGAAATACATGATAGTGATAATAGATCGTTTTAGTAAATTGGTCAGTTTATCAGCAGCAAGTACACAGGATGAAGCAACAATTTTGAATTTCATTTTGAATAATTGCATATATCGTTTTGGTAGACCTGAAAGCATTCTTACAGATAGAGGAAGAAATTTTGAAGGATCAATGTTTCGTGATTGGATGGAGAAATTTGGTATAAAACAAGGATTTAGTTCACCGTACCAACATCAATCAAATGGTTTAGCAGAGCGAATCATAAGAACAGTGTGAGGAGTTAAAATTAAAATACTAAATTAAATTAGTTCACGATTAAAATTTGTAAAGTTTTAATTGAAACTTAAATTATTTTTAAGATATTAAAATTGAAATGATAATTGAAATTTTAAAATAAAATAATTTTTAATAAAATTGAAATTCAAGTATGAATGCAATGGTATGTTGATATTTGGTTGAAATTAAAATTTAGAAAATGTCCCAAGAATATTTGTTTATATAATCAGATTTTTATGAAATAATTTGGATTTAATAGTCTTAGTAATTTATTTTGATGACTGAAAAATTAAATGTTATAGCTTCTAACATGGCGACCATTCCAACGGATCTGCTTATTGGAAGATTACTTCCAGAAAAATTCCACAGAGGAGATGACCTCGAATTATTTATCAAAGAATGTCAGAGGTTCTTTGAAATAACGAAGACACCAGTGAAGACACAAATGGTACTAGTTATTACACTTCTGGACAGGACTTTGATTGAAGAATATGAAGCCGCAGAAGGTAAAACCGTTGAACAGAAATTAAGAGCAGCTTTTCATCGACCAACGTCATTGATTGATGACTTAAGAGAAGCCTTGAACTACGAGCAAGGTAACGATTCGGCGGAAATATTTATAGAGAAAATATCAAAAATGACTAAAAAATTGGCCTCACACACTTGGAATGAGGAAGAAATTCAGAAATGTTTATTGACACATTGTGTAAGAGATAAAGAAGTCAGGAAAGAAATCGAAATGAAAGATCTCAAAACGGCGGAACAAATTAAAGAAACTATAAAGAAGATAGAAAAAGTTAACAAGGTTATTGAACAAGTAAACACGGTGAGATCAATACGACCTACAACTGGGGGAAGAACTTATAGAGATGTAGTACAAGTTGGAGACACGAAGAGAGAAATCAACGAATGGAAACCAGAGACAAGAGTTAAAGTGATAGAATGCTGGACGTGTCAAAAACCGGGACACAGTAGCAGAGAATGTAATATAAAAAGAAGATTTCAATGTTATGCATGTGGTGTTGAAGGTCACATACGAAGAGAATGCCCAACAATCAAATGTCATAGATGCAATGCACGAGGACACAAAGAAAGAGAGTGCTACACAAATATGGAAAGACGAAATCAAGGAAGAGATCGAGACCAAAGGAAGATGTCAGGAGGAAGAATTCAAAGAAATACCTATCAACAAAGGGAAGATATGTATCAACCAAGGAACGTACATCAAAGACAATGGGGAAACCAACAATATAACAGAAAATATATTGCAGCTATCGAGTCTGATGATGAGATGATGAATACAAAACAGTCAAGCCAGCCAGACGAGTATAACAGGGAGAATGACCCAAACGAGCACGCTCCGTCAAACGGGACATTGATCGGAGCAATTTACTAAGTAAGATTGATTTCAACCAAAGAATGAATGCTAACGGTATGTGTAATTTAAGTATGGATGATGATTGTATGATTGATAAAGATTGTAGTGTTTTTGAACGTGATATTAATAATAATAGTAGTGTAGAAATTAAAAAGTCGAATGATAAGGAAAGTCAGAAAAAATTTAAAGAGGAGTGTAAAGTAAATGAAGTAGTAAAACACGAGGAAAGAACGATAGAGAAAATTTACAAATTCCTAAAGAAAAATGGAGACGTGTGTATTAATGAAATTGTAGAAGATACTAGAGAGCAGAATATTTTGTCAGTAGAAGAACAAAAAAGTCCAGTAATAACATATAATATAATGCAAGGTAGACCGAGTACAACACTGGATATCCAAGGGCGGAAAGTAGATTGTTTATTGGATACAGGAGCGCGAATTAATGTGATGGCTAAATCTGTAATTGATCGATTAGAAAATATCGAAATATTAGAAACAAGGGAATCGCTAAGATGTGCAAACAACAGTAGATTAGAAACTATGGGTAAACTAAACATCAATGTTAAAATGGGCAGTATGGAAAGAAATGTAACATTCATTATAGTAAAGAATTTAACACCAGAAATTATTGGAGGAGTAGAACTACAAAGGTTATTTGGTATAGAATTGAAATGTATACTAGAAGAACATGAAAAACGTAGTGATTTCATTTGCGAAATAGAAGCTAGATTTGGGCGGATTATAACAGATGAAGAAAGATTACGTCATGCCATCAACATTTTAAAAGTTACCGGAAATAAGAGACTGCTAGAAATATTTCAGGCAAACAAGAATGTTTTTATGGCAGATAAATGGGACATTGGGTGTACCAATCTGATAAAACATAAGATCATCACGAAAGGAGAGCCAATAATGATTAAACCGAGACGTCAGCCAATAAATTTGGAAGACAAGATTGAGGAAGCAATAAAAAATCTAGAAAACAACGGAATAATTAGGAAGTGCAATTCACCGTGGAACACACCTTTAGTTTGTGTATGGAAGAAAGAGAAAAAAGACATCAGGCTTTGTCTAGACTTCAGACAATTAAACAAGATAACAGAAAGACAAGCATTTCCAATGCCAAATGTAGATGAAATTTTAGACATCCTACACGGATCCAGATATTTTAGCTCAATCGACTTGGGAAATGCTTATTACCAAGTGAAGTTAGATAAAGAATCTCAAGAGAAAACAGCATTCTCAACAAAAGAAGGACAGTTCTGTTTTAACAGGATGCCGTTCGGTATTGCAGCGGCACCAGGAACATTTCAAGAATTAATGACGAAAGTATTGAAAGACTTGTGGAAAGATGGAGTGATGGTATATTTAGACGACATCCTAATATTCACAAAGACAGAAGAAGACCATTATAACATATTTGGAAAAGTCCTAGGGAAGATCGCAACAGCAGGACTAAGATTGAACCCCGAAAAATGTCAAATATTTAGAAAAGAAGTGAAGTTTCTGGGACACATAATAAATAAAGACGGCATACAAACAGATAATACTAAAATAGAAGCAATACAATCATTTCAAAAACCAAAATGTGTGAAGAATCTGAGGAGCTTTCTGGGTATTTGTAACTATTATCGACGGTTCATAAAAGACTATGCAAAGAAGGCAAGAGCACTAGAAAGTATATGCGGAAAAAACAATGAGAAAATAAGATGGACAGAGATGTGTGAAAAGGCTTTCGGGGAAATGAAAGAAGCATTGATAACCGCCCCAGTATTGGTATTTCCAGATTTCAGAAAAGAATTTATATTAGACACAGACGCGAGCTTCGATACTATTGGAGCAGTTCTTTCGCAAAAGGATGAAAAAGGACATGAACATGTCATCGCATATGGTTCACATGCGATGAGCAGCCACGAAAAAGGATACTGCATTACCAGAAAAGAATTATTGGCAATATACTATTTTTGTAAACATTTCAACCACTACTTATATGGTAAGAGATTCGTACTGAGAACGGACCATAAAGCTATTACGTTTATGGTAACAACGAAGAAACCAATAACGGCTCAATTCCAGACATGGATCAACTATTTAAGCAGTCTGGATATTAAAATGGAATACAGGAAAGGAACAAGCCATACAAACGCGGATATGCTATCCAGGAAAACATGCGGAACATGTGTACAGTGTATGATGGAACACGAAGACGCAAAAACCGGCAAAATTAAAACCAGAATATTAACAGTAACAGCAGAAGGCGGATATAACAAGTGGCAAAATGACAATATGGAGGTCCAAGAAATAAAGAATAAGTTAGAAAATAAAGATTGTAAGTTCATAATGGAAAACAACACGGTACTAACTAAACAAGGTAAAATATGGATACCGTCAGATAATAGACAGAGGATGATAAAAGAAGTACACGTATTGCTGTGCCATGCAGGTGCACAGAAAGTAACAAAATATATCCAGAACAACTGCGACATGGAAAATCTAGCAACGGAAGTAAAAAAGGTAATTGAGAACTGCGAAAGATGTCAGAAAATGAAAACGATAACAACCAAGACAAAGGAGGAAACTCAAACAATAAAGAGTACAGAACCATTCGAGAAGATATATATGGATATATGTGGGCCATTGAAAGAAACGTTCAACAAAAAGAAATATATTTGCGGAATCATTGACCACTATAGTAAATACATCTCATTAACGGCCATAAACAAGCAAGACGAAAGAACAATTAGTGAGACGTTATTAAATAAATGGATATTAAAGTTTGGAGCGCCAAAAGAACTTCATGTAGATTGTGGGAAGAACTTTGAAGCAAGAAGCATAAAAGAACTAGCAAAGACAGCTGGCATTGAATTAATTTTCTCAAGCCCATATCACCATAACACGAATGGTATTATTGAAAGACAATTCAGAACAATCAGAGAGTATATTAACGCGTCATTGAATGAAGGAGGAAGGAAAAACTGGGCTGATATAGTGCCAGAAATAGAATATACGTTAAATGCAACAGTTCAAAAAACAACGGGAGTAAGCCCAGCAGAGATTATATTTGGGAGGAAGATCGACAGAATGAAATGGTACTCGAATAAAGAAATAAATAGAGAAGATATGGAAAAGAGAATAGAGGATAAAACACTAAAACCAAAAATAAGCAAAACAGTGAGAAATTTTGAAATGGAAGATGTGGTCTTGATCAAACAAGAAATTCGAAATAAAGACGATGCAAGGTGGGAAGGGCCGTACAAAGTGATAAAGAAAATACATGAACGGAGCTACTTACTTAAGGATCAAAATGGGAAGATGGTAGTCAGAAATGTTGAGAAGATCAAACATTTTAAAAAAGGGGGATGTGAGGAGTTAAAACATGAGGATGAAACGAAAACTAATCTAGTAAAGGCAGCTACAAATATGCAAAATAGAGATTTAAACAACCGGGTACTCAAGTTTTCATGGTGGGGGAGAAATTATTAGTACGCTTGGAACCACATAGACGAAAGAAGGAGGGAATTCAATATGAAGGACCTTACAAAATTTTAAAATTCTTATCAACAAGAAAAGTTAAATTACAATTTCCACACTCAATAAAATCAAGAAGAATCGAATGGCTGAAGAAGTACAAAGAAAATGAAGAGGAGGAGAGTGATGTCCAATAATGAATATTAAAAACTTTGTTTTAATATTCAGAATAAAGGACACTTTTTGAATTAAATAAATTATTATATAAATTATGACTTTTGAAGAGATTGTAACTCTTACAATCCAAAATTTTTCAGTAGTTATAACAGTTTTTGTAAAATTTTAAAAAAGTTAAATTTATGAATTTAACTTTCATATTTATAGTGTTTTTATGCATGCTTGCGACCAATGGTATTATTTTGAGCTCTAATTTGCTCATTCTTAATCTTTTTATTAATCTTTTAATTCTTTTCTTGTCGAGGTTCCCTTTCTGTTGATTTGATTTATTCTTTAAATATTTGATTTAAATTTTAATTAATGGCTTTTGTTTTCTTTTAGCCATTTTCCTCGCCAAAGGTCGCCATCTTCCGTTATTTGTATTTTCTAGCGGTTTATGTTTTAAATAATTATTTTCATTTTTGCAACTGCTCTGCGTTTATAAATTTATTTATTTAATTGTTTAAATGATGTTATGTCTTTTAATATTGATTATTTGGTGTTTTATTGATTATTTTGTTGTCTGCTTGTGGTGTGTGTATGTGTTGGCCGGTTAAGTTCATAAACTTCAATTCAATTTAATTAATTAATTTTAATTGCAAAATAATAGGTCTTAGTGAAACAGTTCTTTGAAATATTCTAGTTTGATATTATCATTTAAAAGTCTGATAAAGGATGATTAAGGCATAATAAATTATTTGAAACTCCAATTATATCTGATTAGGGATTATTTAATTATAATTTGATTAATATCTCAAACTACCACAAAAACATCAAAAAAGATATCTGATAAAGATTGTTGCAAATATTCCAACTTTTATATAATTTTGTTAAATTTCGAATATCTTCTAATTGCATAACTGGCTTAGAAAATATTTTTTTCTTTAAGCGTTGTACTAGTTCGTTAAAAAAATATTCTCTCTAATAATTCCTTTACGACTAGCTTCTGAATAAAAATACTTTCCAAAGTATTTCTTATCCTAATTTCCAATGTAACAACTCTTTCCTTACTTCTGATTAATTTCCATCCATTCAACAATAATATCGGTAAGGGACTTCTTTACGCTAAATATATGTAAAAACCATGATTTTGTTTCCTCCTTTGTAAAAACTTTTATTTTGAAATCATGCAATAAAATCCAAGCTTCACCAAACCGTAACAAATCAAAGACAATAATTATGCATAAATTGTTTCGTAGATCCATTTTTTTTGATGTTTTTAATACAATTCGAAGTTTCTTCAATGATTCTTCCATCATATTTTCTGCTATCAATGTCTTTTCTTTTTACATTCATATATTTATCGTGATTACTTGTTATAGGTTTAGTTCATCCATTTAAAATAATGCGGTACCAAAGGTTTATTATGGTTAAAATATTTAAATTATCTCGTGTGTAAATAATTGATTGTATGACAGTTTTTATCAAAATAAATCTTGTGATGTAATTTATTCTTTTAAAAATGAATGGGATGTAGCTGTTATTATTAAAACATCGGATAATTATTAAAAATTTAAATATATAACATTTGAAGGATAGAGAATCCATTACAGTTTGATGAAAATGAAAATTGTTAAATGTAACCATTAAATTCCAAAAATTTATTAGAAAGACTTCCCTCCTCTTAACCGAGAACTAACTTGAAGAGAGGAACCGTTGATGATTTCCTGGTCACACAAACGCGTTCTAGCTTCTAGGTACTTCCCGTTGTGTACTAGACATGTGGTTTCCTTGCTCACTGACGGGTTGGTTCGGCTAAGATTTTCAATCAAATCTTCAGTAGTAGAAGTTCGAGGAATTTCCCATGAAATCGGTTTCAATTTTGGTTGAGTCGCAGACAAATCAATAAATATTCTTATCACTTTTTTCTAAACCAAATTTTCAAATCATTTTTCTAAATTCAACTAAAATATATCAAATCTAACTTTTCCATAGACTTTGGAATCTTTATCGAATTTGTATGCCGAAATCAAGGTTGAATCCGCCATCTCTTTTCCGTTGTAAAATAATAATTCTATCGAATATCCTTTTTTAATTTTATTTTCCAGATGCCGTCGCAATTGTCGAAAGTTTTCTATGCCGGCCAAGTTGGCAACTATTTCAAATTGAGCCCCATCATCGTTTTCAGCCACCACAGTTAGATCCATTTGGGAGTTGAATTAGTGAAATGATAAAATTCTACAATAAAATAGCAATGATAATTATTCCAAGAATTTTACAATTCACCAATTGAAATACATTATTTTCTTAATCTTATTTTCATTTGTCGTTTCTATTTTTAGTAACAAACTAGCAGAGAACGTCTAATTTTTTGTGGACTTATTGATCCTGGTCTACAAATGAGATATTCAATAAATCCTCAGCATCGATGTCATCGGAGGATAGATGATGCAATCAATGAATATTTATTTGGTTTTATGAATTTTTCTCTATACTGAATTTGATTATTATTATTATTATTATTATTATTATTATTATTATTATTATTATTATTATTATTATTATTATTATTATTATTATTATTATTACAAGTTAATATATAATAAAAACAAATTCATTAACAACAAAAACTTTTATCAAAAAGAAATAATTCGACTATAATAATATTGTCGAAGATCTTTATTCAAAGCCCATTCCACATACTTTCGATATCCCTCAGCGCAGCAATTACATCCATAACCACATGAATATTCGGGTTCTATATCCTTTAACATTTTTTTTTTCGATATCACATAGGAACTCATCGATTAAGGAAAATATCCATATAGATGTATAATTAAAAACCAAGTCTGGAATCATTGATGGTCGCTTATCCTGCAATATTTCATGTATATCTGGATAATAGAATTCCAGACGTCCTTTGATAACTTTAAAATAATCATCTATAAAACAAGTAAAAATAATAATAATAATAATAAATTACCATAATGTTCAATTTCGTTCATAGCTTGAACTGCGCTCGGTACATTCATTTTAATGATAAAATTGAAAAAATAATTACTTTTATACTAATTTAGACCAATGAGAAGTTAAACACACACAACCTTTTAGCTATAAACAATAATTATTAATTTACATAGATTTGAAAATGCTTAAAGAAATTTTAATAATAATATTAGTGGTTAGTGTTTTTAAAATGTCTAACTCAATTGTTGTAACCGTTCAAGGTACAAATTCAACAAGATGTGTATATCCGGAAACAGCCGTGTTGATGGATATTTTGTATATGATAGATAGGCCTAGATATTTGAAAACTCCAGCCAAAAGATTATCTGAAAGAATGAGTAATATAGAAATCTGATTTGAACTGACATATGAGACTTTAAAAAGAGCTCCGAACGCAATGTATGATGATATTTTATATCTAAATCGGACCATAGGAATTATCAAAAATGAATTAAGAAAATCAATATTTGAATTGAATGAAAATCGTAAACTTAATGAAAAAATGATAAATCAAGTTCAATATAGTATAAAAGTTTATTCTAATAAAACAACTGATCAACACAAGTCTTAAATTCATTAATCTCAACTAAAATTGGGGTTTCTTCATCATTAATAATTTCGGTATCTTCATTATTAATAATTTCAGTATCTTCATTATTAATAATTTCTTCATCATTAACAATTTCTTCATCATCATTACTCTGACATTCTGAATCACAATATGAATTTTCTTTACCCAATGCTTCAACTAGAGTCAACATATCTCTAATTTTTACACCGGTTATTTCTTCGAATTTATCAAACAAAAAGTTTATTAAATATTCTAAACAAAAATTAATTAATTATTTTATATTTTACCTTTTTCAGACATCATTTTTAAACAATTTTAAAACTAATTATAATTTTGTTTATAGAATATGTTGTAAAGAAAATAAAATCTGTTTAAATACATTTATTAACATCCACATAAAACACTAAAATATACATTAAAATAATTGTGAAAGTCTTGCAGTTACAATTTTCCAGATTGGAGAAAGCACATCATTTTGATCAGCTTTGAATCCTTGTATTTTTATTGCTAAAAACCAGTTTTCCTGTTCTTTGAAACCTATTTTTGCAAATGCATCATAATATCTGGTATATTGACTGGTGAAGAATGCATTTCCATTACATTTTAAATTCGAATTGATCTTTTTGAAAACCGTATCAATATCCTTGATATTTATCATTGAGTGTCCCAGCGAGATATTTGAAATTGAGTTCGATGGAGTTTGATTGGATTTACCAATTGCATATTGATAGGCTCCTTTAAAAAATAAATTTTTTTTAATTGTGGAACATCTGAAATGGTTGGACACTGATAGCAGATGTCACTATTTTCTTGGTCATGTTTGATTTATGATCTTTATAATGTGGTGACGAGCTTTTATTACCTTGATAGATACTGAACAACCAATCAAAATCGTTGTTGCATGTATGTATTTCTATACTTATTATGTATTGTATCATGTGTCACATTTTTATTATTATTATTATTATTATTATTATTATTATTATTATTATTATTATTATTATTATTTCGTTTATTATATGACAATATAGTATAAAATTATTACTAATAAAATTATTACTAAAAACAAATCAAACACTAAACATTTATTTTCTTTCTTACAAGTTTAAATTTACAAAAATTCCTAATGTATTGGACTAGGCTCCATTCGACATATCGCTGGTAACAGAAATTACAGTAACTACAATCTAGAATACATGGGTATTTTGTTGCCATTTCGTTTACCATCCTGCTTAGTTTATTGTCCAATAGAGCCTGATTGATCAGATCTGAAATTAGGATTAGGGTTTCATTGAATATGAGCTGTTGAAACATTGCCACCTCTTGGTTCTTCAAAATCTCCTTCATTTGTGTATATTGAAATATTATTCTTTCTATTATCATTGGTTCATATTCTTCTAAATAAAATAATAATAAAAGAAAATAAATAAATAATAAATTTACCATATCGACTGTTATTTTTCTTCGGTATATCATACATATTTTTCTTTGGCATAGCAAAATGTTCCATTTTTAAAATGAAATAAAATGAATAACCAAGTTGTTTTAATCACTCATTAGCCAATCAGATATAGATCAATCCCGTGATTTCATTGTGTATGTCTGTAACAATATTTTTGTACTCTAGATTTCGCAACCCTAATATGACTATTTTCCCACTGGCAAACACGTTAACACACATTGGGTTATATTTTAAAAGCCTCAGTGCAGGAAATAATTCTGGCTTGGACATACAAAGACATTTTGTTGACATATTGTATAGATTGATAGATTGTCCCATATCCATGGTGACCGTAATTGACTGTATTTTAATATCCTTTATTCTATATTGTAATTTATTGACATCTAAAGGTTTATTGCATCCCTTGATTCTGCTTTTGTCGGGTTTGAAAAATATTAGAGGGTATTTTCCACTCCTATTAACAATTTGCTGGGGTTTAATAGTAGGAAACGTCATTTTTTGACACGTCGAAAGTTCCTTTATAATTTATATTTGATAACATAATTAAACAATAATGAAATATTAATCTATATATATGATTTTTAGAAAGAGTTCATTAAATTGTATAATATAAACAAAAACTATAATTATACAAATTAATAATGGAATTAAGAAATGTTGCGGTATGTCAAATCGTCGGCCCAAATGGTAATGGTGTTGGGCCAGTACAAGCTTTTGTTTAAATGGATTGGAAACAGCACGCAAACATAACACGCACATTTCAAAATCGGACCCTTAAACATCTAATAAACACCTAAAATGCGAGAAAAACACATAATTTAACATATAAAATAGAAAACATAAAATTAAATTAAAATATTAACAAACGCACCAAGATATGCAAGAATTGACATAGAAATAACACGATATCAAAAGATTTGACCGAAAAAGTGACAATTTACGAAAAATTAAAAGAGTTCATAAATAAAGCGAACAAAAATAAAATAATTTTAATCAGAAATGGTTGAAATTAAAAATAAATGAGTAAATTGTAAAAGAAATCGAAAAATAATAATAAATTAGAAATAAATTAGACACATAATTGCAAGGTCAAATTTTGTTTTAACGCATAAAAAATAACACGCAAGGTTAGGGTCACAGAACAGGTATAAATACCAATCCATTTTCACAAAGTACATATGCCTTTTCACTCAGTGAATAAATTACTTTTTTGTCAGAGCAATTTTACCCAAAGGAGCAACTATCGATAACTGTTTTCATTCTGCGAAATCAAGTAACTTAATGTAAGCTCTACTTGATCGTATGTATGGGAACCTCTTGTCGTATGTTGATATGTATGAACTATGAACGAACTATGATGAAATTGTTTCAACAAATATATGTATTATGAAAAACGAATCTTCAGTTTTATGTCGAAATTTTCCTGGCCCACAGCCATACATCACACAAGAAAGTAAAATCATAACACAACTAGTCACACTGTGTAAGTGCGGTTTCTCCGCCTATAGTGTGTGCCCGTGAGAGCTTTGTCGTGCTTAACGACGGACCTCGAACGTAAATATTCTACCCATTATAGGGGCGGTGGGAAGATTGAGATCTAGTCTTTTGGCTAGATCTCTTTCACCCATCTCCCTTAAAATCGACCTAAATATTTAATTACACATCGGCTAAAATGATAACACCGAGTAGTCCAGTGGGCACTCGTAAAATCTAATATGAACACAAGAACCTTAGGACTAAAATTAAGGCTCGGGTAGTGGGGACTTGAAACCGATGCGATGCAGATAAATTTAATAACTAAATGGTAATTAATTTGACTTAAAGTAATTGAATCCATAGCTTAAACTCGACGCGACGTAAATAAATTAATCTAAATAAAATGAGGGAATCTCAACTGACTTTACGACCAAAATATAAAAGAATAAATTTAGCAAAGTAATCACGACGTGGTTAACGAGGTAATAAAATTAATAATCGAACTATTTAAATAAAAAAGGAAAGTAATTTTTTACGAATAATCGATGATTAAATCATCCCCCGATAAGCCAAAATAATATAGTTCATGAATACGAAACCATAAAAATAGTTAAAAGGATCGAACCTGGCTAAATTGATAGAGTAGAGGTAACTAATAGGTCCGTTAACCGTTAAAAATGATTGACAAATTAGATTGAAGGGTAAAGGTACGATTACCTGATCAAAGGGTGATTCGACGATTGAATAAGTTAAATGATATAATTAAACTATCGATAATGACGAAATGGCAACAAAATAATAATAATAAATCAAACAAGGCGCAAATGTATTAACTAACTTATGACGAGATAAACTGATGATCATCATAATACGATTAATTGTCCGAAGCAGCCAAGAATAATCGAACACCATAATCAGGATAAATGACCAAACGGAGATAAATAAAAACTAAGCCACTTTATGGTACAGTTAACGATTATCGACCAGAGAATTATCCGTCACCAACCGGCTAGTCGAACAACCTAGACTCCCGAATAGTTGGCTATAGATGAGAGACATTCGTCCAACGTTGAGGTAGTAGAAAAATCCAAATATTTGAACTGAATATAACGCCAAAAATTAAATCCATCTTGGAAGATCAACGATGAATAAATATGATTGAGTTACAGATTTTTGCAAATAATACGTGGACGGATCATACGTCAAATTATTGACCAGGTCAACAGAGTACGATTTATGGACCACAAACATTAAAAAGCAAAACTCAGATGACAGGTACTAAATAAATAGCGACGTGAAACAGATTATTTACCCACCAATAAACCAATACAAGATCATAATTAAATTGTGAAAGTCATCGATGAATTGAATCGAATTGATTAAATAAAAATGTAAATAGATAATAGACCTTTGAGGTGAACACGTCAACATAAACCCTTGGCCATTGGCTATAAAAGCATTGGCGAATTCTTGAGTGCCATCTTGAAAATATTTAAACATGAACGCTCGACCAATGAGCGCCGATCATAATTATAAACGGACGAGGAATGCTATCCAGGTGCGAAGGCCAGCGAGGTAACTTTCACGATTTTACATTCATTAATTTTCACACAAATCAACCCCATAGAACCCCGTAGCTATCATGTCTTAGCCTCATAACGCGGAGTACTCTTGTCCATGAATAATTCTATTGATACAAGTTCACAATTAACTATTTACCTATTCAGATCGTAGAGACACTTCTGGCAGTTGGAGTGACAATTCCCGAGTGACTCTACAGATTCCGAGCGCTTCCGCCGCTCGATACCGCCAAGTGCTGTGGGATAACGGATATCTGTTATCCACCTATGGAGACTCCAGTTGGCCAAGAAGATCAGAATACCAAGCCGAGGAGATCGAATTACCAAGTATCGCGATCAAACGAGAGCCGGGCCACAATCCAGCGCGAGAAGCCCGCCAGCGAGCCGAATTCGCGGCCATGAAGATGGAGGAGCTAGAAAGAAAATACCACTGGAAAGCGGTGTTAGCCAGACAACGACTAGCTCAAGTGAACCGGGACATAGCAAGTAGAGCTATCCCGAGCACCGATGGATTCCCGCCAGAATATGGAGTGTCCTTTGAGTTAGACGACCCGAGGCTGATGCAGATGACAGCACCGACTAAATTGGTGATACCGGAAAAACTCGTTCAGTCAACACTCCGAAATCGGCTCGGATCCCGTCAAACAGGCGATCATACGTATGCGAGCAGGCATCCCCAGGGAAACTCCAATAACAACAACCGAAGAAACGAACGTTTCAATGGCCATAACTGAATTGAACCGATATGTTTTAGTTTTGATAACAATAAATGTTTATGCTTCACGGGTTATTCAATTTCTAATTTTATAAATTAACTACTTTGATACTAGTGTAACTAAAGAACGTAAATTTTCTGCCCCTTTGCAATAACTTTCTAAATATTTTATAGACAATAAATGATAGGAAAAGATAGAACGTTTTTGTTATTAAACTTTGACCAACCAGAGAGTTAACACCAACCAACTGAGACGCATGAGACGCAGCCGATGATACATCGTAAAAATAATTAAGAGAAAGGATCAATAGGATTGAATCAACATTGTAAATGACTAATCATTTAAATATTGTAATTTTAGAAATGAAAGCCACGAAAATATTACATCAAGAGTTGAAAGAACTTAGACGAGAAAATCAACACCTACACCGACAACTCCTACAGCAGAGTCGAAAGATACAACAGCTGAAAGCCACTTGGGCCGAACCCGAAAAAATGAAAGCATTGTACCAGCGCCTCACTGCCGCACAACAGGGCTGGAAAGAGGAAAGAGTGTTAAACCAGGCGCAGCGAACACAAATCAAAGGACTGGATGTCGCCTTGTCGGCGTGCCAGGAGGGAAGTGCAGTGACTTACCCTCTGGTATTCGCTCCGGCACAATTAGCCTATCGCGACCAAGAAAAAGCCCAATCAACTAACAAGAAACCCCGATCACACGCTCGACCAGGTCGAACCGAGCGGTTGCGAAGACGCGCCCAAGGAGTGGCCAAATGAGATAATAAACTCATGTCTGATGATAATTTGATTTGTTTGATATTAAATAAAAATTGTTTAGTTTATCGTGTCACTATTTGTAAATAAATATAGCAAAGAAAGGTATTAAATAGAAAGTAATAAAGGGACCTGAAATAGAAGACGGACATAGGCCTTCTAACGGCAGTCCGCTGAACCCGACATAGGACTAACCCTTAGCAGTTCTGATATCGGAACTCACCTTTGGACGTCCTGTGACCAGTGGTTACAATACCAACGTTGCCTAGCAACGGGTAACCATTGGCGGGAGTAAGAACTATTTTGTATGTTTGGGGTGAAGGTCATCCACACCACTAACCCCACAATGGTAAAACTATGTAAATTACTGAAATCTAATTTATTCCAAACAAAATTCAACAAGATTTATTTGCATAGGGGTGCAGATGAAGAACATGGATTAACTCAATATAATTTCTGTAAATTGAAAACATGAAAATAGTAAAGGGTTTCGATAAAAACTGGTCAAGTCGATTAAGGAAAGGCGATGACATCATTATCGATGATTTGTATCAGGAAGCTAATAAAGAAAAGGATTTTAATAATTTATTCACAAAAATCAGTCGGCATGTTGGTGATACTGTGATCTTTATTACTCAAATTCAATTTATCAGGGTGGCGCACATCGAACAAGGAATTTAAATGTTCAATATTTAGTTATTTTCAAGAATCCTAGAGATGCAACAGTTATTGATTTTCTTGCTCGACAAGCTTACTCTAATAATCGTAATGGATATAAATGTCTTGATTTCACACAACAATGCAATGATGATTTACGGGTAAAAACAAATATATTCAATAAAGAAGGTGTCATGGTTTATAAACAAAGTTTAAAACATTAACATGTAAAAATGTTTATGAAATCCAAAAAAATTAATACTAAACAGAGTCCTGTAATGTATGTTATTAAAGACAGTGACAACAATGTAATACAAGGGAAATTCTACGAACAGGAATTACAAGTTCAGAATTCAGAAAAAAACTAAAAAGGTGAGTAAGGATAAACAATACTATGTCAAATGGCACGTATATCAAAAACCCTCATGGATATCATCAAAAGACCTAGTAAATTGAGTTTCTATAATATTTTACTGAGCAATAGTTGCCCACTAATCCATCAGGAAAATCAATCAAGTAAATTTATGGTTGATCTTCAAAATCCCATTTATTTACATGGAAATTGGGAAGTTACTTTGCAAAACTTTACATTTGTGTACAATACATTCCCATTTTATAGTCAATGTAAAATCAATTACAAGAAGCGTGTCCCAAAACATGTAGTGGTATTTTCTCAATCAATAATATTGAACGATATTGTCATATTCCGAATCAAATTTTAGATGAAAATAGTCGAATGTTTTTCAAAGATGGATTGAATGTTAGTTGTGATTTTAGTCCATTTACAATAAAATTTGAAAGTATTGATGATGCCAAGCGAATGGGTAGTGATAAGCTTAACATTGTTGTTCCTGGTACTGAATACCTAATACGTTTCAAAACTTTTATTGATGTCGACCCTGTGAATGAATACATCAAAATATCTGTATCGTATATTAATGAGGTTGAAGATACATTTACGTATACTAATGATTTATATATTGAAACACTTGAAGAGTTAATTAAATATATTTCATTCAATTGTTTACATATATTTAAAACTATTGAAATTGTTAAAGATGGATTATGCAAATTCAGTTTGAATAATAACATTTGTGAAGTTACATTTGATAAAAATTTGGCTAATACATTGGGATTAGATAAGCAAACATATAGGGCAAGTGCTTTTGGTGTACGCAAACCAAAAATAATAAAATTTCATAGACAAATGTTCATATATACTAACATGATCGATCCTTTAATTGTTGGTGATTCTTTGGTTCCTCTATTGAAATCTGTTTGAGTTGATAAACATGATCAGGATGAAGTTGTCAATATAAATATCGATAATCCCATGTACTTACCGGTATCAACATCATGTATAAACAATATAGAAATAAATATTCGTGATGATAGCGGTAAATTTATTGAATTTAGTAAAGATACAAAAACTGATTTGACACTACATTTTCGTAAATTAGATGGTCAATAACGATATTATTAGTATGTATAGTGGTAGCCAAAGTGGTGGCGAATTACCATATTTTATAGGTAAGCAGTATGGATCAGGATGGTTGAGAACAATTTGTAGATTTGCACTTCCTATTCTTAAACGCATTGGTAGTTTTGGTATGAAAACCGCTAAAGATGTGATAATGAATGAGCAGAAAATATTACCATCTCTGAAATCAAATGTATTATCCGAGTTAGAGAAAGTTCTACCGGGTATTGCAGATATGTTTCAAAAACAGGCACCAGCACCGGCACCAACTCAAAAACGTAAAAGACATCATAAACATATAAACAAACGAATGAAAGGACATAGAACTATATTTCAAAAATGATTTTCGGTAAATCTGAATTGTGTTTATTTGATAGACCATCTCCCCAGCGGTAATTGAAATGGATGCCTTTGAAGAAGTATTCCCGAAGAATTCTATTATGGATAGTAGAACTGATATTGAACTTTATATTAATGGTTCCCATACTGAATATCTAAATTTGAACTATACATTGTTAACTGTTCAGATCAAAGTTGTAGATAAAGATAGAAAACTGTTGGGTGAACCTTGTGATGTAATACCAAATAATTTCTTGTTTCATACACTTTTTAAAGATGCAGTTCTCGGATTTAATAATATCAAGATTGAGGGTGGTAACAGTACATATATTCACAAAGCCCTATTAGAAACTATTTTAAATTACAATAGCGATACTAAAAATACATGTTTAACTATTTAGGGTTGTGGTAGTGATGATGATAGGAAAAAGTGGATTGAGAGTTCGAAATTATTTACCATGTGCTCATCATTACAACTCAATTTTATGGATCAACCGAAATATTTACTCCCAGATGTTAATGTACACATTAGATTGAAAAGATCAGAGTTTGCATTATCACTAACAAGTGCTACCACCGCACCAATTCTTCAATTAGTTGATGCAAAATTATTGGTGAGAAGAATTCGTGTTGAGCCTTATGTATTAGCCGGTCATCAACTGGGGCTTAATTCTAAGCATGCAATAAATCCATTGAGAACAAAGGAAATTGTTCAATTTGCTATTGCTAAAGGTGCAGCATCTTTCTATAAGGAACAAACATTTGGAGATAGAAGAATGCCCAACTTTATATTGGTAACTTTTCAAAGTGAATCTCAATATAATGGATCATACTTAAAATCGAGCTCAATTTTCAAATATTTTGGAGTAACATCTCTAACTTTATCGAAAAATAGTGATTATAGAGAAACATATACTCAAGATTTCGATAATGATAATTATTGTGCTACATATATGCAGAGTATAGTGAGAAATATGGGTTATTTGGATAAAAACCTTAATTGTGGCATAACTCTTGATGATTTTATAAACAAATATCCATTCTTTACATTTTTTTGGCACCCGATTTCGATTTAAATCAGAGTCAATTACCTCAAAATGGAAATTTACAATTAGATATAAAGTTTGCTAAAGCTACCATTGAACCGGTGCATGTTGTAATATATGGAGTATTTGAAAATGAGGTTCACATAACTGCAAACAGAACCGTATTGGTTTGAAAATGTTGGTATAAATGTATAGATCATTTATGATAATTTGTCATGGAGTAAGCTTTTCATGTGTTATTAATATTATTGATGTAGCTCTGTTCAAGTCTATCGAATTGGGAAACAAATACCAGGACATGAATTTTTAGTGGTTTTTCCTCTTGATAAAATTCCATATTTACGTAATAATCAAGCTATAATCGTCAATACTCAATCGTCTCATGGCGGAGGAGAACATTGTTTAGCAATATATATGAAACCCAGCAAGATTGGTATTTGATTCTATGGGTTTCTATTATCCGACTTTAATGGTTTTGAAACTGCAAACCTATTGTGTATAATAAAACTATGTATCAAAAACAATGGAACTTAACATATGGTCAACATTGTTTAGCTTGGTTATTATCCAAGCGATTTGATGTTTATTAAATGTATTAATGTTTTGTTATGTTTTATTATTATTGTTATTTTTTATTTATTATTATTATTATTACTATGTTTTTAATTAATATTTAATTAATTTTAACAAAGCTAGTACATGATAAGTGCGTGAATAGTAACATGCATACACACTCAAGACTTTATGTAATTTACAAAGAAAACACATACATACTTTTGTTTGTATGTGATTTACAAAGAACACATGCCTAACTACATACATCAAAATCTCTCACCTATATCTGTGTATTGCTAAAATGTGATTGCTAAATCCTGAAAATTTGATTCTCTTTATAAACATTAACAATTTCCAAATCTGCCACAATTAATTCAAAAATTTCAAAATGGCAGGTCAAAATAATATTTTAAGAAGTCTTCTGACTTCTGAAACCGGTAAGGATTTTTAATTTTTCTTTTATTATTTTAGACTGGTTTTTAATAACAGAAATGCAAAGTCAGATCGATGGAGTCAATGAATTTGAAATAGGTAAATTTTAAATTAATTTCGGCTTATTTAATAATAATTATTTTAGGAAATGAAGTTATCGTTATTAACGATAGCAAAGATGATGATGCTATTATTATAAATGATGATCTGCTTAAATTTTAATTTTATTTTTCTATATAATAAAACATTTTAGTAGATGCGAACCTTCATGATGATGACAATATTTCTGTGGATGACAGTGATGCAAACATTTCGGGAATTGATGATTTTTCTGGGGATAGCGATGATAAATGTTAGTTTTTTATTATTTTTATAATATATTATTATCATTATTTTAATATTATTATTAACATTTATTATTATTTAATCCATTTCGATTAAATAAAAACAAATATATATATATATATATATATATATATATATATATATAATTTATTGAAAACCTAAATTTATGATACTGAAAAATGTATATTGAAAACTTATATTCGATGAAAAAAGTTATAATTGATGGAAAACTTATTGAAAACCTAAATTTGTGATATTTATTGATAAGTTATATTTATCGATATTTAAATAATTAAATTTTAATAATAAATATATATATTTTATCAGGCCAATTATATCAGAAAAATTGCATTGCTTCAACATGTCATTCGGTAAAATTTCATGGTGAAATGAAGCGATACTACGGCCATCAATTTTTTGGCATCAATTTTTTCATATGCCCCAAATGCGAGACTGCCAAGATATAAATTATTTAGAGTTTTATAAGGGACACTCTACCGATTTAAATCAATTTACTCTAAATAAAAAGTCTCTTTCGAAAAATAAATTAACGAAATAATAATAATAACACTAATAATACAACACATAATAATAATAATAAGTATTAGAATAAAAATTTAAAAGTATATTAAAATACTACTTATTTTTATAAGTAGTAAATTTAAATGTAAAATTTTTAAAAAATACTATGAGCTTGAGAAATTTGAATGACCTTGAGAAAGTTATTATGACTCATTGAATGACCTAGAATGAGTCATGGTCTTTGTCTCAGAATAAAATTTGTATCTTTAGAAAAAATTTGTACTTTTGGACTTAGAAAAAAATTTTACCCGGGGGGAACGGTTATGTGGTCCAGCGGTGACATGGTCTTGCGGTGACATAACCATTTACTCTTTCCAGCTGTAAAATTTATTATTTACTAATTTTGTTTATTTTGCAGACACTGAGATAAACATTCTTCAATGCAGCATTTATTTATAAGCAACACAAGATAAAGCTTAGACAAATCATTTTATTTATTTAATAAATAATGAATTATTCAACATTTTTCATAAGTTTTAATAGATTTGTAAAATTTCTCCCATATATTTACATTCGAAGTGCACAAAGATCCCCCTCCGCGTTTAAACTGGCTTTCCTTTATTATAGCAATGTGAGACTGTGGAATATGAAATATGAAAATTACCATACGATTTATATCTCCAATGCAAATATAGGGAGAAGACTTTGATTGAGATATCGCCCATTTAGAATGGTCTGAAGTGCTTTTGAATGATTTGTTTGAAAGGTTTATTTCCTCCACATTATTAACCTAATTAATTATTTTTATTATTATTTTTATTATACATTTAAATTTTATATTCTTCCCGTTAATGTATTCCAAACCTCAGATCACAAACTTATCTTCAAAGAAAGTCGTTTTTGTAAAGTTATAATAAAACCTTCAACAACAAATTCAAGCTATAAGAACTCAAGTTTCTCGTCCTTTCAATTTTACATACGAAGCAATTATTATTTTTTTATATTTAAAGTTTTTAACTAATGCTTAGAGTACCTTAAACCTTTCACACAAAATTTAGACTGACGTTGCTAATTTAACTATTCATCATTATAGCAAAAATTTATCCAATTTTTTTTATCCAATTTGATTCAATCTTAAGAAGGAGTAATGATATTACATTAAAGGTCAAAGATCAAATATTAATCAGTTTAGTGTATGCGTAACATAACACAGTGTATTAGTGATTGTGCAATATACACTACTATTTAAATGAGTTTTCATTTTATGTGAAATAAATCTTTAGGTGGAATCGAGTGTTTTAACTGAAACTTTATTTACAATAAATTATCACACAAAATTCCGATCAATCCGATTATATACAATAAAGTCGGGAGAATTATTCCTAGGATAGGAACAGAAATATGGAACTTTGAGTGCACTATCATTATGCAAGTTCTGTTTTCTTTTCACCTGAAATCCTAACCCCTTTTTTATCTGATTGAATAACGTCTATATTTGGTACTCATTTCTTCAACTTTTTCCTAAATAATTCTCTAAAAATTTACTAAATAGTATTTTGCTGTCATAATTTGCCATTATTTGGAAAAAGTGTAAAAATGTGTTTTTAGTTGTTTTTGAACAATTTGTCTCTTCGGGCATAGCTCTGTTTCTAAAAATTAAACAATCGATCGAGGTTAGTTCCCACAAAATAGTGATGATTTGATTTTAAAATTTAGTTAATATCTTAATAATCTGAATAAATATTACCTTCTTCAATCAATTGGAAATATATGTGCGCAATATACACTAATATTTAAATGAGTTATCTATTTATGTTTTTCAAATAAATCTTTAGATGGAATCAACTGTTTTAACTGTCACTTAGAATTTTGTTTTGTTGTGGCATGCGGATTTTTATTAAAACAACTTATATCTGCGTGGTTCATCTTCAGCGACAAAGTTTCCACTCTTAAATTATAGATATTCTTAGGCAAACCGTGCCTTCACCGAGTAGGTAGTTGATTTCTTTATGAATTTTATCAGTTGACAGTCCTCTCTTACAGTTGTAATAAATGATTATTCGAAAATTCTCTCGAGAAAACTTCATTTTCAGTATGAATACCGGCGAGAAACAAAGTAAACATTAATGAGTGATTTAAACAATTTTTAGTTTCATACAAAACAAATATTTTATAATTAACGATGTTAATTTTGAAAATTTTAATATATATTAATAATAAAACTGCCGCAGAATGCATTATAAAAATTTAATTAACCACAAATTCATTCATTTCATTCTGAATAGCTTTTTTTATCCACAGAAAAGTTTGAGCCCAATCTATATATATCTATATATATATATATATATGTGTGTGTGTGTGTGTTTGTGTGTGTGTACATATCACATAATAGTTTTAATTTAAATCAATCATACATTTTAACTGTTATCTAAAAGGGATATTAAAAGGTCTACGTCAGCAAAAAACCATATTAGCAAACTCTGTTATTTTTCAAAGGCAAATCTAGAAAAACATCAAGTTCTTTGCACTAAAGTGAGACAAATTCTTGTTCATACTTTTGACATCTTCCGATAAAAATTCTTTAAAGTAGTTGCCAAATAAATGACTTGTCTCATTAAGTAGAATAATTTTGCAAAAAGAAATTTTCAAAGTAATTTTGACTATAGTCAGCTTTTGCACAATTATGCATAATTCTGTACTTAAAAATCAATATTCTAAAGTTTTCGGTGCAAGCAAGAAATCGTAAGACAGATTCATAAGACATATACTCCATCCCAGGTGAAGGTGGATAAGCAAGCTCATATCTGCATAAGGCTGTACTGAGCGTAAAAATGATAAGGAAAAACGTATATTTAATTATGAATTTTGTCTATAAATAATATATTTACTTTGTATTTTAATTCACATGCAGAATCTAATTTACTTCCTCTTCCATTTCTCCAAGTTTCGACAAAAAGGGAGCCATTTAAAGTTGGTGCAATTAATTTCGAATACAAATCTATTGTTATAAATGAATATTTATTAGATATTTAAAAAATAATGCTTATATAAACAAATTATTTTATTTTTAAATAAACTTTCACTCAATGCGTACTATTTTACGGCAAAAAGAGCATATTTTATTCTTGAAAACAAACTAACTAAAAATCATTTAAACGATGATAAAATAAATATTAATTAAAACAAAAAGATAATTTCTTCAAAAGGAAATTACAGGTGGAATTTAATCAAATTTTTGTGAAATTCCTTAAACAATTATTCTTACTATTGCCGCCAATATTGCAACTCGTTTCGGCGTTAAAAAATAACTTATTGTTGACCTTTAAACATTCGAAGTTCAAACATCCTAGCCCAGCCTTCAAATATTTTCCATGGTTGATCTAACGATTGCTCATACTATACAGTAAATTGAAATGTTTGATTAGAGTCGCATTCTTTTCGCTTATAACTGAACTGAATGTTCTCATTATCGTATTATTGTCTCCGGCGGTATTCGTGGATACTAAAATAACGGATATTTTGCAAACTATATTTTTTAGGGAGATGGAGATATACATATTTTTATGACTAGTTTGGGCATTCCGAATGCAAATCTTCATCAAATAGAAAATAAATGGTTTATTTTAAATGACTACTAGCGAAAAATAATAGAAACAGAGTATATTACGTATCAAAATGAAATATTTTAAAGATATAAAATATAACTGTATTTACCTTGATCATATTTTGGTGATTTTGCGAAGTGTAGCAAGTTCATCGAATTAAGCGTTTTGAAATGAAGAATATTTGAAACAAGATTCTTGGATCGAATATTCTTGATAAGACGTGGAAGAAGAGAAATTAATTCCATGTCATTAGTGAATGAAGTTGGATAAAAGCTGCTGTATACGGTGGCTTGCATCATCAATAATTGCTGTACTAAAAATAAAATTATTGCATATTAATTTTTTATATCGTTGAGGCCTTTATTAAAAGAATGCAAATTTACTCTTGGTGGTGTTAGTAGTGTTCAATATATTGCGGATATTGAAGAAATGTATATAGGTAACAGTTTTTCCTATTGGTGACTTTTGAAATTTGGAGATGCTGTGTAAAGAATTATAAGTCGCTTTAAAAAATGTTTTCAGATTAAATGTTTTCAAAAATAAAAAGCATATTCAGTTTAAAATTCAAAAAATGTATTTACTATAAAAACGTATTTGGAAAAAATTTATAACAAAAATAAATAATAATGTAATATAAATAAATAAAGATATAAAACAAAATTAAAATACATAGAAAGATTAAAATAAAAAGTTAGGGTAAAATTATAAGTTCTCGGTGAATTGTGCAATTAACAATTATTGATCTTACTCCAATATGTGTTAATAAAAATAACGAATTTCAGATAATATAAACTTTAATGATCACAATACCATCAATTACCAAATTACAGTGGGACGAATACTTCGATATCACAATCCGTATTACGTGCTTATTACGACAATTCGGGAAGAATACCCCTTGCAATTCACTTTGGAACTCACAAACACTTGATTGGTGCTTCCTCTTTCAACACTCAGTAAAATCGATTTAGTTACTTTCTTACCTCTGATTTAAATTTATTCGATAACTTTTTTGGTTATAATTCTATTTTTTTCTTTTCTTTGCAACTTCTGTTTCCTAACAAATTCTCCTGTACCAACTTTTGTCTTCTCTAAATTCTGTTCTGATTCAAGTTGCACTTTCTTTTAGAATCTGCAATCTGACGACACTTATTGATATTGACTTTCGTTTAGATTCTTTTTCCCGGTACATTCTCTTTGGTCATTTCCAGTTCTTTTTATTATCTTTGATAGCTGTTGGGATATTTAATATTTGAAGACGTCATTTCTCGGATTTTTGGTAATCCTTTCTCTTTATCTTGAACAAACCATCAAGATAAACAAATTAAATATTGATCTTGTATTTTTTCCCTCTTTTTCATATGCACTTATTAATTAAGAATGACCTTGTTGAATTTTATTGATTTGTTATTTCTCTTCTCAATTTTCATCCCTTGTCCTAAATTATTTCCTTTTATAGTTCCGAAATAATATACATTTTTTATACATTTTCCCAAGATTATTTTATTTAATTTTTATAAATTAGGTATCCTTAACAAAATAACTATTGACTTTTCATAAGTAATGGCACTAAATTCTTGAAACTGTATCATATTATACGTAAAGTAGATGATGTAGCAAAAATCCTCTAACATGTTTTAAGAAATTCAAAAATAAAAAAATTTAAATTTTGATTTTTTAGATATTTTTTATATATATTGATTTAAACAAAAATAATTGATGTATTATATTTACGGACACCACTATTTTGTTGGTGCTCATGCGCTAAACATAGTTTGTATAATAAATAATACGGCTCTGGTTTGTTCTTTTATCTCTGCTACATTGCACAATTCGAAAGTTTGTATCACTAACATTAATTGGACCGGAAAAAAATAATTTAAAATTACTATCAGTAAAATCTTTTATTTGTTTGGTCACCTTTGATTTATTTTCGTTTTTTGGTTTAGCATTACTTTTATTACAATTTATCAAAAATTAATTTTTAATTATAAAAAATCAAAATGAAATAACAAGTATTTTTTCTCCTAAATAAATGTTCAATAAAAGTGCTAATTTTAAAGATATTTTTTTTATATTTAAAAATAGTAAATTAAAACAATAACGATTACCAATTGGTTTGAGGTAGGTATTTTTTATTGAAACGCACATAAAACTTTGCCCGTAAATAGATTGAGCTTTATTAAAAAAATACTCGTTTTCCATTGGGAAATTCGGCACAGAATGCGTCAGCCAATAACCAGTAGAATCATCCATATTTAGTATACCTTAATAACAAGTTAAAATAATATATAAACCAGCAATAATAATTGTTGCGAGATTTCCAGAAAAAAACTTTATAAATTAAATTTCTTGTGTACGATATGAAAACCGGAAAAATGTTTATATGATATCATTTAGTGTGGAACTTTTTTCTCAACATTTTTTGATTATTTTGATCCATTGAAGCATGTAGCAGGTAGCTATCTGTGAAAACGCCATTGGGATGATATGATACTAGAAAATTTTAGCAACCCAATAACACTAGCTAATTGTTCCAAAAGCTTGTTAAGCGGCGCAAATCAAAGTGTTGATGATGAGACTAGCGCAAAGGTTTCATTTAAAGGAAAGTTATGAAAATTCGCATAAAGTACTCCAGAGATCCATGAAGGGTTCGATTAAGTTTATTTTAGAGAAATATGAAATTGATAAATATATAAAAACCAAAGAGATAATAGCTTTTACACCCTCCCCATGGGAAATAAATCAAAAATTAACACCAAATCAAGCTGTCTGGTTCATTTTTTTCATAAAATTTGATAACCGTTAATAAAGAATTAGTTTTTTGCGTAGATGTTTGTGACTAATGTCTTTGTGTATAACAGCAACTGATACGTTTTGCTCTTTGAATAACATTGTTTAAGATTCGTGTTGACAGAAGATGTTATTTTAGGATCTGAATCTAACCACCCATAAGTTTTATTTAATATGGTGATGTAATGATAAAAAATGATTTTAGTTTTTAATAAATTTTACACCTTTCAAATGCCCTCCTTTGGTCGAAGAATTACTAAGAGGCCTGTCATCATTGTAATAAATATAAAAACATTTCGTATTGCAATGCAGATAGCTCTGCTGAAGAGTGATGGCTATCAAATTTTTCTCGCTTTTTAGGTCGTAATTAGATTCTTTCCAGTGCGAATCTGCATTCGCTGACGACAAATATACGAAATTATATGATTTTGGATGTTTAATCGCGACAAACCTAAATGATCATAATTAAACAATTTAATAAAACAATTATACCAATCTAAATATTCATTATTTTCATTTCTGCATGTAATTTCGCATAACGTAGGAATAGTATATAGAAAAATTATGTAAAATACTATGTATTCATATTTTATATTCATTGTCAGATTTATTTAATTTTGATAGGTCAACATAAAATATTTATTTCTAAATCCAAGGTTAAATTCATTTATGAAATTAAAACAAAAACCGATCAATAATTTATTTTTTAAATTGTAGTAATTGTTCTATTAAATAATCGAGTAAATTCTTTAGTTTTAGTAATAAAAAATTTAATAACAAATAATAATGTATAACTAATTAATTAAAAACACATGACAATGATATAATTACAAGAAAACGCCATTCAAACACACGTTTTACGATATATTTCGATCGTTTCATTTATTCTGCCAATAAATAAAAAAAATAATTTTATAAAACACAATTATATATATTTAAATGTGTATATTCAAACAAATTATTAATTTTTAATTATAATTTAATATCCACTTAGAAAAAGTTTTCTAGTTAATTTAAGTTAACTTTTACATAATTATATTTTACTTGTTAATAAAAATGATATTAGTAATTACAATTATTATTAAAACAAATTAATATAATAAATCACTAAATATATAATAATAATAAATGATTAATGAATCATTTATTTCAAACAAATATAAAAAGATATATTCCTTAAAAATAACACTGTCAATAATTAAAGTTTATTTATCAAATGGATATTGAGAAATTATTTATAACGTTTTGTTTTACTAGTTGGAGATTTCTGTTGAACTTTGCCCGAGGATTTAATGTCAACATAAACTAATCTTGTATTTGGTACAGGTCAAATTGATATCAAATATGCTCAGTTACGCATTTGTCAATAGTGCACAGGTGTTAGATAAAATTGAATTGTATTTTATTCTAAGATTGGACTTTAATATTTTAGAATTTAGTAAAATCCTTTATTCGTTGATTATCTTTGATCGATTTTCTTATTTTGATGATATTCCATTTATTTTCACTCTGACAAAATATTAATTTTTTATAAGACAAATTTTCGGTTTAGTCTTACATATTTGTGTTGAAACGAATTAATTTTTGATATTTTGACAAAATGAAAATGAATTTACTAATAACCCGAAAAATGATCCACAAACACACAAAATTTATTACACAAAATATATAACATAACATTAACCCTTTCTAAGGTGGTGGCAATATACTGTACACCATTTTAAACTAATAAAAATATCTAAGTGTAACGCTGTCGGTAATCATTTTTACTTTTGGTACAACTACTGACATATTGAGCCACAAGATCATTTATAATCATTTATGATCATTTGTAACTACATAATTGTTATCAATAAAATTTGAGTTTTACATCACTTTTAGTTTCCTTTGCTTTAAAAAGGGTTAACATACAGAAAGCATAGCACGTTCATCATTGTCACACATCAAATATTTAAAATAAGAACTATTCAAAATTCGCATCGAAAATCGAAAAGTTATAATAATAGTGATTATTGATTATTATTAAATGGTAAATTCAAATAATGAAAAATTGATTATTGTAAAAAAATCGAAATAATAATAGTTATAATAATTATAATAACACACACATTCAATAATTACCAAAACACAATATTACATCCATATAAATATACTAATATATATATTAGCATATTTATATGGATGTAATACTGTGTTTTGGTAATCTTTGTGAACATCAACATTATTTAAAAGTATGATGAGATGAGTGGTCCAATACGAGTTCTAGTTGGCCGATTTTTAATGAGTTAGTGAATTATATTTATGAATCAATTTGGAGATAAAACAAAAATAAGTCATTGTCAAACTTTTCTGTGCCCGTTCATATAAGCGGTTTAAATAATCGACATCGTCTAAAAACCAAAAAATCAACATGTTTTCTACAAAATCAAAGTATCAAAACTATGAAAACATGAAATATTACGGTCAACAATCGAATTTATAGGAGATAAAAGTTGATTTCAAAATATAATGTGCTACCCGAAAAACATCAAAAACCATACACTGGATGCTGAAAGCAGCTTACGATGGATATGGAAGACTGAATCATACCAAGCTCGCATACTTAGTTATCCACAACCAAAATTCGTAAAATTGAAATGCCCTTGAATCTTTAGGACGCAGACTTCACTACGAAGTTGAAAATTATCTGCCATAAGGCACATTCAAGTATCATGAATTCCTGATGACAAACAATCTCTGTACTGTTTTTGTATTGTTTTAATAATAAATTTTGGCTTTATATTGGGTTTTTAAAAAGAAATTTTGCATACAATAATTGAAAAAATCGAAAAAATAATTTATTAACATTTATTATAAGACATAGTTTCGTTGTGCCACAAATTTATAAGCACCAAGAAACATACGCTTGTTACAACTTTTGGCTTAAAATTTGATTCAAACTAATCTGGAAACCTATTTTGGTCATTTTGTTGGCTTCATAGAATGTTAAAGGGTCGCTGGTTACGTACACTCATTGATGTATAGAATTTCATTTAATAACAAAAGATGCTTTGGAAATTTTACGATTATTCGACGAAACACATTTTAGTCCAAGATTTATTCAATGACCATCGTGCATAAATTTTTAAAATGGCATCAGTATCCAAGAGATTTTAATTCAATATTATTAAAAATTGTTTAAAAAAATAACTAATAAATAATGTAAATTACTGTGAGTACTGTGTAAATTAATGTAAATACTGTGAAATATTCATGGAAATAAAACAAATACCCCATTTTTGGAATACCACGAAATACAAAAATATAATATTTATATAAAGTTACAAGATTCATTTAACTTTTTGATCGATTTAAAAATTAAAGACAACTTAATCACAAACATCAGTTTTTCAATATTTATATAATAATGTTTTACGTGAAAGTAATGAGAACTTTTTAAAATTAAAAAATGATTTATTTTAAATTATCAAATAAATTATGTGGAAATTATATAAGAATTATATACCAATAAGTTTCACAACTATTGTAATTGCTCATTTTTTAAATTTGAATCTATCAAAGCTGTCGGTTCCAAAGATACTTCTTCATACGTATTATCATCTATGTTGGTATTTAGTTCATGTGATGCTTCAATGGATGCCTCATTCATCATTACTTCTTCATTAGCAATAATTTGTTTTATTAAATTTTCGGATTGGATGTAGTTTTTTTTTGTTTGTTTTCTTTCCTTTTTAGCTTTTTGAGCACTGAATTCAGAACTAGTCATAGAATGCATATCTGCATAAGATAAAGAGTCATTCACTTTGTTGGTTCGCTTCGTATACTTCCTTTTAGCAGGTTTGTTTTCAATAATATTTTGTTTAGGAATGTTATTTATCATATGATTTTTGGGTATTTCTTTAATCATGGACTTTAAAACAAATTTAATAAATGCTTGTTCATCATTTTGATCGGAAATATATGATGTATTTCGAGATCGCTTATAGTCTTTAATCAAAACCAATTTTTCTTTCAGTGGAAGCGAGTTGTAAAACATATTAAAGTCTGTCATTTTTTATCTCAAGAAAATATAGAGAAAACTGAAACAAATTTATTTAATATTTTACAGAATTTTAAAAGTATTTTTAAAATTTAAAAAAAAGTTGTTTATAAAGTTTTAAGATTGTTATTATTTCTAAAAAATATATTTAATTATTCCACAAGTTAGTTACCGATCCCGTGATAATTAAGGTCAAATTCAAATGAATAGACGAAATGTATTCTACATCTCTATTTAATTATTTAAATTTGTTCACTTTTTCCCATTTTGTTTATTTGAATTTAAATATCATTGTATAAGAAAAGTTCAATTTTCATTTAACATTCAAATAAACTGAATTTTATTTTTATTTTTAAAAATTATTTTTAATATTTTACATAATATAACAAATATAAAAGTATTTGGTGAAATTAAACAAATTCTACATGAATATTTTCAGTAAACTAAATTTGCAAATAGCATGTCATGGTGTCGATTGGAATTAAAATTATAGTAAAATTTAAAATTGTAAAAGCTAATTTAAATGAAAAAAAATTTAAATGATTTTTAAATTAAAAATTTTAAAGAACAGCTAAAGGGGCGCTTGTTTAGAATTGCCCCGCATTTTTTAAATAAATTTTATTTTAAATAATAAACTTTTAATACAATCTTTTATTATTAAAGATAGCTAACATGACTGTAAAAACAGTTATCTAACTCGATAATTGGGCAGGTGGCCAGTATTCACGGATATCATGTAAAATCTTTTCAAATGGATTTGTACCATTTAATCTTCGTCGCCACATATACTCACATAAATAACTATCTAACATTCCACGATGCGTCCCAAAATGACGCTTATTTCTTTGTTTCGCTAAACTCCAACATCCTTCAATCATTTGTGTGTTTTTGTTAGGTTGATAATCCATCTTTAAAAGTATTAAATGCCCTATAATAAAATTTATTTAAAAAATGCAGGGCAATTCTAAACAAGCGCCGCTAAAAGATTGAACGAATAATATTTATTCAATAAATCATTATGTTAGATAAATAACAATTAAATCGCAGTTTATATTATAGTTTTTTTAATATTTTGATTTTATTTAGTATTTTTTATTTATTAGTTTAAGATGTATTTTTGTAGACTAACATGGTGTCACGACAACGCACATTTCACAATACCTGACAATAGAGATATACTTATATACTACTCCTCGAATAACCTTCGATTCATTTTCAAAGCGGCCGATAGAACGTCTTATGCGTTATTCTATGTTCCCTTGATTCCGAAATATACCTGGTTCCTTAAGTTTAAGCCATGAACTAGATTATTTACTTCACATATTACTAACTAGATTGAATTTTAATAATAGTAAACTATTATATTGTTAATACATCATATCATGACATATAGAATCGATCGTGAATACATTGTAAACTAATAATGATCCTTCCGCAGGTTCACATACGGAAACCTTCTTACGACTTTTACTTTCTCCAACTGATCAAGTTTGAGTGTCTTTTCCCATTCATAGAAATGTTGCCATTTCTTAGATCAGAAACCAACAATCTCACTAAACCATTCAATCGGTAATAGTGACGGGCGGGGATTATGTCCAACTCTTGCGCTAATTTTCGGCTCGGTAGGCGAGCTTGTAGTTCCCGTTCTGTAAAAATTTACCGGGGGCGCAGCGCTCTGCTCGGATATAGTAATCCGCTGGTTCCGGGTTTCAATGATTAAGTCGTCACGGGCGCGAGAGAGCAGCGTGATTTTCTGGTAGAGCCCCCTTGGTGGCTTCGGGTGAACACCAAGTGCCCTTCACTTTGTTTTACTTGTCTTTGAGGATAGCATATTCTCGCTCCAGTTTTTCTATCTTATGACCCATCGCCACTACGGACGGAGCCAGGGTGATTCTGGGAAATCTTGGCAAATTCGCTAACGAATACATGGATAGATGGTATCAAAAGAATGGACGGGTAGAGAATTATTATGGGATTTGCACAAAATACTCGTTTCTGCTCGTCTCGACCGACGTTTCCATCAGCCGTTACGAGTGGTAAAACGGTGCCCTGCGGGTAAAATCCTGCGTCTTACGACCAGGCCTCGCCGCGAACAACCGAGCTTTCAAGAGTGCACGACCTGCAATCGCAACAAACGAAAGTTAACTCGTTAGCCGGATCACCAGCCTGCCCTCTTGATAGCTATTTCTATACATAACTATAAATATTTGCCCGGACCTCTTTGTGTGAATATACAGATATACCTTCATGAACATCCAAAACGTTAATAACAATTATTTATTTCATAAAAGAAAAACATAAAATTACTGCATTAACATACAAAAATAACAAAACCTTACTTTCAATAATAATCGATCAAATTTTAAGTTAAAACTAGTGTTAGTTATTTTTTACAGTTAAAATAATGAATTTGGTCACTGTTTATATAGTAAGTTTATGCATGTGTGCGACTAATAGGCGATTTTTCGTCATTTTAAGGTTTTATTATTTTTATTAATTTTAAAATACTTTTATAATTTTTTATGAATTTTTCCTTATTTTTTGATAAATTATTTTGTTATCAGATTTTTTTTTATTGTAATTTTTATACAATGTTCTTTTTAGCCCTTAAAATTTTGTTTCTTGGTCGCCACTCCTGCCTGTTTTTTCTAAACCTTATTTTCAAGGTGTTGGTAGTTTTTTTTATTTCATATGTTTCTTTTTTGCCTCTGGATGCGTTAATCGATTTTATTAATATGTTTAATTGATTTTGTTATATTTTAATTTGTTTATTTGGTGTTTTTATTTTATTTTTGGTTTCTGCTTGTGGTGCATGTGTATGTACAGTAACCATTTTCTTTATTTCTATATTTGTTTTAACTCGTTTTACCATTATATTTTTGTTTTAATTTTTGGCTTTAAGCCCAACAATATTTTTATCATGATCATTTTAGTTTTCTGGTTCACTGGAATTTAAAACGTGTATTTACCAAATTTCACGCCATTTGGGGTCCTAAAACTTCTGCCTCAGATTTATGGTCAATTCCCGGCCGGGTAATCGTTTCTTCAATTCGACTTCACTGAACGAAGCCACAAACACCGCACTCTGGTTGTTATTAATAACTTTTTGGGCTCGATTTTCGGCGATTAAATATTCGCGGCGTCTGGTTAATCAGTGTATCTGCTGTTGCGAATCTTTAACTTTCTCTGGGGCAAACCACGTGCCAAGGGTGCGTTTATTTTTGGCACGCAATTGCTAATATTTGATTATGCATGAAAGGTGTATCTGTTCTTCTGCATTTGAAGTTGATGGGTTTGAATTGCTCTTTTGTGGCTTGGGGATTTCTGGAATTTTATAATATTGTATTCTTTAGGTGTGTTTTTGATAATTGACTCAACAAGATTTAATAGATTTATTTCTGAAAAAGAAAAATGAATAACGAAGAATTTAGTTGGATTTTTTATTTACTTGCCGAACTCAATCAAATGTCCGCAGCATTCCATACGCGCACACAGACATACCAACCAACATTCAGCCAATCAGATGTGTTAATCCAATAAGGGTGTGTATTATTATATGGCTTGCTGACATAGCTTATCTCATTACTGTGTGATGAGTGCTTTTGGCTTTCGACTTCACAAATGTCAATAAAATCATGTGTGGAGATAATTCATCTGTCAGCTATCTCTATGAGTGTTATATTTTTAGAAGTATGATGGTTTAAAATTTCTATTGTTACAATCAGGTTATAGATGAAAATATATTATTAGCAAATATTCCGACCCACATCAGCAAGCAATTTTCTATCAGTTTTAGGTAACAATACTAGGTATTCATAGTATATTCATGGTATAATATCTGTAAAAGTATTTTCCTGTGTGAAGTGGTACATTTCAAAATTTGCAAATGAAACACGTTTCACTCCGTATTTTGTTAGCTGCGCACACACTACATTGTCTCTGAGGGTGTTTTTTGTTCCCAGTAACAACACTTTTTACTAATAAGTGTTTGCGCATATCCATGGATGGGAGATCATATTTTGATACCTTTATGGTAGCAGATACATATGGTACTGGGCCTTAAGTCCCGGTGTTAAGTGGCACATCAGTAACCCATTCCGATACGACATTATTTTATATTTTATTTTTTGTGTCTTCGTAGAGTTTTACCACATACATTGTAGAGTGCACAAATTATCATATACATAGCTACTCGCTTTGTCCAATTTAGTGTTTTTAGTAAAATACTATAGTAGGACAAATGCTGATCGACACGATCGAGTCCCTTTTTCATGTACCTGTTATAGTCAATTAAATCGTTTGGTTTAATTATTTTTTGTCGAGCTTTATGGTCAACATAACGGGTATTTTCATTTCCGCCTAATAGATTTGGTTTTCTGTAGTAAAGCGATATAAAAATTATACGCACTTACAATGACCCGTATTTTTACGAAACCCGTTCTCCACTGCAAGTCTAATAAAAATGTACTAAGTATTAAATTTAAATTTTTTACATTTTAATATATTTCATTACTTAAAATTCTTTTTGAGAATTCGCTATTTTCAAATTCAGTGAAGAATAAATAACGAAAATTTAAAATTTTTGGGAAATTCCACTTCGATCTTTTTGAATTTTGACGGGGTTTGATAGTCTCTTCATAACTCTCCCTTTTCGGGGTTTTATACATGATAGTTTGAAATTCGGCTTTGAAATTAGTTTCACTTTGGAGTAACGACGTCCTGTAGGTTTCCGGTTATGATTTCATCAACCCTTTGGTCTCAAAACTTCAGGTAAATGTCACGAATTATATTAACATTGTCTTACGATTTCCACACTTCCTCTCGCACCAGAATTACTATTAAAAGATACTCTGTGCGGAATTGACCGTTAAATTTCTTTAAATTGCGATTTTCGAAGCTTTTTCTCGCAGCAAGATCTCTTATTGTAAGAACTCATTGCACAGAGAAATGGAATATTTCTAGCAACTCTTATGTGGGTGGCCCGACAATTATTTCACCATAACTTAACTTCCGAATTCGATCGGCGTAGTCTTCTAAGTCAAATTTTCCAATAATATGCTTTTTTCCTACCTATGGATATGGGATTAATAATGTTTGACTGGCTCCCTTTAAGTGACTATAGCATTTAGCAACAGGTCTCATATTAAACTTAATAATTGAAACTGCACGATTGTCGATTTTAAGCAGCGACGAAAATGGTTAGTTCGTTTTCTTACTATGGTGATGTTTTCGGGTGAAAGATTTGATAATTTATAGTCGCTTTCATTGACATTATACACCCAGGTGGATTCGTTTACCCATTTCAGCTTGGGGATTCGGACAGGTTCCAAGATCTCTGAGGTCAGAACGGTATTTCTGCCTTGTCACTGAACTGTGACATTCTCACGTCCATCTCTATTTAGGATTTCCAATGTTGATTCTTATCGTAACAAGATTGGTTTCTTAATAGCTTGGACATATAAATGTGACGTAACCGATTACCGGTTAAATTCTGGGATTAACTTTGTCATTTTGACATTTTTCGGGATATTGACAATTGTGATGCACATTTATATTATGGGAGTTTCCTGGAGTTTGAAGTTGTTTGAGATATTGGTAAAGTTACCATAGTAACATCCAATATATTATGTTTATCCATTGCTTAAATTATAAAATAAAAATAGTTTCTACCAAATACCCATGATCGTCATCGTGATAAGTAATGAACCATGCGATTATGATAACCCATATCCGTATAGGTAATTATCCAATATGTGTTACTTGTCAACTTTCGCGTCGTCATGGTTGTGTAAGATAGTGTTTATCCATTGCTTGGTAGTCAAATTTGTCCTATTTCACAGTATTCACCTCGTTTGTACTGTGGATTCCCTGATATTGTGATACGCACTGGTTCATAATATCTAAAATTTAAACAATTAATTGCTGTATCAGATATACTGATATGCCAATACTGGCTATAAAGACAATAAATTTCGATTTACTAGGGCTAAGTAAGCGATAATTTACTGCTATAAGAAGCGTCAGATTATAGATTTTAAAATATATATGAAATATTGAAACATGATTTTACCTCTAGACTGTTCTGGACATTCTCGATTTCAATAAATAAATGCCTGAAAAATAGTTTCTACCAAATACCCATGATAGTCATCGTGATAACTGATGATCCAATTGCGATTATGATAACCCATATCCATATGGGTAATTATCCAATGTGCGTTACTCTTCAACCTTCGCGTCTACATGGTTGTGTTAGATTGGCTTATTAAAAACATGATATTCTAGGTCGTGGTAGTTCTCATAGATTTTGCCATACGTCCGGATGAATTACTTTACTGCCGTTTATTAATTTCATAAAAATCACAAAGTTAAATTTCCCAAAAATTTTAAATTTTCATTTTTCTTTAATCTTTATTGAATTTGAAAATAGTGTGAGTTCTCAAAAGAATTTCAAGTAATAAAATATACCAAAATGAAAAAAAACTAAATTTAAGATTAATGAATGTAAAATATTTTAATTCTCTAAAGAGTAAATTATTTTTCCCATTTACAATCTTTCAAAGCGAAAGGAACAGTAGCAGAATTGAACAAATAATATTTATTCAAGAAAATAAATTTCATCTGGTCCGATTTGCGCGTTTCACAAAATCAGCCAATAAAATATCAGGTATTCACGGATATCAGTCAGAACAAGAATTTATTTATTCTTGAACATCTCCACTGAAAATTCGTGCAATTCGTGCTATTCATAGTTGAAGGTCTCAAAATTCCTTCTATTTTGAAAAATTAAGAATTTCTAAAATCTCTAACCCTTGGATGACAGTGCAATAAAACAAAACACACAAATACACTTTTTTGAAACCTAAAGTCAATACTTCCATTTTCTTATATTAAAAAATGCACCCGGAGACAAAACCTTAATGGCTACAGTCAGAAATTGCTCTTATTTACATATTATTATTTACATTATTTACATATTTTTGTATCATCAAAATAAAAATCAACATAGAACAGTTTTGTTAGCAAATCATCTATTTATAATTGTTTATTATTACTTAAGTTCGAAAAACTTCGACAATATTCAGATAAATTTCTAAAATATTAGTTTCGACACTAATTTACAATTTTCAAGGTTTTGTCATTAATATAGACAAGTTTTAGAAAATGAAAACACAAGTTTGGTGAAACGCAAATTGAACTTTTCTGAAATCAAAAATGGTAGAAATTAATTTCTTGAAATATGATTCTAGAAATAATATAAAAATGATCAGCAGCATAAGCATAATCAGCTATTTTAAGAATCTTCATCATTTTTGACGGAATACTCGAACATAAAAAAGCATACTGCATGCATCTTGATCGTAGTTGATACAAAATAAAATCTTCATTTAATGAAACATTCATGAATTTTTTTTAATTTAATTTTTAATTTAAAAATATTATTTTCTCATAATTTTTAAAAGCGAAAAGAACAGAAAGAGAATGAAAGAAATATTATTTATTCAAGAAATCATCATCAGTAAAATTAATGTCATCTGGTCACATTTGCGCGTTTCACAAAATCAGTCAATAAAATAAATCTAAAACAACTATCAGATATTTACGGATATCAGTCAGATCAATAATTTACCTTTTCGTAAGTCTCCTCTTTATGGATTTACCGGTTTCGTTTTGAATGGTGAGATCGTTCTTGTCAAGGCCTTAAATATTTCAATTATTAATAAATGTTTTGTTGATATAAATTTGTTCACCTGTTTCGCTGTTGAAAGAATTGAGTTCTGTTTACGAATTGATCGACGTTTAATGGTTTGATTTTCTGTAATAAATTGAGGTATTTTACCATTCCCAGAACCGATTAGCGGTATCGGGTTAATGGAATGAGGAGTGGAATATTTCAATATTAAATCTGGAAGTTTTCCACCAATGGATTTTGAATGAGAAAAGTAATTGTCAATTGAGCTCGATTGTGATTTAATATTATTATTATTATTATTATTCAATTCAACCGGTTCCTTAATTATCATTGGATGGCAGTTGTCCATTGCGAATGGTCCAACCGAATTCAATTTCGATTTCACTTTGCTAATAATGACATCATTGACTTCTGGCGAGTATTGAAAAATGCGATTTGATAGATGAATAAAGTCTTTCGATAGTTGGAGCTTGCTATAATTATTTTCTCCGTCGAATAATGAAATTTTAAGAAGCTCGTACAATTGTTCTTCGTTTACATTCACAGTTTTATGCTCCAAGATCATGTTGAAAAGTTCAACTATTTTTTGTATCAAATTTCTACTCTGTTCAGGAATGTTCAATAATAATATTTGAGTTGCTAATATGTGACTTTTTCGTTTTTTCAATTGATTGTTTTGGAAACATCTCAAAGATTTCAATAATTCTATTTCAGTTGAAATTCTTGTCGGTAGCAATACTCCTAGTTTCGCGAGAATCTTTTTCATGGCTTCTCCGACAACTGTTAGTTCGTTTCTTTTAAGGCGTTCTCTTCTTTTTTCTGTCGTTTTAATGACTTTTAAATCATCCAATAACATTTTCACTTCCTTATCTACACCCGGTTGATTCAGGAAATTTTCCGGTAATACTAGAGGATAAATAAAGAATTCAATTTGCTATTAAACTCATTTCTGTAACTTACAATTGATATTTTCCCTTATATCTTCAATTATAGCACATGCGACTTCAATATTACTCTCCCATGACTTTTCTGTTTTATTCAAGGATCCAGACGGAGATATGCTGCGTTGACGGCTTCGGCTGCGAGTGCGTGAGTTGATCACTTTTGCAAGTTTCGATCTCGAGCGTGTTACGATTTTTAGTTCTGTTAGGAAACTTTTATCAAGTTGCAAATTCAATTGATTGAGAAGTTCTTGACAAACTTTTCTGAATGCCGATGGGTAGAAAAATTTACACTCCAATACAAACTTGATTGTGGCTTCATTGCACTAGACAAAAATTCGAATATTAATAAAATGATAAACTAAAAATTTATTTATTACTTGCTTGCTCATGTCCGACATTTTGTGATTTTGATTTGAATTACAATTTGTGGTCCATGAACTCATTTTATTACTCATAATAAATTTTATTGGAACTTCATTTCTATTTTCATTTTATATCCGATTCGTGGACATGCTAAAATACCTGTGCAATGGGGATTGAACGATATTTTATGAATAACAATAAGGGGGCTATGTGCACATCAGCATTAATCCCATCCAATATTATGTAATACTGCCGGCACTATTATTAATTTTTATGAAATAATAATTTGTCTATGAAATTTGAGGTTTTCAACACGAGTAGAAAATATAGTCTTTTTATTTCATATTATATTGAGTTTCGTTCTTTAATCGGCAAGTATGTTCCATGGTTTTGGTTTGGGGACGATTTATTTATTATTATCATTATTATATATATTTATATTTGAGTAATACGAATGAGGAAATAAATATATTTTCCACTAAATTTTATAATTGCAATTTTAAATAAATATTCACGAGATTTTATTTATCATTCCGTTGAATTACCACCACAGACATCAAATATGTCACTCCATAGGAAACAATTCATTTTCAAGAAAAGGATATAAAAATGAAGTCAAATGACATAATAACAGATAGAATTTCGATAATGCCAACATAATATTCTGAAGCTTGAAGTAACATTATCCAGAAAAGGCGCAGGTGGAGCAATGAATTATTATGCGAAAATTAAATTCTTAAAATGATAAAAATTAAAATATATTATAGTATTTAAGTGACGAAATAATTCATAAATTGATTTGCACGAGTATCCAGATAATTGGCAAATGTTTTTCCCCTAGATTTCCTCGCACATTTCTTACTAAACTTAATTTTTCTGAGTTAATGCTTATTTCTTAATCACATATTCGTACATGAAATCGTTTAGTTTCATCTGAAATCATTTCTTTATTTCATACCGCGATGGATTCAGTTCGATGATTTGTTTTTAGATTTTAGGTTTTTAAAAAATTTTATATTACTTTATTAATTTATAAAAGTGTATTGTTTTCCTTTTTTAGCATTATTTTAAGTGAACATGTTATGTAATTTTAAAATATCAAACCTATTTATTTAAGAATATTAGAGACATTATCGACAGCTTCTAAATTTTATAAGATTGAAAAATATATTATATAAAAATTACCTATTCAAATAAAATAAGGTTTCTCTATAAAACTTCTCTTTTTTCTACACGAACATTTTGAAATTGTTTTCGTTTTTCTAAATCCAGATAGAACAAAATTTGCCACATGCCTAGATACCAATGTATATCCATTTCCATGAATTATTTTGTTGATAAAATATTTTTATATTTTATATTTTATCATTTCAAGAATTTACTATTCACATAATAATTCATTGTTCCACCTGCGCTTCTTTCTTAATAATGTTATTTCAAGCTTCAAAATTCTTATCCCCTAAACACATGTAATGACTTATGTGTTAATCTTTCAAAAAAGAAGCCTTTCCTCAAAATTATTATTACAAATAAACAACGTAGTCACTCAAAATGTAGCTATTTTTTTGTATGTTGCAATTTTAACAAAAATTAAAATATAAACACAATCGGTACTTCTCACAATCTGCACAATCGGAAATCGGGACAATCACAGAATAATGCAATCGGTCAAATGTAGCTATTTTTTTGTATGTTGCAATTTTAACAAAAATTAAAATATAGGCCATTGGTCAAGCTCTAATCTCCATTCAGAACCAATCCAACCATCAGAACAACATTTTAACTGCATTTCATTTTGGAATTTTTTACAGTATATAGTTTCATGAATGAAAATATTTACAAAAAAATTACAAATATTTTTATTTGACATATTTGATATATTTTCCAATTCAATTTCAAAATTCATACGGTTAAAAATTAATTATTATTATAATTAAACTAATGGAGAAAAAATGGACTGTCGGCCATTTTTTTCTTTGATTCAAAAATACAAATAAAATTTCACTGATTAGTTTCGCAAAAATAATCAATTACTTTTCTTTAATTGCACTCCCATTAAATGTCTTATTCACAATTTCGCACCTATTTCATTTGGTTTCTATTCAATTTAATTTTAAAATAATATTGATTTTACAACTAGCAGTAGAATTGTAGAGTCAGTTGATAATCAACAAAAAGAAGTTAAAATGCAGTTAAAATGTTGTTCTGATGGTTGGATTGGTTCTGAATGGAGATTAGAGCTTGACCAATGGCATATATTTTAATTTTTGTTAAAATTGCAACATACAAAAAAATAGCTACATTTGACCGATTGCATTATTCTGTGATTGTCCCGATTTCCGATTGTGCAGATTGTGAGAAGTACCGATTGTGTTTATATTTTAATTTTTGTTAAAATTGCAACATACAAAAAAATAGCTACATTTTGAGTGACTACGTTGTTTATTTGTAATAATAATTTTGAGGAAAGGCTTCTTTTTTGAAAGATTAACACATAAGTCATTACATGTGTTTAGGGGATAAGAATTTTGAAGCTTGAAATAACATTATTAAGAAAGAAGCGCAGGTGGAACAATGAATTATTATGTGAATAGTAAATTCTTGAAATGATAAAATATAAAATATTAAAATATTTTATCAACAAAATAATTCATGGAAATGGATATACATTGGTATCTAGGCATGTGGCAAATTTTGTTCTATCTGGATTTAGAAAAACGAAAACAATTTCAAAATGTTCGTGTAGAAAAAAGAGAAGTTTTATAGAGAAACCTTATTTTATTTGAATAGGTAATTTTTATATAATATATTTTTCAATCTTATAAAATTTAGAAGCTGTCGATAATGTCTCTAATATTCTTAAATAAATAGGTTTGATATTTTAAAATTACATAACATGTTCACTTAAAATAATGCTAAAAAAGGAAAACAATACACTTTTATAAATTAATAAAGTAATATAAAATTTTTTAAAAACCTAAAATCTAAAAACAAATCATCGAACTGAATCCATCGCGGTATGAAATAAAGAAATGATTTCAGATGAAACTAAACGATTTCATGTACGAATATGTGATTAAGAAATAAGCATTAACTCAGAAAAATTAAGTTTAGTAAGAAATGTGCGAGGAAATCTAGGGGAAAAACATTTGCCAATTATCTGGATACTCGTGCAAATCAATTTATGAATTATTTCGTCACTTAAATACTATAATATATTTTAATTTTTATCATTTTAAGAATTTAATTTTCGCATAATAATTCATTGCTCCACCTGCGCCTTTTCTGGATAATGTTACTTCAAGCTTCAGAATATTATGTTGGCATTATCGAAATTCTATCTGTTATTATGTCATTTGACTTCATTTTTATATCCTTTTCTTGAAAATGAATTGTTTCCTATGGAGTGACATATTTGATGTCTGTGGTGGTAATTCAACGGAATGATAAATAAAATCTCGTGAATATTTATTTAAAATTGCAATTATAAAATTTAGTGGAAAATATATTTATTTCCTCATTCGTATTACTCAAATATAAATATATATAATAATGATAATAATAAATAAATCGTCCCCAAACCAAAACCATGGAACATACTTGCCGATTAAAGAACGAAACTCAATATAATATGAAATAAAAAGACTATATTTTCTACTCGTGTTGAAAACCTCAAATTTCATAGACAAATTATTATTTCATAAAAATTAATAATAGTGCCGGCAGTATTACATAATATTGGATGGGATTAATGCTGATGTGCACATAGCCCCCTTATTGTTATTCATAAAATATCGTTCAATCCCCATTGCACAGGTATTTTAGCATGTCCACGAATCGGATATAAAATGAAAATAGAAATGAAGTTCCAATAAAATTTATTATGAGTAATAAAATGAGTTCATGGACCACAAATTGTAATTCAAATCAAAATCACAAAATGTCGGACATGAGCAAGCAAGTAATAAATAAATTTTTAGTTTATCATTTTATTAATATTCGAATTTTTGTCTAGTGCAATGAAGCCACAATCAAGTTTGTATTGGAGTGTAAATTTTTCTACCCATCGGCATTCAGAAAAGTTTGTCAAGAACTTCTCAATCAATTGAATTTGCAACTTGATAAAAGTTTCCTAACAGAACTAAAAATCGTAACACGCTCGAGATCGAAACTTGCAAAAGTGATCAACTCACGCACTCGCAGCCGAAGCCGTCAACGCAGCATATCTCCGTCTGGATCCTTGAATAAAACAGAAAAGTCATGGGAGAGTAATATTGAAGTCGCATGTGCTATAATTGAAGATATAAGGGAAAATATCAATTGTAAGTTACAGAAATGAGTTTAATAGCAAATTGAATTCTTTATTTATCCTCTAGTATTACCGGAAAATTTCCTGAATCAACCGGGTGTAGATAAGGAAGTGAAAATGTTATTGGATGATTTAAAAGTCATTAAAACGACAGAAAAAAGAAGAGAACGCCTTAAAAGAAACGAACTAACAGTTGTCGGAGAAGCCATGAAAAAGATTCTCGCGAAACTAGGAGTATTGCTACCGACAAGAATTTCAACTGAAATAGAATTATTGAAATCTTTGAGATGTTTCCAAAACAATCAATTGAAAAAACGAAAAAGTCACATATTAGCAACTCAAATATTATTATTGAACATTCCTGAACAGAGTAGAAATTTGATACAAAAAATAGTTGAACTTTTCAACATGATCTTGGAGCATAAAACTGTGAATGTAAACGAAGAACAATTGTACGAGCTTCTTAAAATTTCATTATTCGACGGAGAAAATAATTATAGCAAGCTCCAACTATCGAAAGACTTTATTCATCTATCAAATCGCATTTTTCAATACTCGCCAGAAGTCAATGATGTCATTATTAGCAAAGTGAAATCGAAATTGAATTCGGTTGGACCATTCGCAATGGACAACTGCCATCCAATGATAATTAAGGAACCGGTTGAATTGAATAATAATAATAATAATAATATTAAATCACAATCGAGCTCAATTGACAATTACTTTTCTCATTCAAAATCCATTGGTGGAAAACTTCCAGATTTAATATTGAAATATTCCACTCCTCATTCCATTAACCAGATACCGCTAATCGGTTCTGGGAATGGTAAAATACCTCAATTTATTACAGAAAATCAAACCATTAAACGTCGATCAATTCGTAAACAGAACTCAATTCTTTCAACAGCGAAACAGGTGAACAAATTTATATCAACAAAACATTTATTAATAATTGAAATATTTAAGGCCTTGACAAGAACGATCTCACCATTCAAAACGAAACCGGTAAATCCATAAAGAGGAGACTTACGAAAAGGTAAATTATTGATCTGACTGATATCCGTAAATATCTGATAGTTGTTTTAGATTTATTTTATTGACTGATTTTGTGAAACGCGCAAATGTGACCAGATGACATTAATTTTACTGATGATGATTTCTTGAATAAATAATATTTCTTTCATTCTCTTTCTGTTCTTTTCGCTTTTAAAAATTATGAGAAAATAATATTTTTAAATTAAAAATTAAATTAAAAAAAATTCATGAATGTTTCATTAAATGAAGATTTTATTTTGTATCAACTACGATCAAGATGCATGCAGTATGCTTTTTTATGTTCGAGTATTCCGTCAAAAATGATGAAGATTCTTAAAATAGCTGATTATGCTTATGCTGCTGATCATTTTTATATTATTTCTAGAATCATATTTCAAGAAATTAATTTCTACCATTTTTGATTTCAGAAAAGTTCAATTTGCGTTTCACCAAACTTGTGTTTTCATTTTCTAAAACTTGTCTATATTAATGACAAAACCTTGAAAATTGTAAATTAGTGTCGAAACTAATATTTTAGAAATTTATCTGAATATTGTCGAAGTTTTTCGAACTTAAGTAATAATAAACAATTATAAATAGATGATTTGCTAACAAAACTGTTCTATGTTGATTTTTATTTTGATGATACAAAAATATGTAAATAATGTAAATAATAATATGTAAATAAGAGCAATTTCTGACTGTAGCCATTAAGGTTTTGTCTCCGGGTGCATTTTTTAATATAAGAAAATGGAAGTATTGACTTTAGGTTTCAAAAAAGTGTATTTGTGTGTTTTGTTTTATTGCACTGTCATCCAAGGGTTAGAGATTTTAGAAATTCTTAATTTTTCAAAATAGAAGGAATTTTGAGACCTTCAACTATGAATAGCACGAATTGCACGAATTTTCAGTGGAGATGTTCAAGAATAAATAAATTCTTGTTCTGACTGATATCCGTGAATACCTGATATTTTATTGGCTGATTTTGTGAAACGCGCAAATCGGACCAGATGAAATTTATTTTCTTGAATAAATATTATTTGTTCAATTCTGCTACTGTTCCTTTCGCTTTGAAAGATTGTAAATGGGAAAAATAATTTACTCTTTAGAGAATTAAAATATTTTACATTCATTAATCTTAAATTTAGTTTTTTTTCATTTTGGTATATTTTATTACTTGAAATTCTTTTTGAGAACTCACACTATTTTCAAATTCAATAAAGATTAAAGAAAAATGAAAATTTAAAATTTTTGGGAAATTTAACTTTGTGATTTTTATGAAATTAATAAACGGCAGTAAAGTAATTCATCCGGACGTATGGCAAAATCTATGAGAACTACCACGACCTAGAATATCATGTTTTTAATAAGCCAATCTAACACAACCATGTAGACGCGAAGGTTGAAGAGTAACGCACATTGGATAATTACCCATATGGATATGGGTTATCATAATCGCAATTGGATCATCAGTTATCACGATGACTATCATGGGTATTTGGTAGAAACTATTTTTCAGGCATTTATTTATTGAAATCGAGAATGTCCAGAACAGTCTAGAGGTAAAATCATGTTTCAATATTTCATATATATTTTAAAATCTATAATCTGACGCTTCTTATAGCAGTAAATTATCGCTTACTTAGCCCTAGTAAATCGAAATTTATTGTCTTTATAGCCAGTATTGGCATATCAGTATATCTGATACAGCAATTAATTGTTTAAATTTTAGATATTATGAACCAGTGCGTATCACAATATCAGGGAATCCACAGTACAAACGAGGTGAATACTGTGAAATAGGACAAATTTGACTACCAAGAAATGGATAAGCACAATCTAACATAACCATGACGACGCGAAAGTTGACAAGTAACGCATATTGGATAATTACCCATACGGATATGGGTTATCATAATCGCATGGTTCATTACTTATCACGATGACGATCATGGGTATTTGGTAGAAACTATTTTTATTTTATAATTTTTTTTAAAAATTATGAGAAAATAATATTTTGAAATAAATGAATGAATGTTGTCAAAATAGTTTTTTTCGAATTTTGATTTTCTTTTACTATTTAAATTAGATCAAATCTGATTGGGAAATATATATTTAACTGAGTTCATTTGTCCTTCATAAAATTTTTTGTATGTTGCACTTGATTTTGAGGAATACGCGTTATATATGGTTTGTACGGTGGAAATAATTTTGAGATATAGCTACACTAATAGAAGTATGGTCTAAAAAAATTTGTTCTGACTTCTTTTTGTCGATTTATATAATTATTTTGTGGTGCATTGACCATTTGGAATTGTAGAATATATTTTTTTCTTTTATTTTCCTTTTTTCGAGGTTATCGACTGTTTAACTATGTATTTGTCGATATAATTTTTTGTCACCTTAAGCTTCTTTTAAAATCTCAACACACTCCATTCAAATTTCCGGAAAGTGTTTCGAATTTCAAGCCCTGTTAAATAATCTTACTTTTTTCAAAGTAAAATAAATGTGTCGATCATCGTAAATTTCACTTTTTTAATTATGCATTTCGTCAAACATGTAATCGTTGACTTCAACGAAATCTGACAATTTATTTCTTGATTTTCTTTAATTCTTTTATTATTTTGCATATTGAAATTTCATCAAATTCATTGTAATTGCTAACTAAATTTTTTGGGATTCTTAATAATCTGTCAAAATTGTAGCGGTCTTAGCTATTTTTCATGGCATTCATTTTTTTGTTGTCACGTACTGAAATTCTATCTAAATAATATTTTTTAAACTTAAGTTATCATTTCTGAGTTTTCCCCATATCGATATTTGATGGAATTGTATGTCGTGTTGCGAATAAATATAAGCCCAACAATATGTACAAGGTATTACATATTCATCTAGAAGTGTAATATGTTGATTGTAAGTCAAAATGTAGATTTCCTTTCCTACCCGATATGCATTAACAAAGCATACATCCTATTAGTCGAGCGAATACAAGTTTATCGTGAAAAGTAAAACCCATTTTAGAGTGGATTTTTGTTGTGGACTCCTGTGTCGACTCCTATTTTTCAGTAATAAAAACACGACGTCTTTAGTCCTTTGGGCTAAAATACCATGGCCTAGTGTATATAATCAGTTGTTAATATGCCCGATGATTATTATTGGCTATATTATATACACTTCCTAATTTCATACGCAAACCATAATATAATAGCATAATTATTACCTATTCAATTTAGGTTGTCAAGTCTGTGTGCCTGATAGTTGTTTTTATTGTGTGTTGATTTAGCATTGTGGCCATTTTTGTAGAATTATTTTATTTCTAGTCTGTTTTATTTTATTTTATCGTGTTATTTTAACGCTTTTGTGGAGTTAATTTTTGATTCTTGTTATTATTCTTAATTATGGGTTAAATTTTCTGTGATTTTTGAATTTTTTCATATTTTGGATTTTAATAATCTTTTCGTGATTTCTTGGTTATTGATTTTTATATGGAAAAATAAAAATGGAACGAAAATACATATACGTACTTTTCAGTACTACAGAGGGAAATAAATTGATCGATATGACAAAACAAGCTACTCTAGAAGTTACATGCGAAGATGCTTTTGTGGCTGATTTGAATGATGCTTATGAATATGAATTATCCAAAGAATTAGTCAACGGAATTTTGCCGTCTAGATTCCAATAAGAGCTAAAATGTTATATTTTGGCTCGAAAGGTTTAAGAAAACAACAAGTTTTGCTGAGTGAATGTTAATGTGAGGGCATGATTCCAATGTTTTAGACAACGGATTCACCAGCTATGTATGTGTCGAACCAAGTCGCTCTATCGTTCTATGCTCATGGCCTTGAAAGAGATGTTGTGCCAATTTACAAAGGTTATGCACTACCTCGCGCCATTTACCAATCGGATTTAACTGACTGAGACTTAACAGATTATTTGATGAATATCCTAACAGAACGAGGTTATGTTTTTACTAAACCCAGCGATGAAGAAATACGGATTTGTGGTTTGAGTATCATATATTACCAAGACAAAAATGTGCTTATTCATATTACTAAATAAAAACTTAATAATTTTAAAAGTCAATATCTATGAAATTGTCAATAAAATAATATTGAAATTTTAATTTTAAATTATTATAGAAATTCTTTTTATCTTTCATTTTAATAACAATAATTAAAAAGCCCCATAGATAAAATAGTGACTCCCTTAAGGGTCAGAACCCCACCTTGGTCAACGCTTATATATAACCACATAGACTAAAGAAATTTTAACCACTAGCACAACAGAAAATCCTAAATTTTTTATAAATTCATTTTTTAAAAATTTAAACTTAAATAATAGCTCGAAATAAATTTTAAAAATTATGCAATTTAACAAATGTTTATCTAATGTTTAATGTAGAAATTTTTAATATTTAAAAAATGTTTTAAAATTAATCCAGAAATTTTAAAAGTTAACATATAACTAGAACAAATATTATTTGAAGTAAAAAAATCGTGTCTATGTTGAAAATTTTAAAGCAAGAAATAAAATTTTATAAACTATTTTGTAGTTAATTTTAAGATATAAAAATTTTAGAAAGAATAAATTTCGAAATTTTTTAATTTTATCCAAGTTGGAAAACTTAAACAATCGAATTTCTAATTAAACGAATGTTTAAAAATGCAAAAACATGTAATTATAATATATACATTACCTGATAACTTTTATAATCCATCCTTATTGAAATATGGATCCTAATTAAACTTCATTTGCGGAGAAAATGTCGATATTATTAAACCCCGCGAAATATTGATGACTTGTATACACATTTATTACTAAACAAATAAATATATCGAAACAGCATTACAATATTATCCGGAGTCTTTGAAAGTTCTTGGATTTAAAATTTCGATAATTCAAATTGTCCATGCAATTAAACACGCGTCATTTGTAAATCAGTTGTAAATACTTTTTCGGGTAGAATCAGTTTTATTCACGGTTATTAAAAAAATTATATCAAATTTTAAATATTTTAGTTTATACTTAATAAAAACTTAAATTTAGTAGATATTTTAATTAATTACAAATTATTTCGCTTGAAAATTTTATTAAGTGTCATAACATTTTTATTTGGAAATATTAGTTTAATTTGTTTTTAAAATAAATATTACAATAATAATTTGCTTAGTTAAGTTTTCATAAAAAATCTGAAAAATCCAAGTAATTAAATTTTGATAATAAATGGAAAATGTTATAGATCAGATGGAAATTATTTCTCATTCTGGAAATATAATGTGTTCAATATGTTCACTGGACATTCCAACTTCATCTATGATCCAACATTCTAGCGTTCACTTGAGTCACAAAGGACTTTCGGCGGATAATTGCCTTTTTTGCAATGAAGTTATATCTACTAATAATATTGAAGACATTTTGGAACATATGATTTATGCTCATGAAATGAAAAGCAATTGTCCATTGTGTAAATCTGAATATTTAACGATGGATGATTTGTATCATCATTTACGAAAAAGTTATAAAGTCATTCATCATTGTTGTTATCAGGATTGCACTTTTAAAACCGATAAAATGCGAGAACTTTTGAAACATAAAAAACAGAAAAGGCATATGAAAAAGTTGACATTTACTGAATCTGTTTATGGTTGTAAATATGTGAAAGTTGATGTTTTGTCAAGTGATGAATTAGATTTTCCTGAATTACCTGTTGAAATAAAAGAATCTAAGGATGTGATTAATGAAGTAGAACTTCACTTAGAGTTGAAATCTGTTGAAAATCAACTTAATCCTCGCAATTCGAATTCAAGATTAAAAAGAAAATCTAAAATCTTTGATCCCTCTCCAGAACCAATCAAACGATTTAAATCAGATCTTAGAAAATCGATTAATTTAGATTTTACTCTGAACTCAAATGAAGATATTAAATCTATTGTATTTACTTATTCTGAAACAGTTTTCGAAAAATATGTCGCAGTTTCAAATCCAACAATTACTGAAGATTTCAAAACAAAATTGTCAAAACTTTCCTTATATCCTATGCTCATAATTTCAGATGAAAAAGGAAAGAATTTTATTTGTAATTTTTGCAAATATGAAAGTCGTCATTCTCACACAGATATAAAACGACACGTTTTCCGAAATCATTGTGACATTAGTAATAAAAATATTCCACTAATGATGAAAATCGCTAGATACGATTCCTCAATGAAACTCCTTCCAGACAGAGATTTAATCCGATTTATTAATAGTGATATTAAAATGAATAATCTCTCTGCGCATAGATTGATCTCGTGTAGTGATGATGAAAATGTAGAAAAAATTTCAACTCCACAAAAAAATTTTAAATCCAAATCAAGAATCAGTAAAGGCGACATGATTAAACTCATTAATGAGTCCCCAGTGACAAACAACACAACAATTTATAAGGATCTTTTTTATTTTTCATATTCTTATCGAGTTTTAATGAAATATATTGCTATTGCAAAACCGAAGCCAATAGATAATTTCGTAGAAAAACTCGAAGGACTAAGTAAATTTCCAATGTCCGTCTGTACTCGAAATAAGGTTAAAAATTACACATGTGAAAATTGTGAATATCTATCAGTTCACTCCCATACTGACATTAAACGACACATTTTCCGAAATCATTGTGATATCCTCAATGCAAATATGTCATCTATACTGAAAGTTTCGAGAACCAGTTCCAATATGCAATTGCTATCAGATAGTGAATTGATTAGAATCATTAACAACGAAATCAGCATGAAGAAAATCGATGCTGATGAATTACTGACAGACAGCGATGATGAGTCGATGCTTGATTGGCCGGCGCAGAAAACCGAAAAGTCATTCGAAAAGTCAAGATTGAATTTGATTAGTCGAAAAATCTTCAAATATTCCATCAATATTTTAAAGGCAATTTGTTATAAAGAGAATTTTTTAGAACATTTTGAAAGACTGAAAAGCAAAATGGATGTGTTTTCAACTTGTGGAGTCGAGACTTATTATAGAAATAATTCTAAGATATATATGTGTTTAAATTGTAATTGGTATTCCAAGATCAGCGTTGACGAAGTTTTGAGGCATGCTTTAAATTATCATGCACATTTGGAAAACGAGACTAAATTTGTTAAGAAAATTGTTGAAACTAGTTACAAAATGAATAAGGATTATTGTTTGTTGTCAGACGATGAAATCAGTAAAAAAGGCTGGAAAGGTCGGATTATACTGGATTAAAAATTTTGAGATTTTTCTATTAAAGATGTTTTATGATATTGACAATATATTTCACTTAAAATTTATCATTTCGTTTTTTTATTTTAAGTATTTAAATGTTTTATATTTAATTTATGTAAAGTTTGGAAGGTTACTTAGAATCATGAACTTGATAGGAAATAAAATTAGTAAAAGAAAACCATCGTAATCGCCTTTTCTAAGCAAATGATTTATCCTTCTTTTAATGGAAACATGACTTGAAGTTTATTCAATGTTATTGGTGTTGCCATTGAAATGTATTTGTATAATTGACCTAGATTTTTTATAGAATTTTTTCCAGTCTATTTTCCATACATACTCTTAAGCCATTAAACGTCCCTTAATGATGTAAACTAAGGTTTATTATCATTTTATACCAACCTATAGTTTATTTATGTAAAAGTTTGCAGTGTATGTTTTCTTTATAACTTTTGTATTTCAGTATCCTATAATATTATGTTTATGGACAAAAATGACCACTAGAGCCTATCAAGGTTAAATACCCTTACTCCGACTAATAATTTTCGGAGAAAAATTTATTTCGTAGGTATAATCAAATTTTTTTGAGATAAATATGGACTCCGAAATAAAACATGAAACCAAATAATAAATAATTATTCTTTTATTTATTGATTAATGATATTTTTATTTGGCATTTTAAGTCTCATAAGCGATTAACTCGCTCTGTATTTCTGTGCCTGCCACGCCGCTCATACAAAATGATTGAGTTAACTCGCTATGCTTTGCATTTTTTACGAGCTATAGTCGAGTATCTTTGAAAATTCCCTGCCAGTAGTGAACAACTATACTAAAAATTAATTGCATTTCAATGGTTAATCTATTTTCTTTTAAAATTTTGATGTATAATTTCACTACTGATCTGTTTTCATTTGCAACGACCTTCAAAATTCAGCTGTGAAAAGAGTGTGATCAAGAAAAAAAAGCATTTTTTCATCCAATTTTTGAAATTATCCAGAAATACACGTTTTTTAATGTTGAAATATATTTAAACTTATCTTAAAACCTTTTGTTTACACGTTATCATTGTTATTTAACCCTTTGTGGTCCTATGTAGAGTCTGACTAGACATCGGCTTTTTCAAAAATAATTTTTCAAAAAATAATTTGAATGATTATTTATATTGCATGATTGTCATAAAATAAAATTTTAATTAGAAAAAATACCTTTTATTAAAAAAAAACTCAATTTAGTTCAAGAAAATCATTAAAACAATTTTGGACCTGGTGGGTAACTTTTTTTAAACGGACTGCAAAGGGTTAAAAACTTCTTTTTGTCGATTATCACTGACTCTACAATTCTACTGCTAATTGTAAAATCAATATTATTTTAAAATTAAATTGAATAGAAACCAAATGAAATAGATGCGAAATTGTGAATAAGACATTTAATGGGAGTGCAATTAAAGAAAAATAATTGATTATTTTTGCTAAACTAATCAGTGAAATTTTGCATAAAATCAATAAATGATAAATTTTTTAATTTAAAGCTTGAAAACGGGTCAGAGATAAAAGCGGTGATTGATCAAGGGAACGCATAATTGAGTAGGAAAAGTACAAATTTATGTAAATCAAAAAATATTCAGCGGAGGAAAAGCGCTAATAAGCAAGAAAATAAACATTTAGGAATCCATGATAAATAATAGTTGGGAAGGAAATTCAAATTACAGTTGATAAATGTTTATTTTCAAATGACATCCGAGAGATTAGTTGCAAGAAAGCCATTATTTATAGGGATAATTGAAGCACATAGAGAAGATTTTAACCCCAGTTAGGATAAGGAATATAGCAAGATTAGGTTAAAGACAATTTTTAAACTAAATTAGTTGATTAAAGTAGGTTTCTAAAGATATTTTGCGGTGAATTATTACAAGATGACTTTTAACTTTCAGAGTCTTAACATCAATCTAAATAATTTACGAGCTCAATTGAAATATTTATTCTATTTATTGTTTGTGATAATAAATTTATATATTTGGACAGATTGATAATATATGTTTGGCGTTTTGTTAATTAAAATTGAGTTGACGCAAGGAGTCTCCGATTATTTCTTTAATAATGTGTTTAATTCTTTGATCATAGACAGGTTGACTGATTCCACCTTTTCGTTTTGATTTTCTTCCTCAATCCAGAACCATATGATTGATCACACAGTTCCGCAGTGTAAAAATAAATCTAGAATGAATAAATATCTTATAGACAGCTATCTTCTGGGAAGGATGCAAATGCAAGAGGAAGATTACTTTGGAATCATTAAATGCAAAATCCAATCTCTCCTCAATATTATGCTTCCTTTTGAATCAAAAGTTGATTCCTAAATATTTGTGTAGATTGATATCATTCACGGCAGGCGTGTTGCTCGTTGTCATTGAAGATCACATATCCAGATTTAGCTGGTTTAAACTTTAGATTCATTGATTTGGCACAGTTAACGGTTTTTTCTGGTAAAGTGTCGTGTAGTCATGGGAATTAGTTATCAATACTATATCATTGGCATATGCAAGAATGCCGATATTGTATCCAATAAAGGACAATGGATAGTGATCGATCACTGCTCACAGAAGGAAGTCAATCGACAGACAGAATAGTAACATAGTAAGAGGTAATTCCTGTTTCACTCCTTTGGTTATAGGTACCAGGTCTGACTTCTCCTCTTCACAGTCAAAGAAGGAGTGCACTGCACTATACATATCTTTGATCAGTGTAGCTATTCTTTCGCATAGGCGTATTTCTTTCAAAGTGTGCCAAATCTGTTCATGGAGGATAGATCCACAAACATCTGGAATGTCAAGCCACTGGATATGGAGAGGCTTCTTCATCATCATTGAATAGTTAATTATCATTTGGATGGTAGAGTGGTGCTCAGCACAGTCAAAGAAGGTGTGCACTGCAATATACATATCTTTGATCAGTGTAGCTATTCTTTCGCATAGGCGTATTTCTTTCAAAGTGTGCCAAATCTGTTCATGGAGGATAGATTCACAAACATCTGGAATGTCGAGCCACTGGATATGGAGAGGCCTCTTCATCATCATTGAATAGTTAATTATCGTTTGGATGGTAGAGTGGTGCTCAGCACAGCCATCTAAAGCTCCAATTGCTTTTTGGTTAGATTAGATGAGCTGGCCTTTGTAAATCCAATGTATCATTCTGTTGTTTATCATAGTTGCGATGTAAAGAAAGTCTTGAATCTCTGTTGGATAAGTATATATATATATATGCCTTAATCGAGAGTTGCGACCATCAATGTAATTTGGAGTTCAGGTTCCTTGAGAAAAGAAGGGTCTCTGGCAGATTCAGAGTAGTCTGATCTTCCATTTGCTTAGGCTGAGTCTCATCTGTACCGATCACAACAAGCAAAATGTTTTTAGAGTTTTTATTTGGTTCTGGATAATCTAAAACTTTATCTATTAGTTGATTTTCTTTTTGAAAAGGAACCAGGTGGAACTTAAGACATGTGTAACAATACTGTCAAAATATATTCAAACTCCACAGTAGCAATATAGTTCAATATTTATTTCGACGAAATGTTTCTTGTATGTCTTTTCAACATCATCCACCGCCACTAACAGTCAAAAGTGTTAAAAATTTTTTTGATATGGATACATTTGTTTAGGCAGAATATTTTGTTGGAAGAGTTTATTTTAATGATTCGATTTCATTAAGTGGCTTTATCAATCTCGATGTAGTGTTCCATTTGTTTTACATTCTTATACAGATACACAAATTTGATCTTGACAGTATCAAATTTATGTTTACCTCCATTCTGCGTGCACTGAATACAATCGATGTATGTATTTTCATTCATGTCCACAAAGATTGGATAAAAATTTGATATCACCAATAAATAATCAAAGTCGAAAGACAAAAAGGAGAAAGGAAATAAAAAATAAAAATATACGAAATGTCTACTCAAATTGAGACGGTAAGACTGTGTCGAGAAATCATACTTATTTTTTTTGTTTAATTTATATGATTATTTTTCATACAACTCTCAGACGATCCGGATAATAAATAATCATTTCATTAAATTTAATTTACGATATTATTGGGTCAATGACTATAATGCAAAAACTTTTCAGGTTCAATTTCAGGCAATTCTCAAATAAAAGATTTATTATTCTATTGAGTTGATTTATAAAAATTATTATGTCAGTACTTAGTAAATAGATACTTTTCATATATAATTTCAGGCCACCTTCAAATTAACTAGGTTATTTCTTAGGCATCAATCGCTAAAATTCATATGTGAATATTTTTTGTTAGGTTCAGCCGATTCCCGTGATAATTGATGGTAATTAAGTCAATTATTCTCCAATACACCCATTAATAACAAAAAGAGTAAGAAAGATTACTAAATAATTATTTTGTGCATTTAGGTCGTCAAATATGCAAAAAATAACATAAATTAAATTGATTATAACATGCCTTCTATATATTTCAATAATTAATTTTTTTGTTTCACCGGAGAAGGCGAGCCGAGATCTAGCAGCCGATGCTATCACAAAAGAAAAGGGATAAATTAATCCTATGAACAATCGGAACAACTCCCCAAATACAGTATCAGTAGTTACCGAAAATTGTTGAGAAGAAAGAAATTGATTACATTCTGACAAAAATAAAGATAAACCGGGATATAGCCACCTGAAAAATCCCGAGCATAGATGCTTATGCTCCAGAATCCAATACCTCCTACGAGCCAGATGACCTGATCTTACGTCATTTGTCAGCGCCGACCCGAGTTGCCATCCCGGTTTAGTATAACAAAATCGAACTTAAACCCTAGACGTAGGAAAATTCAGACGAGGCGTCGCCTATTATCACAACGATGCTCTGAAACAAAACCAGCGAGCCAAATCAATGATCCGAAGGTGCTGCAGGATAAAAGAAACATGGACGCGATCGGAACATGCAAAGAAGTTGATCCATCACAACGATTTATTGAAAGCGCAGCACGCCGAGATTGTGGCTGAAACGGATCAGTTAAAAAGGGAAAATCATCAAATGAAGCTAAATAAAACGATCAGGAATAAAATCGGATACCACTCAAGTAAGATTCAGAGCATCGATTTGAATTTCAGATGGCTGGCCCTAAGCTCCACCCAAATCATTACACCCAGTAATAACGAACCAAAATCCAATCCGAAACACAATATGCCTCACCCCAGCAAAGCTGAGAGGGAAAGAAGGCGAAGACTAAGACAGATCGTTTTCTGTGCCAAATAAAGAAATTCGGACCAACATCTTTTGATATTGTTATGGATTTTAATAAAGGGTCTCCATGGTTTGAATCGATAATCGTTTTTGGAATAAACTGATATTGTTTAATAAATAATGACATTAAAATGAATTTAAAACAGTCTAATAAACGATATTATTTCAATCAAAGTAACGATAAGGGGGCCCGTAATCTAAATGAGCATGAATACCTTCTGTGGTAGCTAGTGAACCCAAAGGTTTTCTAGGGTATTAGAAGTCATGACAATATGGCTCATTTTTTACTAGAAGCCGTCCGTTGGAATATATTTCCAACGTCATTTTGACGTGTATCCAACAGTTATCTCTTGTGCGTGCATCTGGCATGAATCCCTTGAAAACGGCCTCGAAAATCATATATCTTGTTACTCATCAGTTTTCCAGCAATTGCGTTGTCAAATATGAACCCACGATGATATATTGATATAAAGCTACAGAAGGAAGGGCTGTGATTTTTTGTGTTCATGTTTTTGATTAAGGGTCTTGGTGTTTAAGCATAGAAGGTAGCGTAGTTGAAATAGGAATTGAGTTCATTATAACTATAGCCTTTATGGTATTCCGTACTAATATCACATAGTGAAAAACTGCTAATTAACAGTGAAATTATTATTTTTGATGACATTAAATTTATCTCATAACATATTAATTATGTTACGTAATTCTTTATTTTTAAAATTCAAAATCAAGTTAAGTCATTTTGAAAATGGTAAAATAATGAAACAATTTACAACTCATCTAAAAAATTATTATAAATAAAAAATTTCCATTTTATTTTTTTAATAAACATTGAAGTTTAAATGAATGAAAATTCCATAATTTAAAATGCAGTAATTTTTTATGCTTACTTTATTATGAAAAGAATTACAGATTCATTAAAATTGGTTTCTAAAAAAGTTACAACTGAATGCAGTATTTGTAACCTGAATATTCCAAATTCACTTATGATTTCTCATTCTATTTCCCATTTCAATCATTTTGGATTCTCAGTTGACACATGTGGATTTTGTAATAAGCCCATTGAAATTAAAAGTGCCGAATCAGTTCTTGAGCACATGATTTATGAACATTATTTAGATAGTGGATGTCCGATTTGTTATGAAAATATGGAGTCATTGGATAGTCTGTATTATCATCTTCAAGATAATATGAAAATTGTTTATCACTGTCACAATCCTAAATGTTTTTGGATCTCAGTAAAAGAAGATCAATTTTTGAAGCATCTTAAAAAATCAAAACACTCAAAAATATTTAATTTCACAGAAACTATTTTTAAATGTAAATTCTCTCGTGAGTTCATTCATGCTGTCTCTATTGAAAATTTAAAAGCTGATCATATTTTCAAAAATAGTGTTAAAGAAAATAATACATTGAAATTTGCCAAATGTTTATATTGCTTTACCTATTCGGAAAAAGTGCTAGAAAATGTTCTATTATTTTCCATGCCCCCAATTGTAGAGAATATACACTTTAAATTTAAAAAATTAGAAAAATTTTTGTGGTCTATTTTATGTACAAAATATTCAACGAAATTTTGCTGTGAAAGTTGTGGTTTTATTTCAAATCAAAAGTGTGATGACATGAAAATACACATTCTTCGTGACCATTGCATGATTAGTTCTAACAATTCATCTTTTCTTGTTGATATTTTATTTTGCAATTTTCAGGACAAGTCAAAGTTGTTGAAAGAAATCAAAAACGAAAATTTAAAGCCAATTGCTATAAAATATGAGAATCAGCATGATTCCTATACAAAGAAGAAAAGTAAATTCAACAGTAAAAATTGGAACCTGATTAAAAAAGTCAACTTTCAGTATTCTAAAAAAGCTTTAAAATCGATATGTTCCATTGAAAATTGTATGGATAAGTTTTATGTATTACAACGGAAAATGAATAATTTCACTACATTCCAAATGCATATTTTTAAAAATAGTATTCAGGACACATATTTCGTTTGTTCGAAATGTGAGAAACATTCATTATTAGCGCTAGATATAAATACTCATGTTTTGAATCGTCACGCAAATCTCAATTCAGAATCAAAGAAAATTCAACAGATCGCATTAGCATGTAGCAAGATGGATGATAACTATTCACTATTTCCATTTAAAATTTTGAAAGCAAAATGGCTCACTAATATGTAACGTTTTATTTATCAATTATGTTTGTAGTTTTTGTAGAATTTATTATTTTTGATAATGACGAATGATAATATAAAATTTCATATAACTTTATCTTTTATCATAATATATTTATTAAAAATTGTGGACAGATTACCATCAAAGAATTGATTAAACAATTATGGGGGTTTTTTTACCAAAATAAAGTTTATTTTTAGAAAAAAATATTTGCTTGCATTGTCCAAAACAACGTTTTCATTTGGTCTAATGCGGAGAGAATTGATTAATAAAAAATATTATTTCTAAAGTCATAAAGTAACATTTGATAATAACAGATTATTTCGTTGAATCTAAAGAGCTAAAAGTTTGCGTACCCTACACTATGGGGTATGATTTATGGCCTAGAGCTATCAATTGAATTTTAACCAATCACATCAGCTTTTGTTAAATAAGTCGTATTCACTTGGTTACTTTATTTAAAAGCCATGTTAAATGTCGATTAAAATATTATTAAGTCTTTGCATAAAAATACCACTCTTAATACAAATAACAGGGATAATACTAACCGCTGCATTTTAAAGCAAAAACATAATAAAATTCTTAAAGGATATTTAAAAAATCATATTAGGACATTAATTAACATGTTTGAAAGTAAATTTATAATTATTCTATTAATAGATTTTTATGATATAATATATGAATTTTTGCAATATTTCTATTTCTCAATGAATTACAATCAAGTTCAAATTAATTTATTTCCATATCATATGCAAAATTAATAAATCTTTCTCAAACCGGGGTTTGAATTTGCATAAATTATTTATTTAAACAAATCTGCTTTTATTTGATTTTAAAAAAGATTTTAAATACGTAATCATTAGCAAAAATTTAGATTACGCATTAAGGATCCATTGGTTTCAATGGAATTTGATTAATTTTCTTGATTCTTGGAAAAGTTAAAATAATAAAAATTCATAAAATAGGGTTTATTAAAATTGACATTTTCAAAGGTAAAATTTTGAAATCCTGGAATCCAACAAAAAGCTGTATTAAAATTTTATTGGTACATATTAATGTAATTATTGTCTTAGTTTCTAATGTAAACCAATAGCTATTCTGGAGGTTACTAATCTCTAGTTTTTGGTGGGTTTCTGGGTGTTGAGATTTTGAAGCAATATGGTTGTTACCAAGACAACCCAATACAAATATCTTTCGCTTACCACTCGGCACCCATTGCTAAGCAACGTTTGAACTGTGTTCGAGTTGGTGGATTGTTCGCAAAAAGTGAGCGCTATTGCTAATGCTATAATTGAGCGAACTATCCATGGGTCCAACGAGCTGCCGATAGTAGGCCTGTGCTCGATTTCGATCTTTAGGTCCAATTGTTCCCCTATCTCCTTCAAATGTTAATCCATACTGATATATCATTTATCATTAAGTCTATCCCCATAGTCCTTCTTATCGTTGTCCGTATTGATGATTTTTCGATGGCCTGTAAACCATTCGTTATGTTGAAAATCATCACAGTATCTATCTTATCCTCATCCCTATTATAACTACTATGCTCCTTATTATTGTTACTAGTATTATCATTGTTACTATTATATGTATTATTCTAATCCATTGTCACTGCTATTACTATTATTATTATTCTTATCATTACCATTATAGTTATTATTATTATTATTATTACTGCGATTATTATTATTACTGCTATTATTATTATTGTTATAATTACCATTATCCTTACTATTAAAATTTGCGCAGCGTTCCGCCCATATTTTCCGTCTCAACTCAACATAAATTTTTTAGTTCTTTCATATTTTTTAAAATATTTCTTTTCATGATTTTGGTCGTTCGGATTAATCTTTTTCCGATGGCTATTCATTTTAACTGTTGCAACGATCTCGCAATTTTCCCCGCTACCCTTTCCCTTTCTTTGTCCTAATGATCTATTTATGTTCATATTATATTTAATGAGTGCCCACTAGACTACTCGGTGTTAGTGATTTTCAGCCGATTGCTGTTTAAAATTTTATGTCGATTTTATCGAAATTGAGTGCAAGAAAGTTGAGCCAAAAGACCCACCCTCGAGCTACCCCCTTTCGCTATTTTGTTCAATGATTTGACGTTCGAGCCCGTCGTTACTCACGGGCACGAGCTATTGGCGGATGAACCGCACTTACACCGCTCGATAGGGATGTATGATTTTAATTATTTGCTGGTGTGTAGCTGTGGGCCGGAAAATAAATAAATATTACCATATAAATTGGGTAAAAGCTTCGATGCATAAAATTGTTTATTTGGTATTTCACATAGTAATCGCAAGTTCATTTGCATAAGCATTGTTCACTCGCTTCATCAAAAGTCATTTAATCAATAAATTCATATTCTCGAACTCATATAATTGCTCATAACTCATGCTCACTTCGATAGTTTTTGATAGTTCCTGCTAATAATACTTCGAGACCGTTCCGGACGCTTGTGATACAATACTATTTTTTCTGATAAAAAACGTAAGAGTTTTTTACGAGAAAAAGTGATCCCTCACAAGTGTTAAAATTCGGCAAAAATGAATTGGTACATATACCTGTTCTGTGACTCTAACCTTGTGTGTTAATTTTAATGCGATAAAACAAAATTTGACCTTGAATTTATTTGTGCTATCTAACTTTAATTTTTATTATTTTCTTAATTTAATTTGACAATTTATTTCTTAAATTTTTAATTAGATTTATTCAACCAAAAATATTTTATTTTAATTCAATTTTATTCATTAATATTTTTGCTTTTACATAAATTGTCATTTTTCGGTCAATTCTTTATGTTAATTTCATGGGGTTCTTGGTGCATTTTGTTATTATTTTAATTTATTTTTATGTTTTTATTTTTATATTTTAATTATATCTTTCTCACATTTTAAGGTGGTTTATTTGATGTTTTATGGGTCTGATTTTAAATCTGCATGTTGTATTTGCGTGCTATTTTCGATTCATTTAAACAAAATTCAGTCCTGGCCCAACATTTTTGTGAGCTTATAACATTCATTTGAAGGACTCACCTTTTTCTCAAAACTTTACAGTCTCAATAATAATGTGGCGTTATGTCTGTTTATCTACATTAGTTCCTTTAACTACAAATGCAATTCAAAGTCATTATTCTTACTATGAATATAACTGCGTCAGTAGCAAACCAAATCAAAATATATTGCAACCAAAGTACACCGGTCACAAATGATGTTGGTGATGTGCAGCATGAGTGAAACACATAAGCTAGGATGAAAAGGCCCATATTCGGCTAAGCCACGCATTCCTTCTGTTCACGTTGCCGATAGAAGGTGAATTAACGAAAATTGTCTAAGGACTTCAAAACTACAGTCCAAACAACTGGTGGGTTTATGGGTGTTGATATTTTGAAACTATATGGTTGTTACCAAGACAACCCAATACAAATATCTTTCCCTTACCACTCGGAACCCGTTGCTAAGCAACGTTGGAACTGTGTTAGAGTGGGTGGATCATCCGCAAAAAGTGAGCGCTATTGCTAATGCTATAATTGACCGAAAGATCCATGGGTTCAACGAGCTGCCGATAGAAGGCCTGTGCTCGATTTCGAATTTTAGGTCCCATTATTCTCCTAACTCCTTCAAATGTTAATCATTACTGTTATATCATTTATCTTTATGTCCACTCGCTTAGTCCTTCTTATCGTTGTCCGTGTTGATGATTTCTCTATGGCCTGTAAACCATTCGTTATGTTAAATATCCACACCGTATCTCTCTTACCCTTATCCTTATTATAACTATTATGTTCCCTATTATTGATACTAGCATTATCATCGTTACTATTATATGTGTTACCTTTATTAATTGTTACTGCTATTACATTTATTATTATTCTTATTACTAATATTACCGTTATATTTCTTCTTCTTCTTCTTCTTCTTCTTCTTCTTCTTCTTCTTCTTATTATTATTATTATTATTATTATTATTTTTTTTTATAGAAGGGATTCGTCCTTATTCCTCAGCTTTATAAAAATATTTCACTTATATAAAAATTTAGCCTTAATCCATCCTCATTTTTCAGTTTTCGATGAAGTATTTTCATTGATTCGGAAAATTTGAGCAGCGTTCCACCCTTATTTTACGGTTTTCTCAGACTATTATACATAAAATTGAGCTGCATTCCACTTTTACTTTACTATTTTCGATAAGTATTTTAATTAGTTCGGAAAATTTGAGCAGCGTTCCGCCCTTATTTTACGGTCTTATCCGGATACCCTATCAATTATTGTGCCGCATTCTACTTTTACTTTGCTATTTTGATAAGTATTTTAATTGATTCGGAAAATTTGCGCAGCGTTCTGCCCATATTTTCCGTCTCAATTCAACATAATTTATTTAATTCTCATTTATTATTTAAAACATTATTTTTCATGATTTTAGTCGTTCGAACTAATCTTTTTCCGATGGCTATTCATTTTAACTGTTGCAACGATCTCGCAATTTTCCCCACTACCCATTCCCTCTCTTTGACCTTATGATCTATTTATGTTCATATTAGATTTAATGAGTGCCCACTGGACTACTCGGTGTTAGTGATTTTGAGCGGATTGTTGTTAAAAATGTTGTGTCGATTTTTGAGGAACTGGAAGATGAAAGATCAGCTAAAAGACTACCCCCCCCCTACCTTCCAATTTCCCCTATAAGTGGAATATATTGACGTTCGGGTTCCTGCGTTGCTCACGCCGGAAACTTCACGGGAACAGGCTATTGGCGGATGAACCGCACTTACACAGCTTGATTGGGGTGTGTTGATTTTAATTACTTGTGGTGGTGTATCGGCTGTGGGCCGGAAAAATTGAATAAAGAAATTTTACCATATCAGTTGAGTAAAAGCTTCAATGCACAAAATAGTTGCCTTTAAAATATTTATTTGGCATACTTCGTCGTCCATAAATTCATTCGCAAATATCAATTCATAAAATCATCTTGATCACAATTCATATGGCATTAATTCATAACACTTCATAAATTCACATAGCAGTATTCATATAAATCAATACCCGTACACTATCTGAGAGTTAACGTGTTCAGACAAAATACTTACCAGTGTTAATTGTCTCAATGCACGGCTCTCAGTTAGTTATGCACACTAACTCAAATCAGATTAGAACTTCTGGTGAAAAATAAAATTACAAAATAAGACTGAAAATTAAGTTGATAATTTGTCAAAACTGTTGGGCCAGAACACAAACGGCCTTGTAAATTGTTTAAATGAATCGGTAATACACACGCGAAAACAACATGCAGATTTAAAATCGAACCTATTAAAACATCAACTAACCCTGCTAAAATACGAGAAAGAAAACAATTAAATATAAAATTATAAAACACAAAAATAAATTAAAATAATAACAAAGTGCAACAAGATCAGCACGAAATAAACATAAAAATAACACGAAAACCTAACCATTTGACCGAAATTTGACAATTTACCAAAAAATTCGAAATTTCATGAAAATGGAATAAAATTGAAATAATTTGAATTGGAAACAATTCAATTAAAAAATTCAAAAGAAAAATTGTCAAATTAAATTACAAAATAATAAAATTAAGAATAGAATATACTAGAAAATCACAAGGTCAAATTTTGTTTTACTAAATCAAAATTAACACTCAAGGTTAGGGTCGTACAATAGGTATATATGCCGATTCATTTTCACATAATTTTAATCGAATTTTGAATCGAAATCATCGTTTTAACCAGTTTGGAAATCTTAAAGCCAAAACTTTAATGCAACCTCGAATGAGCTCTGCTTGGGCGTCGGCGTGGGGAGAGAATTAAGATGTACTATGAACGAAGATCTTATTATGAAAATTATGATATGTTATGTAACAATAAAAATGTTTAAAGAAATGAATTGTTATGTCGAAATTTTTCCGGCCCACAGCCGAAACATCTTACAAGTAATTAAAATCAAACATACAATCGAATTGTGTAAGTGCGTGTACAATCGCCAATAATTCGTGCCCGTGAAGGCTCCGGCGTGAGAACGCAGGAGCTGAAACGTCAATATCATTCCGTATAGGGGAAAAAGGTGAAGGGGAAATAGTCTTTTGGATAATTCGTCGGCACCCATTTCCCATAAACTCGACCTAAAATATAATTTCACACACTGCTAAAATTTAAAACACCGAGTAGTCCAGTGGGCACTCATTAATTTATAATATAAACACAATGCACCTAAGGTCAATTAAAGGGGAAGGTAACGGGGAATTAAAAAATAAAATCGTTGCTATAGCCTTCAATTATTATGTCTTAAATAAAATTACTTAAAATCAATTCGTGGAAGAAATATAATTAGCGAAGAACTCTCAGAAAATTTGATTTTGAATAAAACCCCTAAATTTGAAAGTGAATAAAATAAAAAATTCGAACTGTAATCATTCATGCAAGTAGATGTAAACGTAAAGATTCCCAATGAAATAAATCATCGTTAAAATAAAATAAATCCAAATTTTCATTTCCACGTAAGTGAACAACCTATCATAGCATTTTCTCCACACTAAACAACAGTTCAATAACCAAATGTCGAGACGATGTCCCACTAGGAAAAATCCAGTCAATACCCCAAGACATAATAAACCCATCACTCTTCAACGCAATATAAAAGTTCATAGCTATAAAATTCAAACTTACGAGAAGAGCAGCACGACCACCGCCAATACCATCAATATTTAATGGGATAAATAAAACTATTATCGAAAGATACCAAACACGAATAAATGAAAGTTAGTGAAACCTATGAATCGCCAAACAACATCCCAACATAAAGATACCGATCACTCGACCAAAAAATAAGTAAACAATTCCAGCAATTCCCCAATAAAATTTTTTCCAAAAGTGATAACGAACAACAGGTTAAAAATTTTCTTTTCTTTTGATAAGGTTCACCAGTAACAAGTCAAAATCATCAGGAATAATTGTAATGCTGCCGTGACGAATTCCCCACAAAACTCTTGGCATGATTTTATTTGGCAATGTCCGCCAGTAACAAATTAAAATTTTTCCGAATAATTGAAATTCTACCGTGACGAATTTTCCCACCAAACTCTGGGCACCAGTAAATTGAGACTTTGAAAGGCTAAAATCTAACGGTTCATCAGATTTAATTACCGATAAATACCTACCATTAGATTGACCTAACAGAGTAGCCTGAATAGTAAATAGCAAATAAACTGGAGATAGCTGGACAAAAAATCGAAATAACAGGGTGAATAGCATCGCTGAGAATAAATACCTACTATACATCCACTTCGGCATTTATACACTAGTGAATCAATAATTATAAACAAGATGATTATAGAAAACCCACCGTGTAATTAACCCATCAAGGTGTATCCACATGAAATCTGCAACAGTCACATGGATAGTCTGAAAAATAGTGACGACAAATACGCACACCGACGAGTGGTCGAGGAGGTGTGCACAGGTCACAAATTCCTGCACCATTAGACACACAATCCAATATAAGAACTGGGTCGGACGAAAATCGTTCATTCCAATTCATTACTGACATGTCCCGAAAACAAGCACAAACTTCCAGAGAGCACCGCGGGTACAAGGAACCCAACACCGCGAGCGTCAGCGGACCTTCCCATTCAGGTAATGCTCCAAGTTTTCGTTATCTTAATATTAATATATTTTCCGAGTCTTAGTGCAAACATGACCTAACCAGCAAACCATTCCCGGAAACAACCACTAATGAACCTAATCAGAAAACCTTGACAGTTTATTGCTAAATATCATAAATACACTGGTTGAATCAGTCAATTCGTATTGTTTTCGATAAATGTTAATATATCCTACAACTAGATAAATAATAAAAATAGGAAAGAGAATGTCAGTTACCAAATCACCAACCATTAGTTAAATAGCCCCAGTGAACACGGACACCCGACCAGATATTTGCAAGTCGTTGGTAAAGGTCAGGAGTCGCTTCAGGCAGATTCTCAATGGTGTTGAATACATTTTTTTTAACTTAGGATTTGTTTTTTTTCAATTTACGACTATAATGGAAAAGGAAAAAATAAAGTAAATTACTATCGTACTTAAAGTAGATTTGCTAAACCCTCAGCATGATTAACTTAAACGGTTATTAATTTATTATTATTTATGAGTAAATTGAGCCTTGATAAATTAACGATTATGATTAAAATATATCTATATAAAAGTATTAGTATCATCTTGAATCCGACAATTATTAAATTACCTGTAGGGTCAAATTAATTATCCATTCGACATTCTATTTAATCTAGATTAAGCTAGGCATCTATTAAAGTAGAGTAAAGTAGATTATTATTATAAATAGTGTAGATATTTAGCGGACTCAAGGAGAACAAGTAAAGTACTACTACAATTGAACCCATTTATTCAATCGAGTTACAGCTGAAATTGAAAGCTAAAAGGATTAAGCTAAAATAAGATATCGCGGCGGGCAGAACACCCAGTACTATATAACGTGCCAGCTATATGTGTCGTATGAGTTGGATGAGCCAAGCTCCATGAACGAATGACGGATATAAACGTGGTAATCCCACGACGCATCCTGCCGAGGGAGACGCGGAAGGAAAAGGAGCTCACCGGAATTCATCGAGACCATTCATATGCCAGAGAGCCATTTACTACGAAGAGGAAGTAGAAACCCTGTAGTCATTTATTAAACACCTAACTTAAATGAATTTTGTTTATGAAATAAATCGTGTCAATTTTTATTTCGGGTTTTCGTTGCTTAACTTATGTAAATAAGTCGTATACTTTTACCTTTACGTAAGGTTTGACAATAATTGCACACCCGTTTGATGATAATTCAGCCGGAAAACCCTGACTAACCTACGACGACCCAGTAATAAGAAAATCAATAGTAAACTCCCCATACCTGTAGAAATTAACCTGATTAAAATTCATTATTTGTAGAAATGGAATGGCGTCAATTCCCCATCTTGCAACAAGAACTGGACAAGGCCCGGACTGCCAACCGGAGTCTACAGGAGCAGCTGCTACAGATTTCTCGGGAGATCCAGCAGGTCAAAGGGACCTGGATAGAACCGAAAAGGATGAAAAAGATTTATCAAAAGATGGAAGCGGCCCAAAAGGGATGGGCTGGTGAACGGCAACTGACGCAAAATCTGAAGACACAAATCAAGGGCCTTGAAAGGGCACTGTCGGCGTGCCAAGAAGGGGCCGCAGTAACTTATCCATTAGTCTTTGCCCCGGCACAGTTGGATTATCGAGACACGATACCTCCGGCAACACCGAAGGACAGACTCAATAAACACCGGCCAGGAAGGGCTGAGTGCGCAAAACGTCGGGCGGCTCAAAGTGGAGGAATGTGATCTAAATTGCGAACCTTATATTGTGTTATTTAATAAATAGTATAAATACTAGTTCATAGTGTTATCCGACCAACTCAATCAAAATATTCCGAAGTTGAAATCAGTAGCAATTACCAAAACGAAAAATACCTTTGGTAAGGGACCTAAGAATCTAAATCGAGCGCAGGCCTTCTATCGGCAGCACGTTGAACCCAGGGATCGTCCGATCAATTATAGCATTAGCAATAACGCTCACTTTTTTGCTGATGATCCAACCATTTGAACACAGTTCCAACGTTGCCTAGCAACGAGTGCCGAGTGGTAAACGAAAAATATTTACATGGGGTTGTCTGGGTAACAACCATACAGTCCAAATATCAAAACCCAGAAACCCACCAAAACACATCAGTATATATACCTATAATTTGACCTTGAAATTATTTGTGTTATCCTATTTAAATTTTTATTAATTTCTTAATTTAAATTGGCTATTTATTTCTTAAATTTTTAAATAGATTTATTCAACCAAAAATAGTTTATTATAACTCATTTAATCCACTATTTTTTACTTTTATATAACTTGTTGTTTTTCGGTCAAATTTTCTTGTTATTATGTTATTTTTTGTATAAATTTTGTGCGGTTCTTGATGCATTTTGTATTTATTTTATTTTACTTTTATGTTTTTTGATTTTATATTTATTTATATTCTCTCAGATTTTAAAGTGTTTAGTTGGTGTTGTATGTTGTATTTTAAGTTATCTTGGTGCTGGGTTTTCGTGCTGTATTACTGATGCATTTAAACAATTTTCAAGGCTATTTGTGTTTTGGCCCAAAACAACTACGCACCTCGGTTGTTCATTTATTCACTGGTGACATACCTGTATTATTTCATAATGACGTTTCCAAAGTATTAATAAATGATTAAGTTTATTAATATATAACCGAATAGAAAAATGGATTCCTGTGTTCAAGTTTAGGATAAAAATTTTTATAACATAATAATCCATATTTTATTACGATTAATTTAATTAAATACTTATCGAGTATTCAACCTAAAAATAAAATTTCATTAACCTAAATTTTTGCTTTTAATTTGAGTATATTATCAATCCAAACAAAAGGTTTTGTTTGTTTAAAATCCTTTAACCCCGAAATTTATCAAAAAATTTGAAATTTTTGTAAATTAATTATTTAAGATTCAAACTTTTCTTTCTAGGAAAATTTTAAAGTGGTTTTTAAAGAAAGATCCAGCAAGATCGGGTTTTTGTTGTTGAGCAAATACTGGTTTCAATAAAGCTGTAACACACCAGCAAGAACAAGCGCACAAGTGAATATAAAATCTCATACATAAACATCAAATAAACTGTAAATAACACTAACCTAATTCTAGAAAGTAAATGAAAACAAACCCCTAGTCGCTAACACATGATTCTTAGAACCATGCTAATGTCAATATGCGATATTGGCTACCGCAGTTTTGGTATTTACAACATCTATAAGTAAAACACTTTCCAAAATAATTTATTTCAAGAAAATTCAAAATTTCAATTTTATTCAAACACAATACTTTTTAGGAGTTTTTCTTAACTGTAAAATATTCATATTTTCAGAAGAACAAATTTTATTCTTCATACATCATCATGCTAAATTTATTATTTTAAATTTATAAAACATTTAACATTTTAGATTATACATTTAATGTGTTAATTTGAAAATACTTTTTTGATAATATTTTACACAATTAATTTTACAGTTATTGTTTAATTTTTTAAATATATACTTATATGCGATAAATACAATTATTTTTCTATTAAAAGAAGCATGAAACTTTTATTTTGAACATGTGCCTATACATATTACATACAAGAAAGAAATTAAAAAACACAGACTACAAATGGTTTCATCATTGATCGTTAATGAACACGTTAGTGCCACTACAATCTATCCAGTGGATGGTACTTCACCACAAATGACCGGGGTAAGTCATCTTTGACAGAATCTACAAGTTTCAGGCCTCAGACCATGTTGCGCATGGAAACATCGTGAAGTCATACAGAAAGTGCTATTTATTAACAACGCGAATAACATTCTGAGACTAATGTTGCAATCGCATTACTTTGGATGCATGCATGATTAGCCCCGAATGACTTCAAATTGAGTGTTACAATTTTTCAAGACTCATCATCACATTTAATATAATAAATAATTTTTCATCCATAAAGTTTTAAATGAAATATTAAAGCATTTGCAAAACTTAAAGAAATCTTTTATGACTTACTAATACTCACGATGAAATATGTAGACGCCTAAGATCCACTAATCATTTTCCCCTTTTATTCAAGAAAGCATTAATGCTTATCAAGCCTTTTTATTCGTAGTGAAAATTAAATAAAATTTATGTCAGTTATTTTCATAAAATTAATATGTATTCACAATAAACTTAAAAAGTATTTATAGCAATCACATTACACCTGAAAAATCATAGAGAAATGCATAATAATGATGTTACAAAGATAGAAAATGATCGCACAAATCTTTTGATTCAAAACCATAAAATACGATATAATTGCAAAAGTCAAATGAAAATGGTTGAATTGCGCGGTTTTCTAGAATCTCTCGATAACGAATGTAAAAAGTAATTTCTGTAAATCCGAGAAGTGCCGAATCTTAAAGATCAAGCATAAAAAGCAGTTGTGGGAAGGATATCAAAGTATTAGAGATGATACGATTCAATCTGAGAGACCAAGAACCAGGCCGAACTAACTTTAGGGATATATGCTTCAGAAAATGAAATCCTGTTGATACACTAAGATCCTTTGACACACAGAGAGGCGAATAGATTTAGAATGAAACGATTATGTGATTGATAACAATCTTCAGAACAGACAAAAATGATGGCGAACCGACATAACGCCAAACTCTTTCGAAAAGTCTGTGAGAACTAAATATAAACTTTGAAAACCTTTCTCCTAAATGAAATGAAAAGAATAGTTCCGGATAAGTTATCTACAATCAACACAATGCCGGAAAATGTTCAGGTGATTAACGAAAATCGAAGTCCAAACTGCAATATCGCTTATGAGATTCATTGAAGACTACAAGCGATTATCGATAGTGGTGGGTTTCTGGGTTTTGAAAATTTTGCGACAATTTGGTTGTTACCCAGACAGCCCCATACAAATATTTTTGTTTAACACTCGGCACCCGTTGCTAAGCAACGTTGGAACTGTGATCGAGTGGATGAATCGTCCGCAAAAAGTGAGCGCTATTGCTAATCCTATAATTGACCGAACGATCCATGGGTCCAACAAACTGCCGATAGAAGGCCTGTGTTCGATTTTGATGTTTAAGTCCCATTATTCTTCTATCCCATTCAAATGTTAATCTATGCTGCGCTATCATTTATCCTTATATCCATTCCCACAGTACTCCTTGTCGCTGTTTGTATTATTATCCCTATCCCTATTATATCTACTATGATCCCTATTATTGTCACTAGTATTATCATTTCTACTATTATATGTATTGTTCTTATCACTTGTTACTTCTATTACTGTTATTATTATTATTATTATTATTATTATTATTATTATTATTATTATTATTATTATTATTATTTTTTATTATTATTATTATTATTATTATTATTATTATTATTAGTATTTTTATTTTTATTATATTTATCATAACTATTATTATTGTTACTGTTTTTATTATTCCTAATTATTATCCTATATATTATTCTTATCTGATTATTATTACTGTTATTAATATTGGTATAATTACTAACACCATTCTTATTATTACTAAATTTTTTACAGGAATCCGCCCTTATTTCTCAGCTTTGAAATATTTTAATTACATAAAAAAATTGAGCCGTACTCCACCCTTATTTTACAGTTTTCAATAAATTATTTTAGTTTTTTCGGAAAATTTGAGCAGCGTTCCACCCTTTATTTTACAGTTTTTTTGGTAAAGTATTTTAATTATTTCAGAAATTTGAGCAGCCCATGTTTTTCTTCTCAACTTAAAATAATTTATTTAGTTCTTAAATATTATTAATTTAAAAAATAATTATTCATTTTTGATGATTTTGGTCGGATTATTCTTTTTCCGAAGGCTATTCATTTTAACTGTTGCAACTATTTCGTGATTTCCCACTAACCTTTTCCTTTTTTTGTCCTTAGGAGCTATTTGTATTTATATTGTATTTAAGGAGTGCCCATTGGACTAATCAATGCTTAGAATTTTAGCCGTATTTGATGTTCATTTTAGGTCGAATTTTTTGGCGCTGGGTGAAAGAAAAACGAGCCAAAAGACCCGCTCCTTTATATCCTTCCACCACTATGAGCTAATAATTTTACGTTCAAATTCACCGTTTACCACGGAAAACCCTCACGGTTACAGCTCCGTTGCAAATGAACAGCGCTTACATGGATCCGTTAATTGTGTATATTGGCTGTGTACCGGAAAATAAATAATACCATTTTAAGTTAATCCAAGTTTCATTCAGGTAAAAGCTTCGATGCAAAATTTCAGTAGTAAGCATTTATTCAGCATGTCACATCTCACATAGTAGTCGGAAGTTCATCAATTCACATAAACATTGTCAATTCGCATCATCACAAATCATTTAATCATTATCAATCAATAAATTCATTGTGAAGTTATTCATATAGCAGGTATATATTCATTTTAAATCATAAGTCAATGCTCGCACACTAACTGAGAGTTGTCGTGTCCAGACAAAACACTTACCAGTGTTAATTGCTCGAATGCACGGGTCTCGGGTTGTTACACACACTAACTAAAAATTCAGACAAAAAATGTTTCTGAAAAATAAGAATGAAAATTTGTGAAAACACATCAGTATATGTACCTATAATTTGACCCTAACCTTGTGTGTTAATTTTATTGCGATAAAACAAAATTTGACCTTCAAATTATTTATGTAATCTAAATCTAATTTTTATTATTTTCTTAATTTTGACCGGCAATTTATTTCTTCAATTTTTAATTGAATTTCTACAACCAAAAGTATTTTATTTTAATTCCTTTTATTCATTACTGTTCTACTTTTATATAAATTATCGATTTTTGGTCAAATTTTCTTGTTATTATGTTATTTTTTATGTAAATTTCGTGTGGTTTTTTATGCATTTGGTATTTATTTTATTTTATTTTAATTTGTGCTTTATTTTGATTTTATATTTATTTATGTTCTCTCAAATTTTAGGGTGTTTAGTTAATGTTGTATGTTGTATTTTAAGTTATCTTGGTGCTGGGTTTTTGTGTTGTATTACAGATGCATTTAAACAATTTTCAAGGCCGTTTGTGTTCTGCCCAACAATAGTAATGCTTCCGGTTGGTAAATGCCTTTTTTGTAGAAAATATTAGTTTGGTTTGGATTATCTGCTTTTTCGATGGTTTACTCATGTTCTTTATTATATGAATGATACAATTTGTGATTACGGTCGAAAAGAATAATTGCATAATACAAAATTTACATAGAATATAAACAGGATTATAATACAAGCAATTGGATAACGTTCTCAATCAGTTTTTACATAATCATAGATCTGTGGATGAAATTATTACCTATGTGGATGGAAAGAGTGATTTGTGTTGAATCACATCTAAGTAAATGAGTTCTCTGTGGTAGGCTTGTTCAGCGTTTGCTATGTGGGGTCTGGGTGGAGGGGCTGATCGACAGCACAAATAGCGCATTCGAGTACATGGTAACTAGAGGGAAGTTTGGGAAGGAAATTTGTTGACAAATCGAGTAGGGTTGGTGTTGTTACTGCGATTGAAACAAAGTGTAAGAAAGTGGAAAAATACTATGTGGATGTAAGTTATTAACATATGTTAGCACATCAACGCCTTTACAGTGGCAATTTATTCTACCACAGCGTGCCACCAATACCTAACCCATATGATGCAGAATAGAGAAATGATAGACAGAAAGTCAGTAACATTACACTATTTCCTTTCAACTAAGTTTTCTATATCAAGACTTCATAATTAACATTCACGATGATGCTAAAGGCTCTTGGTACTAGCTCAACCTTTCCTTTCCATAGCATAGAAGGCAACTTTGTATGAGACCCACCTTGTTCTAGTAATATCAACTATGTTTCATACTGAAATAAGCTTTTTTAAATTAAGGTTTCAGCAATTAATCAGCAATTTAAATTAATTAGCAATAATTCGAATATATTTATTAATTATAGTTCACGAATTTAATTCAATCAAACAAATAAACAAATTCACAATTTGTTACAACAACATAAGATTTTGTTTACTTTTAATTAAATTATTTTGTTATTTTAAGTTAGACTTTCAGTGCTTATAAAAGAGAAAAGATTTTCGCAAATAATAAAGAATAAATAAAATGAAAATGAATTTTAAATTGGTATTTGTAGCGATCTATATAACAATTTGCCACTGTAACGTGACCCCCGATCAGAAAAAGGCTTTGATTGATGCTCACAACAAATACCGCCGAGAAGTAGCTCAAGGAAAAGTTAGTAAACAACCCGAAGCTGCAAACATGCTAGAATTGGTAAAAAATATTTATAATTTTATTTTTTAAACTATTTATGCTTTTGTTTTATACTTTTAAAGTAATTTAAGATAGTATTTAATTGTATTTTTCTTAGTCATTGTAAAATTAAAAACATTTAAAATATCAACGACAGTAATAGAAATAATAAATATAATTTTATCTCTTATATATAGTAGTGTTTTGTAAGAGGTTAACACGAGTCCCTTTAAATTTTGTTGAAAATTATAACAATAATTATTATAAAAATTAATTTACGCACTGTTCGATAAATATATTGGTTCATTATTCACAACCAATGCTTGTACACTACAAACATTCGATGGATACAGAATCAGTCTCGCATTTAAACCATATCCAAATTGAATCTACTATAATCAGAAAATTTGTTTGCCAAATTAATATTTTTCTTAACGCATATTTGATTTGAAAGGGGTGTATAGTTTGCAATAACCTGACAAATAAAGTCTCAACCTTCACAAAGCGTATTTAATTAATTTTTCTTTAATTAAATATTTAAATAAATTTGGCAATGACTTAATTAAAAGAAAACGCCAATCAAACACTCGTCGTACGATATATTTCGACAGTTTAACTGTCATCTTATGGCACAAAGACCAACTAAAATATTATGAATTGATTTATATAATTTAAACAAATTATTATTTTCTAATAATTAAATATTCTAATAAATACATATTTAAATAAAATTTTCTTTATCGGTAGTAGCGACGGGCGGTGTGTACAAAGGGCAGGGACGTAATCAGCGCAAGCTAGTGACTTGCGATTACTAGGAATTCATCGTTCAAGTGGAATAATTTCAATCCACTATTCCTGACACGACTGTGATTTAGCAGGTTACCCGGCCATTTCTAGCTAGGAATAAAACTCGCTGTTACTGCCATTGTAGCGCGCGTGCGGCCCCGGACATCTAAGGGCACCACAGACCGGTTATTGCTCAATTTCATTTAGCTAAACGCTATTTATTCCTCTATAACTTTTTTATTTCTATTATAAATATTTAATAATATTAAAATTTTAAACTTTTTGAACAATACTGAAACAACAATTTATCACAATTTAGCATACTCAAACTATTTACAAATATTCTAAACATTCCTGGTCATAGCACTTTGACATTAATCTTTGGATCCAAAGACCTTATCAACACTGTCTCACATATAACACGTTCTTAATAATTATTAAAACTTTTTAACAAAATTCTAAAATCAAACATTCCTATTTTACATTTACAGCCTCTATTGGATTCACTAATATTTTGCCAAACACTTCAATCGACAATGCTCTAGAACTCGAGTACAGAGATGACGGGAAGTCTCTCCAATGTATGCGGCGTTACACCCATTACATGTAAATTGGTTAACGAGATCAGAACACAATTCATCCGGAGTTTTTGATTTCCTAATAAACATATTGCGTACCTTACACGAATTAGAAACGATCTTATACTCTAAATTTCCCATCTTCCTTTTATAATTTGTAAAACCTTCAGAGTACGGCAATACCAACACAAATTTAGGCTCAATTTTTTGAATCCATGTTTACTATTATTTAGATATTCAATTCACACTCATTTGTCAAATTACACTAGGACTTTCGCAAACATGTAACCTTTGGATCCTTAGTTAGTAATTATAACAACAAAATTATTATTTAAAAAATTCCAAATCTTTGTCAAATACTGAAAATTCAGCGTATTTAAAATTATGCTTGTTCTATAAGAATTAAAATCGGGTACCCAGTAATAATATACTCACAGTCTACCACTACATGCATGCCATTAGTCAAATTTTATTACGTATTTAAAATCTCAGAAATGGAGTAGCGAAGCAGAGGCAAAGGCGCAGAAGTTCGTAAATAAATGTGTATTCAAACACGATTCTTCGGGTGAAAGAAAATTTGGAAGTTACCAATGGGTTGGGCAAAATATCGCATATTGGCACAGTGATGATGTTACAGAGTAAAATTTTTAGATGCTATTTTATTTGATATGTTTCTCTTTTTAAAGAGGTATTAAAATGTGGTATGATGAAGTGAAGGGTTACAATTTCCAATCCGAAAAATGCTCCGTCTCAACATGCTTGCATTATACTCAAGTAAATTTTATTTATATAATATTTGACACTTAATAAAAATTATTACTTCAAATCTAATTATTTTTCTTATAATTATTTTTATTAAAATAGGTAGTATGGGCAAAAACGAAAGAGTTTGGATGCGGTGTTGCTGACTGTTCAAAGAAAAAACTAGGAAAAATATTTTTAGCTTGTAATTATGCACCTGGGTAAATAAATATAAATTGTATGGAAATTATTAAAAGATATTTTAGTGGAAATTGGAATAATGAAAAGGCCTATGAAGTTGGAAAAGCATGCAGTAAATGCCCAACCGGGACCAAATGCAATGATGGACTATGCAGTTAATCTAAAATTTATATTTTAATCAAAAGAATTGAAACTGAAATACTTTTATGTTTACTTTTTGCAATTTACATAAAATTTTACAGTAATTATTTTAAAAATATGAAAGAAACAAGTTTTTTTGACATGTGAGCATTATAGAGATTTCAGGATTTAATATTTGCAAAGCTCAAAATATTCGGTCAAAAAATGTTTTTTAATAAATAGAAAATAAAACATTCTTTTCATTTGAATATTATAAACCATCTCCTACTAATGTCTCTTAACATAGTAATAGTTTTTCACATAAAAACACCTTATCATTTTTAAAATTTTTCTATCCCGTTGTTATTATCACTGAAATATAAATTAATTTTAATAATTACTTACTGACAACTAAAAGTACTACAACTTCTGAAATATTTAATTTGAAATTTATCATTAAAAAAATATTATATATGAGCCGGTTTAAGCTCATCACTGTATATATAGATCTGGCTTCTAGTGCTCAGTATAGGAAATCCGTAGCTAATCCCCAACTAAATTATTCTTTATTCAAAGAAAACTGAATACAATTAAATAGAAAAATGCTTTTTAATCATGAAGATTTTATTTCAATAAAAAATTTTTTGAAAGCATTCTGATAAAATATTAAATTTAATTGATTAATAAATTTTTGAATGTGTGAAAAATATAAAAATGAAAATAATTAATCATTTAAAATATTTAAAGCAAACATAACTATCAATTATTAAGAAACTGTACAAGATGAAAAGTTAAGAGAATTATGTACATATCGTAAAACAAAAAAGTTTATCGAACATGAAAATAACAAAATATTGAAGGAGAATGAAAACAAAATGTAAAAAAAGTTATCTAAATTCATGTAAAAAATAAAATAGCTATAAATAGAAAATTGTGAAACATTGAAAACAAGCGAAATGAAGTGATTAAAGCAATTTAACTAAAAGAAGCAGTTTAGTTTTCGGAAATAGAGGTATTCTTTATGAATAAGCACTG